>CM053604.1:74275548-74329580 GCA_028646535.1 Procyon lotor
AAAATAAATGGGAAAAAAATGACTGGGCTACAGGATGGGACATGAGAAGAGTCACTCATACTATCCTCTCTACTTTTGTTGACATTTGAAATTTCCAGTAGGGGAAAAAAAAATCTAAGAACTCCTGTAATCTAGACAGAACTCTAAATCTAATCTTGAAGGAGCCAACTCCAGACGCCATCTGAAATCCCTTGGTTCCACACAAAGAGCACAGGCAGCACCCTGACAACATGGAGTCAAAATTCTCTCCTCCCGCTTCCAACTTCACCTCAGAGAGGCTGAAAAGGCAACCTCTGATAAGGCTGCATCAGGCCGACAAGACCCCTGATAGCGTGAATAAATTTCTGAGGTTCCCTGAACTGGACTATTCACAATTTACTAAGTGGAGGTGGCTCTGCATTTGTTGTATTCATGAATGAATGCTCCAGCTCCGACGTTCCAATGGCTAGAGTGAAAATTATCCCAGGAGCCCACAGGAAAACACCCATTCCTGGCCATTGCCATCCATTGAGTATTTACTGCCGGGCTGATGTAGGCATCTTAGGGGTGGTAGAGATGCACAAGACGTGGTTCCTGCCGTTAAGAGAATCACGGAGGGTAGGACGCAAGCCATTCCTCGTGTGTCTGGCCACACCCAGGTGGCAATGATATGCACACTCTTGGCCCATCTTTTCAGGGAGCACACAGGAACCCCATTATCTTAGACAAAAGGAAAGAATCACTATCAGACTGAGAGGATATTTTCTAAGTACATGCAGTGTCTTAATTTTGGGGTTTTGGTTTTGGAAGAACTAGAGGTATATGTATGACCTGGAGGTGTAGAATTGTATCTTTTGACACCAGCTACATGAGCTGCAGCTGTATTCCCCTCCGCCCACCCCAAATTCAGCCCATGACAGCTACTTTGAGAAGTACTGTAAAGATAAAACGTTTTCTTTAAAATGCCACATTATTTGGCAACACTTGCTAAAAGTCTAATTGAAATGACAGGGCTCTCTGTTTTTCAGGAAAAATAAAAGTAGCTAAGAATAGTTACTCTCTGAATAGCCTTCCCACAAACTCACATCTGTAGAGCACCTTCCGGTTGGCACGGAGCCTCCAGGCACATTTTCTCATCCTCCTAGGGAGGTGAGTTGGGTAGGCAGTTCTTAAAAAAATTATTGATGTGAAATTCACATAGAATAAAGTTAACCATTTTTAAATGAATAATTCAGTGCCCTTCAGTACATTCACAGTGTTGGGCAACCACTACCCCCATCCAGGTCCAAAACATTTCCATCACTTCAAAATACACCCTTCCACCCCAAGCCCATTAAGCAGTTTGGGTAGGCATTACTAACTTCTGCTTTACGAAGGAGGGGGGTTAGTCAGCTGCTGTTAAGTGACCTCCAGAGAGTAAATGCCCGATCCAGAACAGAACCCTGATATTCTAACACTGCACTCCTTACCAGACAAGTGGTTCTCAAACATTTCCTATGTCAGAATCGCTTGGAGGACATGTTAGACCACAGATTGCAGCACTCTGACCTGAGTTTCTGATTCATTGAAGTCCGGGGTGGGGGCTGAGAGTTTGCATTTCTACTAAGTTCCCAAGGGATGCTGATATTGCCCATCCAGGGCCCACACTTTCAGAATGCTGTGCTACACTGAGTTCCCTAGTCTCCTATTTTCTAATTTTAGATTTTGCTAATTTCAAGCAGGGGTGTTATATATTATATATACATATATAACATGTTATATATATGTTATATATTTAAACAAAGTAGGCTAAAAGGAGGTGTCTGCTTTCTCTGCTTCATGGGCTGGATGAACGTTAAAATGAAAACCTATAGGTGAAAGCACACTGTCCACTTAAAAATGATCGTGGAGATTAGAATCTTATGGCTTGCTGAAACTCAGTCCTTTTTATTATTGATTAGTGAAGCATATCATCTCTTCCAGCATGCCTGGGAAAATATGAAAACTGTGTAAAGTTTGTACTTCCAAAATGCCAGCATGAGACATATCTCCTATCACGGGTCTGACACACCATGCCTGGTATAGAGTAGTTGTTCACTGTTGAATTAATAAAGGTATGAATCAGAATCAAAGGCAAGAGGGCATCCTTTAGGACGACTTGAGGCGCTTCTAAATACAGGGCTGTGCAGCGCCCGATGTTCTTGACACCGTGGACAGAGCTCTCTGCACAGGTTAGTTCCTACGCAAGCCAAGTTTCATGCCAATATCATAGTCTAACTGCACTGAAAGGTCTTAAAGGCACCGACTGGGGCACCCCCTCTTCTCCTGGGTCCCTGCATGAGTTGATGCCAGTGTTTCAGCATCCACCCCAAACCACTTTCTTTGCCCGCCCCTCCCCCATGTGCGTACATGTGTGCAGATGACAACTTGTAACACAGCCAACTTATATTCCAACATCTGCCTTCCAGATCTGTGCACGCTCTCCTGGTCACTTAGCTTGAGGTTGGGCGAGGAGGAGCATTGCAGGAGAGTAAACGGTAGAGCTGACAAGGTCTTGTTTCTAAAGTGCTGGGATCCTTTAATCTTCTTTCTTCCTTTGATGTCTGAGATTTCCTTCTTTATGCAGTGACACTGGGACTAAATGAAACACCAGGAAACCATTTACCAGTAAAGGGTGTGTGTTACAAACACCTGCAGAGCCTATGGTACCAGGTGACTTGAATTACCCACACATTTCTAGGTCTCGGCTCTGTGGGTGGGTGGCTATTTTGACTCTTTTTAACTTTAGGCAAAAAGATGACAGCTCTGGTCACACTGCTACGACTTCTATTTATTTTCTGTCCGTACATCAAATAGCAATGCAAACAATTGGGGCAGAGAGGGAGAAAACCCCCTGTGTAGCTCCGATGAATAATAAGCAGTTGTGCACGTAGAATCTTTGTACAAATGGTTTTTTGACTCAAACAAAAGAGATAACGTATTGTGGTCCAAGTAGCTGAGGGCTAGGAGACTAACATCAGGGTTCAAGTCCTGACCGCCGTTGGTCAGCATATAGACTTTGCACATATCACTGTGAGCCTCTGGTTTGTCATCTGGAGAATGAAGGAAATCACCTTAAAAAAAGTTTTCCTTTGTTTTTTTTGTTTGTTTGTTTTTAATAAACTAGCTGTTGCAACTAACAAAGAATTTACCCACTTCCCAGGGGTGATTTGTCATTAATCTGCTTTTTTTTTGCATTAAAGAAATAATATGAGACCTCCTTTTATGGTTTGTTTGCACCTAGTAAAACAAACCAGATATCGAAACAGAACATTTGATAAATGCATAATAGCATCATTGTTAACACAGCCTGGCATTATGAAAAATTTCTAATCATATCTGGTATTTACTGAGAATCTACTACGCACCGCTCTCTGTGTTAAGTGCTTTACAAACAACAACTTCCGTGTCAGGATCCTGCGTAGCATAAACCATGTCTTGAATTGCAGAAACTTTGACAATTCGATTCCAGACTGGAATGTCAAAGAAGTCCCAGTTGATACATATGTTTTGTGAAAATCCCCATAGGAAGGGAAGGGATGACTGACCAGATTTTCAAATAATGCTACAAATGCGGCTCCATTTCTTCACAGCAACCTTCCCCATCTCAGTAGACGGCAAATCGACAGGGCAGTGGTCAGGCTGAAAACCTTGGAACCAGCTTGGATTCCCGTCTCTTACTCTTAACTTCAAATGCATCAGCAAAACCAGGCAGCTCTATCTTCAAAGAGTTTGCAGAACGCAGCCCCTTCTTGCCATCTGCACCACCACCTCCCCTTCTAGCCCTCCAAGCCAGAATTCTCTTACCCCACTTCATTTCCAACACAGCAGCCCTATCGGGCTTGTTGGAATCGGAGCTGGAACCTGTCAGGTGCTGGGAAATACTGTCTGTGGGCTTTGCATCTCATCGGGCACAACAGCCCAAGCTCATTCTGTTTGACTTGAGCTTGCCTGTGCTTCTTTCTTGCTTCTCACCGGTTCCTTAGCTCACTCTGCTGCAGCTACACTGGTCTTCTTGCTATTATTCCTACACACCAGGCGTCCTCCAACTTGGGGACCAGAACTAGCTCCTTCCTTTGCCTGGAAGGCTTTTCCCCAGAA
Organism: Procyon lotor; assembly: GCA_028646535.1. Classification (NCBI taxonomy): domain Eukaryota; kingdom Metazoa; phylum Chordata; class Mammalia; order Carnivora; family Procyonidae; genus Procyon; species Procyon lotor. The sequence goes on from CM053604.1 coordinate 74,279,647, forward strand.
GCCACATGGCAGATACCTTCCCGACCTTCAATCTTTGCTCAGACATCACCTTATTATCGAGGCCTTCCTGACACCCCGCTCTCCTGGTCTCTCCCCTCCTTTACTACTTTCTCTTCCCGTATGTCTAGCACTTCTTACCCACCGGCATGCCAGGTAGCATTAATGTTTACTTGTTTATCCTTTCTCCCCTCACTGAAATAGAAGGATAGTGAAGGCAGGGATATTTTTGGTTTGTTTGTTTGTTTGTTTCAAAGGTTTTATTTTATTTTTTTATTAACATATAATGTATTATTTGCCCCAGGGTACATGTCTGTGAATCATCGGTCTTATACAATTCACAGCACTCACCATAGCACATACCCTCCCCAGTGTCCATAACCCAGCCACCCTATCCCTACCCCCTTCCCCCAGCCACCCTTAGTTCGTTTCATGAGTCTAGGAGTCTCTTATGGTTTGTCTCCTTCCTGATCCCATCTTGTTTCATTTCCCTCCCTCACCCCCCATGACCCCCCAGAAGGCAGGGATATTTTTTATTTGTTTTGTTTATGACTGCATCTCCAACATCTAGGAGTATGTCTGGCATAGGATAGATGCTTAATAAATGAATGAATGGATATATTTTCTAAACAAGGTTTTACACATCTAGCATTAAAGAGGTCCTTTTCCTCCCTCTCGCTCTTTTAGGCTCCATAGACTGTCCCTCTCCGAGTTGCTTTTCCTTTCTCCTATAAAACTTTGCCCCAACCACCAGAATAAATTGTGTTCCCGAGTTTGACTATTGAGAGTTTTGTTAAAAAGAGATCACATCATTTTTTTTTTTCCATTGGCAGATTTCTTGAAAGAGTGCTTTTATACTCGTCGTCTCCTCTTTCTGGTTTCTTAAATCATCATTTAATCTGAAACCTGATACTACCAACGTGCAGAAACTCATCAGTCCTGGGTATACTCACCCTCTCACAGCTCAGTTTAAGGCATCATTCTCTACTCTTTCTGGACCGGATCGTCCTTTGTAAACAATCATTTTCTCCTGAGATTCTGTCACACACCATCCTGGTTCTTCACCTTGTCTTACCTGAGTCCTCTTCATCCTCTCACCTAACATAGTGTTCAAAGCAGCCCTGGCCTCCGACTGCAACTCTTCTTTAAGAATCTTGCACTCTGGGGCGCCTAGGTGGTTCAGTTGGTTAAGCAACTGCCTTCGGCCCAGGTCAGATCCTGGAGTCCCCGGATCGAGTCCCGCAGCGGGCTCCCAGCTCCACGGGGAGTCTGCTTCTCTCTCTCTCTTACCTTCACTCCTCTCATGCTCTCACTTTCTCTCTCTCTCTCTCTCAAATAAATAAAATAAAAAAATCTAAAAAAAAAAAAAAAAAAAAGAATCTTGCACTCTGGAACCCTACCCACGTCTACAGCTTTGGCGGTCTTGTGCAGATGGCGTTCTACACCACGATGACTAAAACTTGTCCCTTGTGACTCCAGACATTTCCCATTCACTGCCTAACATACTCTGGATCTCTTCTGGCACCCAAAGTGTTGAGAATTTACATTTGCATTCACTAAAATCCAATCGATACCATTTCTTCCTCATGACCACCCTGCTTCTCCTTAAACATCCTCCAAAAAAGAAGGATTGTGTGGAGCCCTGGTGTGGTGCATGAACAATGAATCTTGGAACGCTGAAAAAATAAAATTAAATTAAAGAAAAATAAAAGGAGTGGTTCAAAGCGTTTAAAAGAAAACCAGAAAAACACAGAAAAACCTGTGACTAAAGGAGTGTGAGAGGAGATGGAAGAGGGAGAGAGGGAAAGGGGAGCAGTGTTCAGAGCATTCTTAACAATAAACTTAAATGTGTTAAACTCTTAGCATTTTATTTTTTCATCAAATATGGGAAAAACACTAAAAAGCTCCTAATTCTAGGTGATAGAAGTCAGGGACTTGATTATTCTTTAACATTTTTAGTGTTTTAAAATTTTCTTCAAGAATATTGGCTCTTAAAAAAGGTGATATATCTACCATTTGGGAAAATATTTGCATTAAGTGGAAAATAATGTGGTCAAATATTTGCTTATTTTTTCTAAATGTCATTAAACAAAAATGCAAGTCTGGAAATAGCTACATGTTTGGTGTGGCATTGAGCAAGCAACGAGAAAACTAAATCTTGGATTTGGATGTGAGCTTAGAAATTATTTAACTTAATATGAAGCTTTTACTCAAAATCTTTGACAAGTGGTCATCCAGCCCTGGCTCCAGTGAGGAAATTATGACCCCGAGGGGCTGGCCATTCCATTTTGGAAACAAATTCCAAAACTGTTCTTCCCTATATCAAGTAAAACTTTAATTCCCTTTCTGTTTCTGCTCCGTTTTTCTGGTTCTGCCTATTAAATCTACTCACTGCAAGTTTTACACCCTGATTAATCCAGTGGTTTTATTTAATGTTCTGCGATTATATCTTAAACCACAAGAAAGCCTCCATTTGGCTTTGGTCAATGCCCTTATAGGCAAGGATCTATTTCTATTTTAAATATTTTGATGTCATCTAGGATGAGAGTAGGTATAGCAGAAATTTTTCTAACCAAAGAAATTGGGAATATAATGAATCTTCTAACTTAAGAGATAAAGAACAATCACCATGACTCTGTTAACAACTTTTTATAAGTAATCAGAAACTGTGCCCTTATATATGAAGAGTAATATTGATACTAAAACTCTTCATTTGTATTAAGGATATGATTTAAAATGGGCACTACTTCAATGTCAGTATGTTCTCAGTGAGTCCATAAAGTACAAACAGTCTTCTCAAAAATAAAAAGAGCTTCAAATCCTTCAAATATAATGATACCATGTTTAACTCCATGAATAAAAATAAGAAGTTAAAAGTTACTGGTCAGCCACTTCTAGGGGAAGTCTTGAGTATTTTCTAATCTTTGTGTATCTTACAATGAGTTCTCAAGGGGCTTAACTGGACTGATAATCACAGTTACCACTTCTGCTAGGATTCGTAGAAACTCCAGAAAATAGTCTGCTTCCGTTAGTCCAAATTCTCCAAATTTAATCAGGTCTTTCATCTTCCCAACAAGTTGGTCAATTTGCTTATAGAAATAATATAAAACTTAAAACTCACAATCTTCATTTTATTTAATTTGGGGGGGACGAGCAACATTATCTCTTATCCATTTTCTAAAATCTCCGATATAGTTCTCTCTGTCTTTTGCAAGTTACATCTAATTTCCTGCTTCAGCTTAGTTATTTCTTGGTATTCCTCCTAGGTAACCACTTTTATTTTGTGGTATTCCCATTTGTGTTTCAACTCCTTATTCAAATTTTTCTGTAGACAACCAGCTGTTAGGCTTAAGAACACCAGATGTTAGTGGAAGATTTGAGATGCTGTTACCAGGACAACCAGCACTGAGTGCTGGCCATCGCCATCACTGTATTCACTACTCCAAAGGGGGGATTGAACTTCACCTTCCTCTATGGAAATAAAACAGACAAAACACACTTGTAGCACAAATTTAAAGAGGTGGCTGGAAGACCCTTCTGGTGTAAACCCTATTCATACCTTCCCAGTGATTCTGCTCTTACATGAAAAGAACAGAGTAACAAGTGTTTAACAAAGAAAAAGGGGAGACAAGGAAGGCTTTAACCATACCCACTTGGAGGATCAATTACATTTTGATGATTTTCAAGATTATAGATGAGTTGCCTCACTCAGTAGATGAAAAGGGAAAGTTTTGAAATATCCCATCCCACCTTCACTTTCCTCAGATGCTCAGAGGCTAGCGAGATTTCTTTTCTGTGTCCACATAAGGCAATTCCTTCCATAAAAAGAGAAATTCTACATTTAAATCACAATATAGCCGAGCAAAGAGATACGCGAGAACTCAGTGTTCCCTGTAGGAAGGGGAATACTTGAGCCACCTTTGGCATTCTAGAATCACAGAATCATATGATATAAAATGTATGATAATGTAGCACAACCCTGTCACTTTCAGGGAATGAAATCAGGTATTTTAGATTTTAAATCTGTAGTAACTTTATGATTGTAGTCAATTTCTCCATAAGCTCTTTTCAAAATATTGTATTTATTTATTTGACAGAGAGAGAGAGAGAGAAAGAGAGAGATCACAAGTATAATTCTACTTTTCTGTTTAATACATCATTGAGCGGTCAAATGAGATAACATATTATTTAAAGTACATTGCAAATGTTGTAAAAGTGTGCGTTTTCTCAACAATTTACATAAAACTCCTAAAATTGAAAAATCACCTCTGATGGAAAGTTGTCTCCTTTCCCATATGGAGCCAAAGTCACCACTGTGCCAGCTAAAATTTCACAGACAAAAGATTTAGGAAGTAAGCTATTATCTAAAAGTGCTATGGCTGTGCATATGAATTTTTGAATTATTGTTTCGTCAGTTGATTCATTTTCCCTGACACAATACTATTATTACTTTTGTATATTTTCCATTCAGAATACCTAAAGTTTATTTGGTCATAGAAAAATAAGAGAGGAAGAAGAGATGACTACTATAATTGCATTTAATCAAGATGAAATACATTCTCTAATACACCACTTCATTGTTTCAAATGACAGCCTAAATCAAATTTGAGAGATGCCCACTTTATGTGACAGAGAAAAGCAGGTCCTTGGCAGTTCATGGTATCCAGAAACCACCATCAGTGTTAGATAGAAAGCCAAGTCTGTACAAACTGGAATGGAAACATTTCCAGACAATGTTGAGGGTTTCCCCATTGTGGAATATGACCTCACAGGTTCATAATTAATAATACTGCTTTGCTTCATTTGGGGAGCCTTGGGAAATTGCATTGTGAGGCAACTTTGCATGTCTTCTCAATGGAAATTTTTTAATTCATAAATCAAGTAATAATAAACAAGACATAGTGTGCTAGATTTTAATGTTAATTCTGTTAAATAACAACTTACTGGAAATGTCATGGGTTTTATTTTCTCTTTTAATGTTTTACTTGTGCCCTCCTAAATACTAAAGGCTGAGTGGCTTTTATGCCCCCCTTCCTTATCCATATTCTCCTCCTATCCTTCCAAAGTCAGAAAGGTAAAGTATCTGGGCAGTTAAGTGTCTGCCTTCAGCTCAGGTCATGTTCCCGGGGTCCTGGAATTGAGTCCCACATCAGGCTCCCTTCTCAGTGGAGAACCTGCTTCTCCCTCTCCCTCTGCCTGCCACTCGCCCTGCTTGTGTGCTCTCACTCTGTGTCAAATAAATAAATAAAATCCTTAAAAAGGTAGAGTATCCATTTAGCTAAAATTCTTTCAAAGTAAATGTAAGGTGGATACATTTTAAAAATAGATTCATCTCTGACTCAACTTATTAGGCTAAAGCATGAGATTTGGAGAGTTTTTACAGGGTAGGCAAAGGAACCACCAGACCAGAGTGTGTGTATGAGATAATTGTTCTCCTTTCGGTGGAATCACACCCAATACAAATAACACATCATCCATGAAATCCGCATAATTCATTTTTTCACACCTAACAGTACCAAAGGAGAAGTCAATTATTACTTTTTTATCGATAATTATCTGGTGTACCATGGAAACCTTTGGTGAAATTGCAGCTAAACCTAGATATGCCAAAGAGTTTTTATTTGTCATAATCAGAAATATGAAGAGAGCAAGTGAAAAACATTTCTTGGTGGTAGACCACTGCTATTAACTACAGAATACTGATAAAGAGGGAAATCCTACATTTAAGTCATGATATAGCCCAGTGGAGAGTTAGGTGGGTATTGCCTCTCTGTGAAGCCCTCACTTCCATGTCCTCCTCCTGCACTGCAGCTCCAGAAACAGAACTCCCACCCCTGCTCCCGGTTGAATTCATTTCCCTTTATTGCATTTCCACAATCTACTGTGGTTGTTTAGAAGTTTCCCTAAAAGCAAGTAAGGTTTAGCTCATCTCTACATGGAACCTCATGATACAGTTGCTGGTGCCTAGAAGAGAATCAGTGAATAGTTATTGAGTACAAGATTTCTGAAGATAATTTAAAGAGTAAGAGAATGTAGTCCACATCTATATTTTTTGTAGTCCATATTTTTTAAGATGCTACTCTCCTAGTGCTTAAAAAAGGAGCAAGATCTCATCAAAAAATTTAGCTGACCACTTTGATCAAAGTAAAAGAACTGAGAATTTATTCAGAATTGTCTGCATTGCAAAACGTTTGGGCAATTCCTATGATCTAGGATAGAAATGATTGATAACATACTAATGTATATTAAAATGTATATTAGATATATGAATTATATAGAGATTGTATTACAGGGTCTTTGGAATGGATTGGTCTACTTTTATCTTTGTTGGGAGCTTTGTTAACAAAATACAATTATCCCAAGCTCAAGTATGAATAGTAATCACAATCCTTTTTTAAAGGATCAATTAGGGGCACCTGGGTGGCTCAGTCATTAAGCGTCTGCCTTCGGCTCAGGTCATGATCCCAGGGTCCTGGGATCGAGCCCCACATTGGGCTCCCTGCTTGGCAGGAAGCCTGTTTCTCCTGCTACCGTTCCCTCTGCTTGTGTACCCTCTCTCGCTGTGTTTCTCGCTATCAAAAAAATAAAATCTTTAAAAAAAAAAAGGATCAATTAAAAATATATGCAAATCTAAGGTCTGTGAGAATATGCCTGCATTATACATTGCCTATAATTTACAAGATTTGCATGTATATTTAAGAAATGAGTGTAATACTGTGACCCTTAATCTCCCATCTATAATTCCCCCCGAACCACACATATAAACTAAAAAAGATAAATTCCTCTTATAATGACTATATATGTGGTAGGCAGTGTGAAGGAAGTTTGAATTCATGGATGCATGCCTGGCATCATTTTTAAAGGTTATAGTTTGGTAAAATTTTAATTAACCAAAAAGGGCAAAAATTATCCCTTGGCCAGGTTTATGCTGCTTCTAACTTTTGGTATCCAGTTCAACCAACTGTCCTCCCATCCAATAGATGCAGTTTTCCTCATATTCTCACCATTCCTCAAATAAAACAAAATGACCAGAAAGGCTATTATTAAGAATTTAAGAGATGAAGAAGCCTGAAAACTGAAGACCAAGTGGCTTTTATGCCCTCTTTCCTTACCCATATTTTCCTCCTATCCTTCCAAAGTCAGGAAGGTAAAGTATTTGGGTGCCTGGGTAGCTCAATGGGTTAAGTGTCTTCCTTCTGCTCCGGTCACGGCCCTGGGGTCCTGGGATTGAGCCCCACATTGGGCTCCCTGCTCAGTGGGGAGTCTGTTTCTCCCTCTCCCTCTGCACCTCCCCCCCGCAACCCCACTCATGCTTTCTCTCTTTCTCTCAAATAAATAAATAAAATTTCTAAAAAAAATGTGAGAAATGGCATTAGATGCAGATATATGTTTCCATTTCCCTTCTTAATAGTTGATCATATCAAGCAGACATTATTTTGGAAAGCCAAAAATATATGCCCAATTACTATATTTGACTTTCCGAAATCACAAAACATCTAAAAAAAGATTTTATTTGCCTGCGTGGGAAAATATTCCAAACATATAAAAGAGTTTTCCTGGTGGATTAGGAATGAAATATCCCAAGTCTCTACATCACAAAAGTTCATTACATTAAGCTGTTTTTATGAGTGCCTGATTGCCTCACATAAGTTTATGTTCTTGATTGATCTCATGCTTCTTTCTCAGGGACTTTAGAAAATTGGTCTTCCATGCTATTAAGAAACGATTGGCTTGCAGTAGGCAATGCAAGGAAATTACTCCTTTCCCTTTCATGTAAATCTCTTCATCTGTCTGGGAAGTCTACTTGATTACTTATGCCTATTTTTTCAAATGACTCCTAAGAGGATGCAGAGATTAAGTGGGACGTAGACCACAATTTATAAAAAGGTTCCCATAAGTCACTTCATTCCTAGAACAGAATGGTTGCATTTTAATGGGAATTTTAAAAATTTAATAAGGAATATACCTAATAAAAAATAAGGTAAAAATAAGGGGCACCTGGGTGGCTCAGTCGTTAAGTGCCTGCCTTCGGCTCAGGTCATGATCCCAGGGTCCTGGGATTGAGCCCCGCATCGGGCTCCCCGCTCTGCGGGAAGCCTGCTTCTCCTGCTACCATTCCCTCTGCTTGTGTTTCCTCTCTTGCTGTGTTTCTCTCTGTCAAATAAATAAAAACTTTAAAAAAAAATAAGGTAAAAATTTAAAATGAGCAAACCCACAGCAGTAGTAATTTATAAAAATGAAATACATTTTAAAAAGTTATGGTTGGCAGAAGTTCACTTTAATTTCTCTTATTCCTTCATTCAATCAGCAATTTCTTTTGCCCCTTGCAAAACCAATTTGTCCTTCCTACCCTAAAGTGTGTAGATATTCAACTCAGCTCAGACACAATGAAGCTCAAGTGATTTTTAAAATGTGATTTCTGAGTTTGCTCAACATGTCATCAATTTATGAAACAATTTGCTTGCTGGCATGAAAACTGAACTGAGGGGGTGCAAGCTTAGACAAAAGGATAAAACAAGTTATGTGCAGAAAGAACTTGGATTCTAGATATCCATTATAAATTTATTTTATAAATGGTGATTCACGTCTCATTAAATAAATGGCCAACTAGCCTTAAGACACACTGCCTAGTTTCAAAATGTTTCATATTGACATTCAAGTTGTTATAAGATGTGTAAACTTTCCTTCACATCAGTTATAACTTATAATTAGAAAAAATGCTTATAGTTAATTAATTCTCTTTCCTATGAGTCAATGATAATGATTAATTAAATTGTAAAGGAACAATGAAATGGGTAGGTTTATATTTTTCCTATTTTCTTCTTCCCTACTGTTTTCTTCATTCTACTGTCATTGGCCTGCTTTACATGAGAAAAAGGATTTAATACTATGGTCACTGTACATTTATTTTTCATTATAATTATGCATATTTGTGGAACTCAAGCATTTGATTTTTTTCCTCTTTTTATATGAATTTTTCTCTTTTGACCAGTTAATATATAAAGAGGTTGATTCCATTTAAACAATTCATCTATTTGTTAAAAGCTTAACTAATATTTTGATAAAGGAGAATGTTTATACTAAGTACTAATTTTAGCTCGACACTATGTATGAGTCCTCATGCCATCTCACCTCCCCTTTCTCCAGAAAACTAAGAGTTGGCTAAATTTCTATGTTTTCTAAAACAGTAAACCTAAACTCATTAAATCTTTCAGAAAAAAAAGTATTTTGACTTTGTTGAAAAGTTGGTACATGTTGTGGGTTGTCTCCTTTACAAAATTTTTAGAGTTGAAAAATATTTAATATTTAATTATAGTGGCTATGTTTTAACACCATGTTAGTTTTCCTTACTTTTTAATCTTATTAAAATTTCTAAGAGCTTAACATTTTCATAATGAAATAGTTCTAGAATTCCAACAGAGTCAAACAACCATACAACAATAAATTTTAAAATGTTTTAACCTTGTAAAGAAATTTCAAACTATTACATATGCAACCACTAACAGCTTGTACTAAAAGAAAAGAAGAAAGTCTGCTAATAGTTAACAGTCACAGACTTTCTTTGTAAGCTGGGTTTTCTCTTTCTTGTGCTTCTGACATGAACAATTTAGTTACAATAATTTATAAATTAGAAAACAGTAAATCCTTTATGCAAATTTATAAATATTCAAAATAGGACTTTTTCTATTAAAAAAAATTTCTCACGTAATTCTGCCCTTCCATTATTTACCATACAGCTCAGGCAAATACAAAGAAACAAGCTATGAATTACAGTAGTCCCGCTTTTTCTACAAAGGATACATTCCAAGACACCCTGTGGATGCCTGAAACCGTGGATAATACAGAACCCTATATATACTATGTTTTTCTTATACATACATTCTTATGATAAAGTTTCATTTATAAATTAGGCACATAAGAGATTAACAATAACTAATAATAAAATAGAACAATTATAATGCGCTATAATAAAGGTTATGTTAATGTGCCCCCCTCAAAATATTTACTGTATTGTTCTCACACTTAATAATAAAATATTATTTTATTTAAATAATAAAATGCCTATATGATGAGATGTAGGAGGTGAATGACGAAGGTGTAGTGATGTAGTGTTAGGCTACTATTGACCTGAGGCTATGTCAGGAGGAGGATCATCTGTTGCTGAATGCACCTGACTACTGGCAGCTGAAAACACAGAAAGCAAAACCACGGATAAAGGGAGACTACCAGGCGTAGCATAATAGTTAAAAGACATGATGGACCTGGACAAATCACTTAAAAAACTGTATGACTTTGGGCAAGTTCCTTCACCTCTCTATGCATCTGTAAAACCGTACCTCATGAAATTTTTTCTAAGAATGACATGATGTGGTATGTATGTAAAACTCTTTGGATAATGTCTGGCACTTGATCAGTACTGTAGGTGTTAGCTAGTGCTATTATTACTCTTGTCATCCAGGCAAAACTTGAGAAATTAAATCCATAGATCATCACCAATCTTAGTTGGTCAAACCATTATTTTTTTCTTCCTCATCAAACAATGAATGGATTCTTAACCAGAGGTCTCTGAACTTACTTGGGAAATATGACATCTTTATTTTCACTAAACTCAAACTACATGTCCTTCAACTGTGAATGTACACAATAGATCACAGTGCTATTAGCAGTATCTGTGACTTTGTCAACAATAGGAATCACAGATACATTTATATCACATTACACTGGCTATTTCTAGATCTCAAAATACTGTTTCCATTCATCATCATTTTAAAATTATGGTAGCTATTAAAGGTAGAGCTAGATCTTGTTTTTCAATATATAAATAAACACATCACAAATTTGTCACATCACATCATTTTAATATAAATGATGTTTCTCTTAGTTCTATTTTATTTAAACATTATTCTGAGAAGGGGTTCCTAAGTTTCATCAGCCTGCCAAAGGAGTCTTTATACTTGACCTACTGATCAAGTACATGAATGGATAGGGTGATCTTTATTTATTCTCTTCTCTTTCCAGGTCTTAGATGAATGTACAGATATACAACAAAATAATTAAAAGGGTGAGCATCTAAAGGAAGAAAAGACAATTAAAACTGCTTTATTTTGAAATTTAAATTAAGAATATGAATTGACTTGCCAGCACAAAACAAGATAAAAAACTTGGAAGACTAATAAAGCAACTTGGTGTTTCTGATGATTTGTTTTGTGTTAACTATGGTAGGTTAATGTACTCATTTTTTTTTATTTAATTTTTTCAGTGTTCCAAGATTCATTGTTTATGCACCACACCCAGTAATCTACTCATTTAATCAGTCTACCTAGGTATTGCTGTGATCTACCTAAGTATGATCTACCTAGGTGCTGTGCAGTATTTTGTAGATGTGATTAACATCTACAATCAGCTGACTTGAAAGAAATTATCCAGAATAATGGAAGTGGGCCTCACCCAATCAGTTGAAAGGCCTTAAGAGCAAAGCCTAAGGTTTCCCAGGGAAAAAGAAATTCTGCCTGAAGACTGCAGTATCACCTCTGAGTTTCCAGCCTATGAATTTCAGACTTAGTTCCACAATTATGCCAACCATTTCTTTCAAAATAAACATAGATACAGACATATAGATTGATATCTGGTTAATATTGATTTATATGTTTATATATATGTCTAGATAGATACAGATACAGACATAAGGATATAGATCTATATAGGATCTATACAAGGTCTATATATCTGTATCTATATCTATATCTATAAATACATTACATACCTTTCCTATTAGTTCTGTTTCTTTGGAAAATTCTGATTGATTTATGTTTTTTACTACTCAATCTACTTGATTTAAAATAGAATAAAGCTAAAAGAAGAAAGCTTTTTCTCTTCCACATTTTTCTTATACTCCTTTGTCCCTTTTACTTTGTTATAGAATTTCATTTCTTGACATTTAAATACCACCGAAAAAGCAGTTTTAAATACATAAAATAGAAATATACCTATTTCATGTTTTGTTTAAACACACACACACACACACACACAGGAATATATTGGAATAGCTAATATCAACCATTGTGTTAAAACTATAGCAACATATCTTTCTGTGAGCCTAATGAGTTATTTCTAAGTTTGGCAGGAAAAGGTTTCCCAAGAATGTCAAAGCCAAGAATTATGCAGGTCTTCCCAATTAAAAAGCAATAAAAACTATTTGAAACATCCCACCAAAAATAAGATTTAATACATGCAAGCTATTTTGCTTGCTTTTGATCTTTTATATCATTCTTTCAATTTTTTCCAAAGAATATTAATGCCACTGAGAAGTCCTTGATTGCATTTGAAGTCTGGTGAAAAATCTAGTGATATATAAATAATTTTAGATTTAAAAATAACTGGGAAAGCATAAAGGCTTTTAAGTACATAGTTCAAATGAACTTAGTTTAGATCTTTGTAATAAGACACAGATAATTAATTTAAGGTGATGTCAGGTGATTGAAATTATGCGAAAATGACCAAGTAGTCATTTAACACAATAATCCACCAAAAAGCAGTAGCTAATATACTAACTCTAGTGAAAGAGTTGCCTTTTAAGACATAATATTCCTTTACTAAAGAAAAACAGCAAATGTTAACCGAACCTTGGAATCAGACTCTGAGCTTAAAGAAGCATGCAGTCCATTCTCTTCATAAACAACACAATTTATGTGGGAATATGGATTATAGGCGAAAATGTACATAGCCTTCCTCTAAACCCCAGTCACAAGTGCAGCAACTGAATGCAACCTCATCAATATCCTGGGGTTTTCTCAATAGTAGCTAACTCTCCCCCCACTTCTACATTTTCACCCATTCTAATTTTCTCAAGAATGTATGTGTGTTTTTTATTTAAATCTCATCTGTTAGGAAGTAAATTAAATGTCTTGACCATTGTTCGCAAATAGTCATGTTTGAAAGAGCATATTGTAAGCCTCTGGGTTCTTTCTTTCTTTAGACAATATGCATGTTAATGAACAGCCTGCAAGTCATAATTCTCTGGAGGCTGTCTCAGAACTACCGGGCTTTTCAGCCATAGGTTTCTGGTTAATAATGGATTACAAGTAGAAGAAAGGTCACAATAAGGAAATGTCTTCAAAGAATTATTTTCATTATTAGAGTCTGTGTAGTACAGAAGTCCACAATTTTTAATTTTTTTTAATTTAAAGGCAGACTGCTTCTTTTCTTTTTTAAGCATTATAAGAACTGATAGGGACAAGAATTGATGGCAGTAAAGTGCCTTGGTGGATCCATGCATTCATACATGAATTCATTCACTCACTCAACTAATAAATATTGAGCACTTATCCTAAATCAGGCACCGTGGAAGACAATGGCTTCACAAGGATGGAAGAAGACAATGTTTTCTTATGGAGCTTGCTGTTTGGCGAGATAGAGATTAATAAATACTCTAAACTTAGATAAGTACCCTGAGTGAATGGGGCAGAGCGCTGTAGAAGCACAGAGCAAAAGAACCTCATCCAGCTGAAGGGTCAGAGAAAATTTTTCCAAAGAAATGATATTTGAAATGAGATCTGAAAGGTGCCTAGCGGTTAACCAGTTGAAGGGAGATCCATGTTGAGGAAAGTTCCAGAAAATGGAAATGGTTGTGTAAAGTCCCTGTAGCATGAGACAGTGTGACACAAAGAAGGATGAAGTGTCCCAAGGGTTGAGAGCAAAGTGGTGACCCAGTGAGATGAGACTTACTCAGACACTGGTTTATTATAGAAGAAACAGGAAGTCACAGAAGGATTTTGAGGAGAATGATGACATGATCCTAGGGCACACGTCTGTCTTCCCTGCTGGGGGTTTTGTTAAATACCAGAAACGCAATGCCTGACACTTAATAGAGTTGATAAATAAAAGAAAGAAAGAAGGAGAGGGGAGTGAAAAGGAAACAACAGAGAGTGTGGTAGAGTAAGTGGTATAGATTCGAAGATATCTGGGTTAAGTAGAGTCCCCACCCACTGTTGCGGCTCCTTAGCTTTTTCCAGAGTTGTCTCATTTCTGTTGCTATCATCATTTTTATAGACAGTGTTAATAAGGCCAGGATAGCTAAGTAACTTGCATAAGGTGATACAACCAGTTCTCATATCAGCCTTCTCTCCAGCATCTTAGTGTGTGTGTGTGTGTGTGTGTGTGTGTGTGTGTGTGCCCACACACGTATCATTTTCAATCTCTCCACTCAGAGAGTCTTGATCGTGATTAAGATTTAAAGTAAGGGTCTGAATACGGGGGCCATGTTTTATATTCTTAAAATTATTGCAAATATATTTGCTTTTAATTCAAGTTGTTGTGAAACACAGTGTGCCCAACAGATAGCAGATATGCATAATGCATAAAATGGACTGCATAATGAGGTAATTGATTTTTCATTTTCCATATGGCTTTCTGGGCGGTTTGGCTTTGAATGTGTTGGCAAGATTCCTGAGCTGTTGTCACACTTGGGATTTATAGAAAATTGAAGAGCTGGCTCTAGTTGTAGTTCCTTCAGGTTAAGAAGAAAAGAGTTAATATTATTGACTCCCCCGCTGAAGAGAAGATAAAAAGACATTCCCTCAAGATATATGGTCGTACTCTTCGTCCCTTTCTCCCGTTGCCAATTTGGATTTCACAGAAGCGTAACTTGGTCAACTTAGAGGCACTCCCAGAGTAAAACAAAACTACTCAAGAAGAAATTTTAACATCGGACCTAAAACAAATACCAGGTCCTTTCTGGAATTAAGTTGAGTGCTAGGTTCCTGGAGAAAAAAGCTACGCATTTTTTTTTTTTTTTTAGGAGTCAATTACCCCAAAGAAGCAGTTTCACGATCATTACCTGGAATTGAGTCCTGGCTTCCCTCACTCTGCCTCTGCTAAAACTTTTGCCTCCAATTTGGGATCTCTGTCCTCTCTCTTGTCCCACAGAGCTCGGGTCATCCCAGGAACTCCCAGTTCTCCTTCTTAAGGACTATTTTCCTGGGCTCCTCACTCTTAGGACCTACTCTACCTGTAGTGCTGATGCCTCCTTTTCCTCACCTCTCCCTCCCCATGCTTCCTAGCCCTCCCCCCAGGAAATTCAGTCCCATGCTGACTCCAGAACTTAAGAAGTTTTACTCTGAAAATTAATTACATAAC
This sequence comes from Procyon lotor, assembly GCA_028646535.1. Classification (NCBI taxonomy): domain Eukaryota; kingdom Metazoa; phylum Chordata; class Mammalia; order Carnivora; family Procyonidae; genus Procyon; species Procyon lotor. The sequence goes on from CM053604.1 coordinate 74,294,779, forward strand.
TTGTACCAAGTATAGTGTTTAAGTGTGTGTGTCAAGGGGTAGGGTGGGGAGATAGCTAAAAAAAAATTAAAAAGCAGAAATACATTTCCCCTGTTTTATACTTTCACCCTCTCTGTTGTTTTTTGTTCCTTGGAGATTCCACCTTTGAAAGCTTTTGACATTTGCTTTGAATGCTTGCTTCAGGTGTGAAAAATATTCTAAGGCTCTCCAGACTCAAGAATGTAGGGAGGAAAAAACAACTTGGAAGGATTCATGGTGCCAATGGAAAGGAGCTGACAAAGAGAGACACAGACTCCTCAAGAGCACAGAAACATATCAGGAGTTCAGCTTGGTCAGAAACCTCCCCCACCCTCATTCCAACCTTCCTGTCAGCTCCACTGTGGGGGACCAGAACCCAGGGACAGCAGCTCTGGGGAACTTCTTGTGTCTACTACAGAGCTGGCTGCAGAACAAAGGAGGGAGATGCTTATCCAGTTTCAGAGATATTATGAGTTGGATAGAACTTTATGAAAACCCAGCCACTGTGATTATTTTCCTCAGAACACGTATTTTTGAGTTTGGGTCAAATGTTAATGTGCTTTAGCCAGGTGGCTTGGATTTGAATCCCAGTTGTACCACTTTTCAGATGCATGATCTGCAACAGCTAATTTAGCCTCACTTTTCACATTTATAAAGTAGGGACATTGTTGCTACCTACTTCACATGGTTATAGTGAGAATTAAATGAATCAATTAATGTAAAGAAATGAGAACATTTTCTGGCACTTTATGGAATTGCTAAGTTAAGACTATAAATAAACAGAAATTTTAGAAGCCTTCCGGCTATACGTAACTGCAAACGTGAAACTGTAGGCCATTTAGAAATCAGTAATGATTATCTATCTATGCTATTGTCATCCTGAAGATTCAGTGAGATGATGTATGTGAAAATCTCAACAAAACAACTCAACAGTTGCTGTTATTCTTATTATCGTCATCATTAATATCATCAGCACGTATTAATTTTGTCATTACTAGTTTGTCACCTGCTATATCTGAACAGGACCTATTGTACCCATAGAATGTTAAAATTGTGGCAGAACTGGCATTGCCGATCGTTGGGAAAATCTTTAATCAAGACACTGCAGTTCCACAATTATGAGTCAACTCCTAATACCCACATAACTAGTTTGCATCTAAAGGGAGAAAACATGGCCACAATTTACATCTGACAGCATTTCGTAGGAAATCTTGCTGCTAAATGCAAATGACTACTTCCTTGAGAAGGGCTAGAAAAGTCAAGTTTTTAAATGTTAACGCAACTATTTAGAAACAGGAAGAAAAAGGAATCACATAGCTGTTGTTGTTAGGTTTCAACCTTTTAAAAGATCAAATTAAGTTTTGTTTTGTTTTGCTTTGTTTTGCTTTACAGAAGTAAACATTTGTTTGGGTGGTCATCTTAGAACCTATTCTAGCACTGACTTTTGTCATAGTGCGCAAACATTTTCTTGCTTTGTGTTTTCTCTGGGTAAACATATCGAGAATGTGATTTTCCATATGTGCCCTGTCATCTGCATTGCATTGAGGGATTTGATTTATCTGAGATATGCAAGATCCCTGAGTCAGGAGGAACCCAGCCACTAACTTTCTAAGTGATATTGAGCTATTCTCTCTGGATATCCAATTTCTTTGTGTCACAGATTGCTTTCTCCTAAAAGAAAACCATCTTATGTTATTCCTCGCGCTCTCTATATTATTAAAGCAAAAGTACCCGCATGATTCAATTTATTTCAAAAATGATCATTAAAAAATTTACATCTATACTCTGTTGAATGCTGGAGGTAGAAAGGACCAGAAGATTAACGGCACACTGATGAGACAGAACAGAGAAACTCCTGCCCCCAAGATCATCAAAACCAAAGACATGTACACAACTACCTATAATGTAGGCCAGACCACATAAATGTTAAGCGATGCTTTAAAGTCTTCTGAAAAATAATGCCTTAACTAAATAAAATCACCCTAAATCCAGAGTATGAATGATGCTGTTATTACTTATTTCTACTGTCTTCCACCTATTTTATAGTGTTCTTTGATCCATTCTTTGCATCATTCTTGTCTGAAAGTAATATTCTTGATATGTTTAATAAGGAGACCCCTCCTTTGTTCCTAGATGCTGTGGCTGCTGATCCACAAAAGCCACTGAAGGACTTAATCCCTTAAACTTGGCACTACATCAGTCTGGAAGTAGTTTACATGCACAGCCCTTTGGAGTAAATACTCATTAGAGGTTCTGTTGGCTCATTTGGTCACCCACATTTGCAGTGGGTGGCCCAGTTGGTATCCTCATTATTTTATTTTCCACCCTTGAAAAAAATCCAGCTGTAGCAACCTGAGACTACATTCTTTGGTACTCTAAATCCATTGTAGTGGAGCGTCCATTCATTTGTGATGCTAGTTAATAGGTACAAAGAAGTGCCTAAGGCCGGTAATGTTATAATAATTTTTTTGCTAATATACCTTTTTCAGTGCAACCTCCGGCAATGCAATCTGATCACTTCAAGGATAATTCACTAGTAATTTCTCACACCTGAGAATTTAATTGTGTCATCTTCCTTCCTCCCTTTCTTCCCCCCTCCTTTCTACCCATCTTTATATCAATGAACAAAGCAGTCCACAGAAGCAAAATTTATCAAAGTTGTTCACAAATTAAAGAGCAAAATTCTTGCTTTCTCACTTATTACCTAAATAGATATTTACTACCTAGAGCTTCTTGATTAGTACTTGGATCAGAGAAGCAGAGTTTCTATAATGCCATTCTCTGGATTTAGCAATGAAGGTTTTCAAGAGAAAAAAAAAAAATCAATGTTTCTTGACTGCCTATGAAGTGCAAAACAAAGTGTTGTAAAAATACAAATAGCATAAACATGTCTTCTTCTTAAGGAGCTTTCTTGTTATAAACTCAATATAGGTAAGAGTACTTTTTCCCTCACAATTATTATGAGCATCTGCAAAATAATAATATCTACTGAATGGAATATTTATCAAGGCACATATTCAAATCTTAACACATATAAAGCTCTGGAGCACGTGGGTGGCTCAGTTGGTTAAGTGTCCAACTCTTGGTTTCTGCTCAGGTCATGATCTCATGAGTCATGAGGTAGGGACCCTGTTGGGGTCCACACTCAGTGGGAAGTCTGCTTGAAGATTCTCTCCCTCTACCCCTCCTCCCCACTCACACTCTCTCTCGTTCTCTTTCTCTCTCTCTCTCAAATAAATAAATCTTTTAAAATAACATATATGAAGCTCTCAGAACAATTACAAGCTTTTCTCATAAGTACCAATATAAGAGAAGCTATTACACTCTTCTTGATTAATTAGCATCAATTTCCAATAAGAACACATTTAAAGTTTTTAATTTTAGATTTTATAAAAATAAGATTCTTTGGTTAATTTCCCTTTGGATGAAAGGGAATGTAGTGGAGATACAGTGTTGGGAGGGAGTGTGACCATCTAATAGATGTTGGGCGTTATATTGTATATTTGCATCCATTACCTCACTACTCAAAATGACCATGCAAATTACATACTGTTTTGTCTGTTGTGCAAAAAAACTAAAACATGGGTCAACAAAAATTAAATAAAGAGCCAGGATTTGAAGGCAAGTTTGGCTGACTCAAAAAGTCACATTTTTCTCATTCCTTGAGTTCTAATCAGACTACTTAATCTCATTTTCTTCAAAGACAGGAAGACTGTAGGAAGCATCTTGTCATCTTGTGCAAAGTTATACCATATCTTGGACTGTAACTTCTCCTAAGATTTAATAACTGTAGAAAAAACAACCAGCAAGGTATCCTCCTGTGTACCATAAATAGGCCACTCCATGGTAAATTACATACTTGTGACTTATCCTAGAAGGAGCCCCATGTGGCTGTTGGAGAGTGCTGCTGACCAAAACCATAAGGGCTTGCACATGTTTAGGGTCTGCTCTGCTAAGTGTGTAACACACTCAGCTAACGCTATGCTATTCCCAGCCTTACTACCAACTTACACTCACTGCACTTGTGCACAGATGCACTTCTGTCTTTTCTCATCCATCACAGTATCCAGACATTTGTTTGTTTGTTAACCTTGACACCTAACCACATAAGACTTATGTAAACGGTCAAATAGATTCATAAGGGGAAAATTCATAAAACTAATCACTTTAGTTTATTATCATAAGTCTTAAATTATTCATCCACAGACTTACACATAAAATTTCATTTTGCTCTCTATATTATAGCTTCTGGTACACCAGTTTCTATTACAGAGAGCTCCTCCCATCTAGAATGCAATAAGAACTCTGAAATGGTTTTAATTTTAGTAAGTCAATTGTTGTAGAGCTATACATGTTTGTTTTGTTTCAATGTGATTTGAAACTCAGCACATTCTGAGGCACTAGTACTATTGATTTCAACTGAGACTATATGACTGTATATCTATAATATCTATACACCTATGTATTTACATTTATGTATATACCAAAAGATATATTTGTATGTACATATATATACATGCACATATACCTATACCTGTCTATATGGTATCAAAAATTAAGTTTAAATGTTTAGGCTTGAAACTTTGAAACTTAAACTTTATAATTTTTCTGCATGTTATATATTATTACATCATGTATAATGTCTGCTTACACACAAAGCAAAACCAGTGGAAGACACGTAATTTGACTTTTATTCAGCATGACATTATCTATAATATCAGAAATAGAACAAGTAATAATTTTGGATACAAGTAAAATGTTTTCTAGTCTAGATGCTTTACTGTGATTAAATAAGATAATAACATGCCAAATTCCTTATAAATAAGTTCATAGAGCATTCATTTATTCATCAACAAACTTATTTTTTTTTAAGATTTTTTTATTTATTTGACAGAGAGAAACACAGCGAGAGAGGGAACACAAGCAGAGGGAATGGTAGCGGGAGAAGCAGGCCTCCTGCCGAGCAGGGAGCCCGATGCGGGGCTCGATCCCAGGACCCTGGGATCTGACCCGGGCCGAAGACAGACACTTAACGACTGAGCCACCCAGGCGCCCCATCATCAACAAACTTATTAAACAGATTCTAGGTGTAAAGGCGAATAAATATACTGTGGTACTGTTGCTATTTTTGGTAATTCTACCAAAAATAACTAGGTGCTCTATACCAGGTCATGCAAGAGGCACTTGCGAAATGCAAAGATATCTGAGAGGTAGTCCAAGCCATCCTAAATTTTATTATCTGATAATACTAAGTTAGCACTCTATCAGTTTTCTTTAAAAAAGAGATACATACATGGTTTCATTTTATCCTTACGACAACAATATGAACTAAATGTTATCACCTCCCCACTCAAAGATGACAAGTGACTTGGGCAAAGATTCAATACGGGTCAGGACTCCAACCCTTAAATATGCTGTTATTACCAGAAGTCAGCCTAGATGGGAAAAATGGACAGAATCAGAGTAAAGCAAGATTGTGCCCTATGGATTCATGAAGGAGCAGTCTGAATATTTTTTTAAAGTGAACTGAAGCAACAATAAAATTATTGCGATTTCATGTTGACACATTATGCAAACAAGTATTTTTAGCCTTTAATTGGGAAAATATTTTTCTTATAAACCACTACATTGTATCCATTATTCAGTCTAAAATCTTAAAAACAATTACACAAATGGAAATATTTTTCCATCCTATTTTAAGTTTATATCTTTGAATTCTTTTAGAAGCTCCTGTGAATATAAGGTCCAGGTACAAACAGGCATCTTCCTACAGCATTCAAAATGTGTTGCTGTGCATCTATTCCCTTTGTATTTAAATCTCCTACTTTTTATTTTTATTTTTTTAAAGATTTTATTTATTTATTTGACAGAGAGAGAGATCACAAGTAGGCAGAGAGGCAGGCAGAGAGAGGGGGAAGCGGGCTCCTTGCTGAGCAGAGAGCCCAGTGTGGGGCTCGATCCCAGGACCCTGAGATCATGACCTGAGCCCGAGGCAGAGGCTTAACCACTGAGCCACCCAGGCTCCCCTAAATCTCCTACTTTTTAAACTATAATGTCAAAACCAGTCTGTCATCCCTGAAACAGAGGAGTAGTGTTTTCTCTGGACACTGAATCTCTGTTAGAGCAATCATCCTCACTGTCCTTCACTTCTTCTGCAGTCTTGAACTATTTGAAATCCTGCCTCCACTTTAAAGTTTGCTTCAAAGCCCATCTTTGTTGTTTAGTGATGCTATCCCACACTCACTCCCAACAGAAGGGACTTTTCCTCTTTACTAAACTATTTTTGTTTTTAATCTTTATCGTTCATTCTCTTTATATGATACTTATTTAACATATTTATGTGTTTTATGTATATTCTTATCTCTTCAGGTAAATTCTACATTCTTAGAGATACTTATGCAATTTTTTCTCTAACGTTATAGCAGCAACTAGTATAACTTTGGTATACTCAATAAATATTGGGCAAATAAATAAAATATTGTCAACAAATTCAACACAACATCATTCTAATGACACACTTTGTAATTCTAATATTACATTCTACACAATGAATATTCAAAGATTTGTAGTATTCCCATGTGTAACTGATAAAACTTTATGAAATGGCATTTATTCTGATCTGTAATTATTTCACTTATGTACTTAATTTCTTCTTCCTTCGTTAGAATAAGACATCCATGAAAGCAAAGACCCATCTACTTTGTACAGGTAGGGAAGGAGCGAAGGACCAAAGAAAGTACAGGATCTGTTTGCCTAAGTTACTATTCTCACCACTTTTGTTGACTGGAAAGTCACCTTTCCAGGTGTCCCATTTCCTAGTTTCTGGGCCTCCCAATACAGCCGAACAGGAATAAACCCAGAGGAATTGGTGTTGCTGACACTGGGTACATAGTATAACAAAGAGAGGACTAAAATATTCTACCTGTTTCCATCTCTCTTTTGCTCATTAATTAACATGACAACTATGAAAGTACATAATTTTTGGACCAATAAAATGCCGATGTAGGTGTTTTGTAAATATAGGAAAAATGTAAATTTGTGACTCCTATGGACATGTTGAGCATCAAACTTCATAGCACAAAGTGCTAAAACTTTAGTTTACACAAAGAAAAACCAGCCACAGTGAGATTCTGTAGATTATGTAAAGCAATAGCCAAAAAGAAAGAGAAAAAGAAAGGGAGGAAGGAAGAAAAGAGGATCATTTTAAGGTAATTTAAAAAGTTCAATGGAGAAGGGATAGTGTTTTCAATAAGTGGTACAAGATCAACTGGATATTCATGAGGAAAAAAATATTAATTTTGATCAAAATCTCACCTTATACAAAAATTAACTCAACATGAATCATAGATTTAAATGTAATTATAATATTATACAACTTCTAAGAAAAAAAAAGGCAGGAGAAATTTTTGAGATCTAGGACTAGGCAAAAGAGCTCTTTGACTTGACCCCAAAGTATAATCCACAGAAAGAAAAAAATGATAAATGGACTTCATCAAAATTTTAAAAATTTTGTTCTATGAAATAAAACAGGTGACAGAGTAGGAGAAAATGTGCAAATTACATCTGTGACAAAAGGTCTAGTACAGAGAGTATGTAAAGAACTCTCAAAACCCAACAGTAAAAAGACAATTCAATTAGAAAGTAGACAAAAGACATGAAGGTGTATTTCACTTAAGACATACAAATGACAAAATGCATTTGAAAAGATGCTCAACATCATTAGTTCTTAGGAAAATGCAAATGAAAACCACCGTGCAGTATCAGTATGCACCCATCAGAATGACTAAAATTTTAAAAAAATGAATGACAATACCAGATGTTGGTGAGGATACAAAAAAACTGGATCATTCATATGTTGGTGATGGGAATGAAAATGGTACAGTTCTTGGGAAAACAGTTTAGGATTTTCTTTAAAAATACAACTATCATATGACCCAGCAATTACACTCCTGGGCTTTTATTACAGAGAAATGAAGACTTCTGTTCATACACAAACCTATACACAAGTGTTTATATATTCCTTTTTCATTATTGTGGTAAAATATGCATACCATAAATTTTATCTTTTTAATCACATTTAAGTGCACAATTCAGTGACATGTAAGTATATTTGCAATACTATGCAACCATTGCCACTACCCATTTTCAGAACTATTTTATCATCCCAAATGGAAACTCCATATCCATTAAGTAATAACTTCCATTTTCTTCTCCCTTTCAACTCCTGGTAACCTCTACTCTCCTTTCTCTCTCTATGAATTTGCATATTTTGGATACTTCATATAAGTAGAATTATACAATAGGTGTCCTGTTATATCTGGCTCATTTCACATAGCACAGTGTTTTCAAGGTTCATCCATGATGCAGCATGTATCAGAATTTCATTCCTTTTTAAGACTGAATAATATTTCATGCTATATGTATACAACATTTTGTTTACCCATTTATATGTTGGTGTACATTTTTGTTGTTTCTACCTTTTGTGTATTGGAAATAACATTGCTATAAGCATTGGGATGCAAGTATCTAAAACAGCTTTATTCTTAATGGACAAAAATGGGAAACAAACCCACCTTTCAATAGGTCAATGGTCAAACTGGTATTCCATACAATGAAATAACGCTCAGGAATAAAAAAAGAATAAACTATCGATACACACAACTGCCTGCTGTGAAGCTCCAAAGAACTATGTTGACTAAGAAAAGCTAACCCCCAAATATTATAATAGTGTCTGAATCCATTTATGGAACATTCTTGACGTGACAAAATTAGGGAGGGAGAAAAGTATACATGACTATACAAGACAACATGATAGATAACTGCAGAAGGGAAATGTTTTGTATCTTGTCAAATGTCAAAACCTGGTTGTGACACCACACTATGCTTTTGCAAGATGTTACCACTGGGGGAACCCTGGCAAAGTTACCCCAGATCTCTCTAGGTCACTTACTACAACTGCATGTGAATCTACAATTATCACACCCCAAAAAAATGTTTAAAAGAAAGAAAGAGAGAAAGGGAGGAAAGGAGGAGAGGAAGGAGGGAGGGAGGAAGTGTGGAAAGGAGGATGAGAAGGAGGAAAAAAATCTCACTCAGATATACAAATATACCTAAAAATCCAACCTGAGTCTCTGATGGGGCACTGCTTGGATCCATCCGCCAAGTCTCCCCCACATCGCCCCCAATGGCGGCCCAGAGGCACTGTGTGAATTTTAAGATCTTTCCAGAGTGAAAAGGGTGATGACTCAGATTTCAGTTTAATACCCACAGTGAACTGTACACAGTACAATTATAAAATGGCACTGTTTTAAATTTCTTTCAACTATATTTATTTACAAATTCCCTGAAAAGTTTTCGCAGGAGCTCTATCATGACCCTAAACACCTACCATCAGTGTAGAGGAGTCTCTCTTACTGGGGATGTGTTATGGAAACAGAGGGCATACTCTGTTCCTCTTCATATTGTATACATATTTTGTCTTTTACTGAAGATTTATGATGAGGGAAATAACTTTGAGTCTTATGTTAATTTGTTTGAGGCCTTGCTTTGACAGCGCTAATTGTTTAGTTTTAATGGAAGACATTGTTGTGAAGTGAAAGCAGAAGTTTAAGTAAAAAAAAAAATACAGAGTTGGTTCCTTTTAAGTTCCTGGCGTTGTCATGCAGTCCCTAAGCAATTTTAGGCCAAATGTAACTAGATTCTTTCTTTCTTTTTCTTTCTTTTTTTTTTTCCTGCTGGTGCAAAACAAATCATTTATTTATTTTTTAAATTTTTTTTATTTTTATTAACATATGATGTATTATTTGCCCCAGGGTACATGCCTGTGAATCGTCAGGCTTACACATTTCACAGCACTTACCATAGCACATACCCTCCCCCATGGCCACAACCCAGCCACCCTATCCCCACCCCCCTGCCTCCCAGCCACCCTTAGTTTGTTTAGTGAGTCTAGGACTCTCTTATGGTTTGTCTCCCTCCCCATCCCTTCCTGTTTCATTTCTCTCCCCCACCCCCCCAACTAGATTCTTTCTTAATGTTCTTTAAAAAGTTACAAGTTTCAATGCACGTCGGCAATCTCAGTATGGCACAGAACATATTCCTCTATAAACTATGTCAGGAATTAAATGTTCCAGATTTTCTGTTCGCACAGAACTGGAGAGACTTATGCACACACACACACGCATGCACACACACGCACACCATCAATGAACCCATGTCAGAAGAGTCTATGGTCTCTCTAATTTGAAGCAGCTGGTATATTCTAAATATGAGGAGTCCAAGCTTCCAGGATCATCAGTACCATCATTAAGAATCAGAATCATTGATTTAAATGTTCTTTATTATTCTCTCTGTTGGGGAATTTATATCACAGAGCTGTTAGCTCTTCCCCTATTGTTCCCAGACTGTCATGCACAAATGTCAACAAGAGTGTATTTCATTCATACTCTAAAATTAAATTCTTTATCCCACAATTAGCCACAATCATGACCACGTACGATTATGATTTACCATAACTAAAGTAGATGGTGTGGCTTGTGTTTGAAATGGCAAAGGCAGATTTTTGAATCAAATAATTGCATGCTAACTATTTGGAACATAATCACTACTTATTTTTTTTTCCATGTATCTCCATCTAGTTAGATACCAAATTGTTATAATGTCCCATTAGTAAAACTTAAGGGACTGCTCTGTGTGTGTGTGTGTGTGTGTAAAATAATGCTCTTTGAGAACATGATGAGAACATGACCATTCTTAACAGAGAATAAAATACTGGATTATGAACTCTTTCTTAATGACACTTTTTTAAATCCTCCTTATTGACAACTTACAGTCACTGTGTGTACCAGTGCCAATGATCTCATTTGAATGGCATAATGATTCTATGTCAAGAATCTGTAAAACACTTCATTTCTTTTACTTGTTCAATATCCATGTCCCTTTCCTTGGTAAGAGCACCTTGATATTTTATTTAAGAACTCAGTCTCTCAGTCTCTCCTTTCCCAGTGTCACTAAAGGGAAGCAAGACTGTCTAAAGGTCCACAGAGGATTCTGATTAAGGATCAAGAGCAGGGGCGGGGGTGGGGGGTGGTGAGACACTGGCTGGGGTTGAGGCTGGGCTCAGCAGAATGCAGCCCACCCAAATTGGTCTGATTGACTCCACCAAACCTCTGGCTCTCCCTTGCTGCAAGTGACATGACAAGTCATCCCTAGAAGCAATTTTCACGGAAGTATTATGAGCTATGATCTTTTCTAGGGCTGTTAAAAAATGATTACCCTTGGGGCCAAGGAAGAAGTAGAATGTGGTATGAGAGTTTGGGTAGGAGGGAAAAGGAGGCTTATGAGCATCTACATTGCAGGGAAAGCTTAAAAGTCAATATCTAGTAAAATCAACAACTCTCCCCTCTAAATTTTAAGATGCCTTAGAGTAAGGAATATTTCTTACTTGATTTGTTAGAATGATCCTGGGCTATAAACATAGTCAAGTAAATCTGGGCTTCATTTTGGCCTCCGTGCTTACCGGCTGTGTGATCTTGAGCAAGTAACTTCTCTATGCCTCAATTTTCTGGTCTGTAAAATGAGGGTATCTCAAAACTCCTGTCTCTCAGGATTATTGAGAGAGTTGAATTAGACAGTCTATCCAAAAGTTATCTGGCATATGATAGCTACTTAACAATATTAATACTTCCTTCCAGTTGGGAAGTATTTTTGAGGATTATTCCACTAGACCACATTGTAAAAATTATTTAGGAAACCTCAGAAGCTAAGTGTCACCTAGTTAATAGTTCCCACTAGATATATTCCTCCAAAATAAGCCTGTTTCTTTTCTCTTTAAGAAAGAGAGTGGCAATTTAGCTCATAAAGAAAAAAATGAATTAATCACAGATTTTTTTTTTTTTGGTAGTAGTGGTGGTGGTGGTATCATTCGGGTTCCACCAATCAGAAGCTAATGGTATGTCTTAGCTGTGTATTTGAAAAGAGCATAAAGGGGCTATTTACAGTAGTGCAGGCAAGGTTTAGAGTAGGAAAGTCTAATAGTGGGAGCCACTATTTAGAATTTTCTAGCAACTACATTAAAAAAGTGAACAGAAAGAGGTAAGATTACTCTTAGTTAGTTATGTATTTAGTTTAACCCAACATAGCCAAAATATTATTTTAATATGAAATAAATATAAGAAAGTCCTTAGTGAGATGTGTTTCATTTTTTTCATATCAAATCTTTGAAATCTGGCATGTATTTCATCTTAGTTCAAATAATGTCTCAAGTAAAATGAAGTCCTAGCAAAACAATAAAGTGGTATTTAATGGAAAAATGTTTTATACTATTTCTGTTTCTAAAATTTTAATTTTCATTAGTTAATTTTAACCAAATAAAATAAAAAATTCATCAGATATACTATTATTATAGTCACACCTCATCAATTGGTCAATAGCTACATGTAGCTAGTAGCTACCATATTGGATGGTACAAGTTTAGAGAAACAAAGAAGATGGTGCAGTAGAGTGGGGTGAGCAGGCAAGAAACCATCATGCATTTAAGCCTGAATAGGAAGCAGTTGTTCCAGAACCCTGGATAGCGTTGCTGTATGGAGAGAGTCCTGTCCATCCACCCTCCATCCAACCTATGGTTGAGGTACATAGCCAACTTAGATGGACAGGAAACAGAGGGAATGAAAGGCATAAGTAGCTGGACACACACTCTTCTAGTGGTATGCTGGTAACTTGATTTTCCAAAAATGAAAATCCTGATTTATAACATGTGCTCTTTCCCATGGTCTAAATTCTCCCATCATGGCTGATTACAAGGTAACAACGTGATCCCACTGAAAGTAGAATTGGAAGAAAAAGGCAAAATTGGCACTCCGAATCTCCTCCTACCATTCAGTCCCCTGCTAATAGTGTTTTCTGATGGCCAAACTCAACTGGTAACTAGAGGCAAGGGTGCCCCGGATGCCCTTCTTGCAAGTCAACCTCCTTGGGCACTGAACAAGTTTTTGAAAGATGAGAAAGAAGTAGAAAATATACTCAATGCTTAAATAAAAAAGGTCTGTCTACATTTTTTTTCTTTTTTCCTTCTGCACATACAGAAAAAAAATGACTACCAAGAAGCTGAAAATCTATGGCACAAACCTTGAAGGTTGGATGCTAAATAGGAAGGGCATCAGCTGATTTCTTTTTAAAATTAAAAAGTGTTGTTCTCTGTGAGTATAGAATTTATGCAAAGGAAAATTACCCTTTCAATATAAACCCTTGGTGGCTGTCACTTGGGAAAAACAATTAATGTAGCCTCATGGATGATCAGAGAGCCTATTTCTTTTTTTTGCAGTGGGTTAGGAAAATTCCTTTGTGAAAAGAATTTCAACAGACAATTACTGAAATGTTACTGTCTGAGTATGAAACAATGAGCTTATTTATATTAATAGTAAAATTATTCAGTATATTGACAAAATTGATTTGCCACATAAAGTGAGGTTCAGAGTCAATGAAGTTCATGTTTCAGCCTCCATTTTAGGAACCACCCAGGTTGGTACACCTGCATCTTCTTAAGGCTGCCTTCACCCTTATACTTAGAAACCTTTCAAACCCTTCCTTTTAGTTCCATTCCTCTGCAGTAGGAATCCAGGTCTTCATCATGGTGCACTGGCACCTGTACTAGCTGCATGGCCCTCTGCCTTCTCTCTTTCCAGATAAGCCCATCTCGCACCACTAAGCCTCCCAAGATGCTGCTTTTCATGTCATCCCCACTGTTCAAGAACCTCAAGGGTTTTCTTTTGACTACTGAAGCAATTCCAAATTCTTGGCCTGGCCTGAAAAGAATACCATAACTAGATTTTAACATACTTTTTGAAGTTTCATGGGAGCCTTTCCATGTAGCCAGATCAAGTTATTGGAATTTCCAGAACACGGGCTCAATTTGCCACAGTGTTTCTATTCCGTACTGACTCCTTTTGGCCTGGCCTCTAGCACACACACACACACACACACACACACACACACACACACACACCCCAGAGTACTACTTTTCCACATCTGAATTTTTCAAATCCTACCCATCACCAAAGTTCATCACTGAGGCTCTAACTGTTCAAAGCTTTCATAATCATTAAACCGTTCTCCTCAGTTCCAAACCTTGAACTCCAGTGACAGTGAATTGCCTCACTCACTTTGCCACTTGGATTCTTTCTCAGGTTGTTTTCCATGGACCTTGCAACACTCCCTTTGTTTCCATCCTAATACTACACCCTAAAGTGATCCCATGGTCACCATGGAGCCAGAAAGGTGACCAGATTTTGAATCTAAGTCACTTGCTGACCCTCTCCTCAGAGATAAGCAGCAAGCCTGAAATGACCAACAACAAAATGAAATGAAATGACCAACAATGAAAGACCAACAACTCTTACCGGTAAGTGTAACATTATCTCTGCTTGAACAAATTGATCCTATTATCAGCAGTTACATGATGCCAGCCTGCCCTAAATACTGGAATCACCATATTATTAGATGAAAGATTTGCATCAGAAATGGCAGGAACACTAAAGGTTTGGATTAAGTGCCAGCTGTGGTGAAGTGCCAGACTTTTCATAAATTTATTTCAGCATTGACAAACAACGTTTTGATTGACATGTCAAATGCAACTTTGGTCACCTGAGCCCAGTGTCTCTACTGTGGTCTCTAGAATTGATGGAGTAACACCCCTCCCCACCTGCTGCCTCTTTCCCACCTTCTAGCCATTAAACGTTTGCCTAGGGGTTTGCCTCTGAATTCAGCTGTTATGAAGATCTGGAGCAGTGATCTCATTCTGTTCTCTATGAGACGTTAATATGTGTTAGTGGAGATGGGAGCATATATTAGAATAAATTCAGGGTGTGCTGGCTAAAACAAAGCTGTTTCTTTACTGCAGAATTTCTCAGAGACTTTCCTAGCCTGGTGTGAAATGTGAATTATTAAGAAAGAGAATATAGTAGGTCACACTTCATTCATATATTTGAATGGGAAAATGACCCCCCACAGCATCCTGCCCCAGAACATGAGGACTTACCTCATAGGGTTGTTGTGAAGATTGGAATAAATTATTGCATGGAGAGCAATTAGAACAGTGCCTGGCAGAAGATGAAAACTCTTCGGGCTTATTGCTATCATTATTGTCACAAACATGTCTAACTGAGACCTCACCAAGTGATCCTGTCCCTCTGAGAAAGAAACAGAATTGCGTATAGAGTAAATGGGGATCTTTTCAGGAGCTATGAAGATCCCATACAAATACTACACAGAACCAGTATACACCTCTCCTTGGGAACCTTTGAATCTGAAACTAGTTCAAGTGCAAAAAAGTTTATTCTTTTCCATTCTTCCCAAAGCCTGGCTAACTGGGGTTCAATTAAACAGCATGGAGTAATGATTCAGAGCACAGCCTTTGGTGTCTTCTTTAAATCTTGGCTCTTTTATTGCTTACAGTATACCCTTGGGCAAATTGTTTAAAGGAGCTGTGCCTATAAATCTATAAAATCTTAAAAATAATATTCATCTCTGGGGCGCCTGGGTGGCTCAGTCATTAAGTGTCTGCCTTCGGCTCAGGTCATGATCCCAGAGTCCTGGGATCGAGCCCCGCATCGGGCTCCCTGCTCTGTGGGAAGCCTGCTTCTCCCGCTACCATTCCCTTTGCTTGTGTTCCCTCTCTCACTGTTTCTCTCTGTCAAATAAATAAAATCTTAAAAAAATAATAATAATATTCATCTCTCTGGCTTGTTGTCAGTAACTCAAGAGATGATGCATTTGAAGTATTCAGCCCATGCCTGGTACATGGTAAAATGCTTAATAAATGGAAGTTCCTAGGTATCGAAGTAATAGACTCATTTCTTTAGTTTATTTAAACCATGAAATACTAGCTAACTTTATCCATGTACTTACTGCCACAGTATCCACAAGGAACAATTGGCTTCACATCCAATAGCGATTTAGGAAATATGTCAGCCACTGGGATTGTGGACTAATTGGATGGCTGGATTAGGCCTCTGAGGCTGAAGTGGTAAAACTTCTAGGAGCTGAATGAGGAAGTCATACAAGCTCTCAGCGACCACTGCTCTGGGCAGCCAGAACGGGCACACCAGAGTTCACAAGATCAAAAAGTAATCTCGGAAGCAACTCTGGTATTCCTTTTTTTTTTTTTTTAAACCCATCAACAACTTCTAATAGCATACATAAAGGTTTAGTTCCTAGTTAAAATAAAAAGTATTCCCAAGTCCATTGCTTTGATTAGGAAGGTAGTGAATAATCCTGAAGTTATTCACTATCCAGTGGTCGGAAGCTGTGGGAAAGTAATTTTAATTTTAGTTGTTTCACGCAACACTGCTAATGTTATCTATCCTGTTTGGGCAGGGAGAAAGCTGGCAGGCATCGTGAGATGAGGAATTTATATGAGTTAATGGAAATACTGTGGCTGACCAACAAAGGAACTTCCCCAGCCAAAATCAAAACAAAGATATTAACTTGGAAGGGGGGGGAAAGCCTGCGGCATAATAATATCATGCATTGAAACCTTATCTAGTGGTTGAGGTAATTTGGTTTGAAGAACTTAAAGAGCATTTTGTGGTTTATGGAAACTGCCAGCAGACACTGTATTTAGCAGCCTGTCCACTATTAAGTTCACATGGCTTCTTCTCCTCTCACCAAGGGAGGCCATTAACTTTCCATATCTCTGGGTTGTTACCAACCCATCTGAGATCTTAAGGACAAAAGTCAAGCTCTTGGGGCGGGCAATGCAATGCCCGTGCATTGCTGGCTATTTCCAAACACCGGAGTGGCCACAACACATCTGAGAGTTTGCTTACATTTGCTGAAGATAATTTTTCAAACTCCTCTTATACAATTTCAGTCCAGGATTTAGATACATCCATCCTTCTTTCTTCCAGAGAGGAGTCTTTCAAAACAATCACACACACACACACACACACACACACACACCCATACTTATTGCAAGTTCACAATTAAACTTTCTAATAATTCCCAGTTAAATAACTCAAAGAGTGGGTTGTTTTGAGTGGTCCAACTATTGCAGATAAATAATTTGAGAGTTAGAGACTAATTCTTTTCTTCTCTTGTCATTCAGTATCATGACTTTCTTTGTGTAAATAATAGGAGAGTAACCAGGGAAAAACAAGAAGACCTTGCAAAGAACTTAGCAAAATAGCACTCTCATGGCTACCACTGGCCACATCTGGCCCCCAGCCGCTCTCCTTTGAAGTCCTGGTGCCCCTCCAAGGACTGCCCTGTGCCCCTGAAGCTAGAGCAAGTGCTACGAAGGCTCTCATTTGACCCACACATGGGCACATGCAGTTAACTCTGCTCAGACAGCTGTAGGGAGACAGTGGCTCTTATTTCCTCATTCATTTTTGTAGTTAAATATGCTTATTCTGCCACTGACAATTTCTCAAGACTGGCATATTATTATATTAAAAATTGGTTTCATTTTTTACAGATAATATTATTAATATCACTAACAATATTAGTTACAGATAGTACCAGAACTACTACCTAAAATATTAATTTCCTGGGGTGCCTGGGTGGCTCAGTCATTAAGCATCTGCCTTTGGCTCAGGTCATGATCCCAGGGTCCTGGGATCAAGCCCCTCCTCCCCCGCATAGGGCTCCTGCTCAGCAGGGAGTCTGCTTCTCCCTCTCCCACTCCCCCTGCTTGTGTTCCCTCTCTTGCTGTGTCTCTCTCTGTCAAATAAATAAAATCTTTTTTAAAAAATAAAGTAAAATAAAATATTAATTTCCTATAACCCAATTTGTTCCCTCTTCTATGTTTCAAAAACTTAACATTATTAAATGCTCTATTAAGATTAATTATAGTCCAAATTTTATTTTCTACACAATATGCTTAAGAATTATTGATTCAGTAATTAAAATATATAGTACTTTAATCTTTCTATTTTATTTTCCTTTGGCTATAAACATTGTTGTAAATATATTGATTCAAGTTCTGAAAGTCTTTTTCCTACTTGAACTACTTTATGTAAGGATGTTTAAGTTAAAATTAAATTTTATCTTGGAAATTTCACCAACATCTTATTGTTGTCTTGTTTCTTTCATTTTCGGATTAGATATAAATCCCAGTTGATGTTTGTTCTATTGTTTTCCATGAAATAAAATACAGAGAAATAATGTATTTTGCTCTCACTTACTTTTTGCTGAAGAAGTCTTTAAAAAATAAATTTGCCAATATGAATTCTCATAAACCTATATAATATTGTAAGGAAAACAGAACATTCTCATGTGTAGAATGAGGCCCTTGAGGAACAGTACTCTCTTTAAATCCCCTTTTGCCATGAGAAATTTTTTTAAAAAATTACTTTCATTTTTTTTAGTTAGCCATGTGCATGTCTGTCTCAAACTTAATTCTGTGATATTGAGAGATCTTAAAGAGGGTCGGAAGAAGTATTATGAAGCATTAAATGAATGTATTAAAAACCAGAAAGGTCTACTTTGGAAATCTTTCACCTAAGAGTCAAATAGAATGTATAGAGAGAAAGTGTATTTGTCATCCTGGATCTTCAAAGTCACGTAATATCTTAAGTGATAAGTGTTCAGATTCAAAGCTGGCCACATCTACAAAAATTTATAGACAGGATTCTAAAAAGAGCTTATGGGGGTGCCTGGGTGGCTCAGTCGTTAAGCGTCTGCCTTTGGCTCAGGTCATAATCCCAGGGTCCTGGGATCGAGCCCTGCATCGGGCTCCCTGCTCGTCAGGAAGCCTGCTTCTCCTGCTACCATTTCCTCTGCTTGTGTTCCCTCTCTCATTGAGTTTCTCTCTGTCAAATAAATAAAATCTTAAAAAAAAAGAGCCTATGCTCTGATTTATGGAAGACAGAATATGCAAATATAGGAGGAAAAGTATAAACTTAGAGATTTCTTATTTCAAGTGTTCGGACATGGATTCCATTCTATTTCTAGGAAAGGTAACTGAACGTCTCTCATAGACAGCAGATTATAAGTTTAGTATGTTATGAAGAAAGGTTTTTGAATGATGTTCTTTGGAGGCCAGAGTTCTAAGGTAAACTATGAAATCACGTGGGTGTTGAAGTTGACAGATCTTGGAGGCCATAACTACCTTCATACTCCAAGACATCAAAGAAAGGGCAACGTCTGGTGATTAACCTCACACACAAAATTACTGGATCATGGGCTGGAGACAGGTTTTCATAGTTCCCTTGGTGACTTTTTGCTAGCCTAAAAACTAGCAGGATGGGAGAAAACAGCTGCACAATGTTGGCTCTCTCCTTTCTGAGGCAGATGTGACAGCAATACAACTGGTAGGTTTGTTTCCCACTTCTCTGAAGAGTGTTTGTCTGACACCTAGTTTAGCCTTTTCTGTAGGCCAAGTTTAACACTGAAAAGCTCCCTTTAATTTGACTAATAATGAATTATACATGATTTTAAAAATAAATCATTGTGTTGAGAAGAAGCATGGATGTTTTCACCAACTATCATGTATGAGCAATTCCCTATAAATTGGCACACAATATCCTGTAGGACATACCTAGAGAGTTTTGTAACATGAAATAGCCTATTATTTTTATAGTCTCTGATTTTAGAAATGTTTACCCTATGCAAAATCCAAGCTTGAATCTCTGTGATGCCTCCTTATTATTCTCAGTTCTTTCTTCCAGTTATGAAGAATAATGATCCCCATCATACTAGCTGTAACACAAGAGCTCTAGCTCCTCAGCCTCTAGCACAGGACTGCACACAGTAGGCTCTCAAGAAATGTTTGTTGAATAAATGGTTGAATGAATGAATGAATGAATGAGTAAACAATCACCCCGATGGCAATACTAAAAATATTGCTAGACATTCCTTCCATGTTAAAAAGTTTCAATTACTTGTTCATCCTGTAAAATGGTTTTCAGATTTTTTTTTACCAGTTGTGACTTCAAAGATCCAGAATGACAAATACACTTTCTCTTTATACGTTCTATTTGACTCTCAAGTGAAAGATTTCAAGTGAATAAATTCAATTCCTCCTGAAATATAAGAAATTATCAAGAGTATCAACAAGGTTATCTAGGACCAGTCAGCTGTCTAGATACACTTGAATTGTATTTCTTAATTTCCTTAGAATTCAATTTTTCCTTTATCATGCCAACTGAAAACCTTCCTTGTGATTTCATTCAAAAAAAGTTATTGGAGGAACTCATTAGCTCAACTAACCGAAGCATCTTTGATAAAGTTCCAGGTAGCTCAAGTACTGATTTTTCTTCTGAAAACATCTCAAGACTCAGGTGTATTGAAATAAATATTCGGGTCTGCAATTATGCATGTATGCATAATTCGGTACTCTGACTCTTTTTAATAGGCATTATACTTGCCCTTCTCATTTTAAATAGTTTCTTCTTTTTCTCTTTTATGGTCTACCAAATTACATTTGACTAAATGTACCTATTTAGTGAAAATGGATTCCATTAGAGCATAATCTTACCCAGCTATTGTTTTCTTCTGGAGGAAATAATGGAGAACATATGCAGATGCTTAATACCAGGCTCCTGTTTCTAGAATTACAGTCTTAAAGCTGTCAGGACTGTTCAAGAACAAGAATGATAGCTCCTTCGGCATATGAAACACCCTTTTTGTGAACATTTAAGTAGGTGAGGCAGGAGAATGCTAAGCGACTGGCATAGAGAGCTTGAAATATCCAAGTGAAGGGACGCTTTCTTTTCTTCTCAGTTGTCAAGGCATCCTGTTTTCCCACAAAATAAAATGAATCATATTTTCTAATCTATTTTGAATGTACTGGATTTTTCTAGTCCATTCTGTTTCAGTCTCACAATGTGGTGGCCCTCCATCTGGCCACCAAACAAGTTATTTTGCTTCAATTTCTTCTGGAAGAAGAGTACATAAAGTATATCCATGTTTTTCTGTCAAATTGTTATAATTACTTTGGATATACGAGGACATAAAGATATATTTTCATCCCTTCCTTTACTTCAGCAGGGACAACCAGTCAATGAGTCTTCCAAAAGCAGTCTCTGGAGTGGATGCCGGCAGCAGTGTACAGTAAATCTCATTTAATTCAGTAGCTCTAGTCAACAAAGAATAGTGATTTAAAAATTATAATAATTTTAATAGCTATGGCAATAATTTTAAGATAATAGTTATGATAATAATTTTAAGATAAGAATTGTGGTAATAATTTTAATTTTTTAAATTACGATAATAATAATCAATGGATTCTCCCATAAAAGGAACGGTTCTACGAACTATCAATAATACTTTCTAAAAGTACATGCTCGGAAAATTTTTTGTCGACTTTTCTTTTTTTTAATTTTATTTATTTGACAGAAAAACAGCGAGAGAGGGAACACAAGCAGAGGGAATGTTAGCGGGAGAAGCAGGCTCCCTGCTGAGCAAGGAGCCCGATGTGGGGCTCGATCCCATCCCTGGGATCATGACCTGAGCCGAAGGCAGACGCTTAACGACTGAGCCACCCAGGCGCCCCTGTCCACTTTTCTTAAGATGAGCCATATTGAATAGCTAATAGCTAATCGGAAAAATTACCCTATTTCCTGTTTAGAAAACGAAATCAGTTTATTTGTGCAAATTACAGAAAGCCTTAAATAGGAATTCATATTAAGGACCATATTAAAGAGTTTATGTATGAGGCAATAAAATCCCAAGTAATTTTGTTGTGACATAAATTGGTCCTATTATAAGCATGTAACTTTGTAACTGATAAAAATAGCTCGCTGAATACTATGTGAAAAACCTTCAGAAGAACAACTGAAGCATTAAAAATGGAGATCATTGACTTAACCAATAAGCAAGCAAAGTGACTCCTTAGAGTCATCCACTTTAAGTTTCTCTAGGGAAAATAAAAGGCAGAATTGGCTACAAGGAAGCATACAAACTCTAGAATCAGAAAGTCTAGGATTAATACACGGACCTCAGTGCTTAGCTTTTGTGTTCTTAGGCAAATTACTTTACTTTCCTGATGATAACCCTATTCTTATCTTTTAGATTTGCTACAAGAATAACCACTGAGGTATGTGAATCACTTCCCACAAGACCTGGGTCACTGCAGATTATAGGGTTTTAAGAATGCTTTTGATGTGACTCCACTTCATGAAAAGTATTTAAATGTGTGTGAAGGCATGTGGAGTGTGAGTATGTATGAACATACATACATATCCATACATCTTTTTTAAGGGGACTTTTTTTCTGATTCAATCTTCATTCCTTTAGTTAGAAAGGTTATGGCTAAATGAAAGACAAATAGCTAATTAAAAAAACTAAGTTCAGATTTTTGTATTTTTTTAACTTTATCTTCTATAAACAAACGTGTCATGGGAATTTAAGTATAAACTGGAGTATTTTATTTTATTTTATTTTATTCTTTTTAAAGGTTTTATTTACTTACTTGACAGAGAGAGAGAGGTCACAACTAGGCAGAGAGAGGAGGAAGCAGGCTCCCTGCCGAGCTGGGAGCCCGATGTGGGGCTCAATCCCAGGACCCTGAGATCACGACCTAGGCCGTAGGCAGAGGCCTTAACCCACTGAGCCACCCAGGTGCCCCTAAACTGGAATATTTTAAATTGGTAAGATTTCAACCCTTCAAATAATTATGGTAGAAAGAATGATGCCTGTGAACGGAAGGGGAATGTTTTGAAACCTTATCGCCATGAAAATGAATAAGAGTGATGATGAAATTTGTAGTGTAAAAAGAAATGCATAAAGAGGTGATAAGAGGGGGCGCCTGGGTGGCTCAGTCGTTAAGCGTCTGCCTTCGGCCCAGGTCAGATCCCAGCGTCCTGGGATCGAGCCCCGCATCGGGCTCCCTGCTCTGCGGGAAGCCTGCTTCTCCCGCTACCATTCCCTCTCCTTGTGTCCCCTCTCTCGCTGTGTTTCTCGCTGTCAAATAAATAAAATCTTTAAAAAAAAAAAAAAAGAGGTGATAAGAGTATATGTAACTGGAGAAAAGGAAAGTGTGTAAAGGGGTGATAAAATAGAAATCTAAAGATCAACAGCCTAAAATACTTAAAACAATGCATAGTTTTATAAAGATATATTGTTACAGATCTCATACACTCTTACTTTTAAGAATAGTCTTCTACTTGAATGGGAAATTTGCTTTTATTATGGATTTTTCTTTGTTAGTGTTATAAACTGCAAAACCATAGTTCAATAGGTTTGGATTGATGTTAATGACTAGAGATTAAATTACAGTGTTTCTGTTTAACTCTTCAGCGATAGAGCACTTGTTTCAATTAGAATGAAGAATTTTGTTTACAACATTGGACAAAATGATTATGGGCTTTTCAATCTTCGTAAAATCTGCACCACCAGTTTTGTCGCACTGGACACTTCCCCTACTTTTAGCACCTGAAACATTGCTTATAATTGAGGTTTCTACCCAAGGAGCAAAAGGGCATTTGAACCCTCATCCATTGATTTGTTATTTGGTAACAATTCAGGATCTTCTCTTGGGTTGTATGCTAATTGTGGTTCATTTTACCTCTTTCCTCCTTCTATATGCTAAGAGAGGATTCCCATATTAGATTTCCTACACCGTGATGCCTTTGAGATATAGTGTAACTACAGATGCTAAAGGACAAAGAGAACAAACTTCTATGGCCTATTATGTGCCAGGCATGGTACCCTTTAAACGTATTGCTTCATAAAATCCTTATGCCATGCATATTATCTCCATTTTACAGATGAAGAAATTGAAATTTGAATTAAGTCTTCTGTCCATGGTGACAGAACTAGGAAGATTAGATCTCATCACCTATCAGACCTGTGAGTTGAGGTAAGTATTTATTCTTAGTCCCACAAATACCTGACCTGTAGTAACTGCAACCTGTTCTAAGATCATAGACTTGAAGCTTCTTGGGAGGAAAAACCAAGTATGACGGGTCTGTGGACTGACCTCTCTTTACTTCTTCCATATCATATATATAGGGCTCTTTTCTCTGCTAAAAACAAAACAAACAAATAAAAAAGTAAAAATAAAAACATACTCTCAGCTTCGAAACATAAAGCCCTGATGAGACCAGTGTGTCGTTATAACTCTCCATCCCAACCTGAACAACATGCGAAGGTACTTACAAAACTAAGGAATGCCAAGGCTTGCCAACAATTGTCAGAAGCTAAGAAGACGCGGAAAAGAACATGTTCTTAGAGCCTTCGCAGGGAATATGGTTCTGCCAACACCTTGATTTCAGACTTCTCCCCTCCAGAGCTACTAGTGAATACTTTTCAGTTGTTCCAAGCCACCCAGTTTGTGGTACTTTGGTTCAGCAGTCCTAGGAAGCTAATAGATAGATCTTAGTCATCCTCAAGGCTTTCATCTTCTAAGAATCTTCTAAATAAACATTTTCACTCTTACATGACAATATTTATACTTGCAAGACTAAATTAAGGAAATTGCCTTTTGAGGCAATGAACTGGGGTTTAAATCTCTTAGTACTGATTGCTGTGAGAATTAAATAATATATTTAAAGCTCTTAGCCCCAAATCTGGCAGGTGTCTTGTGGCGGGTAAAGAATAGTGCATTCTTGGGGCGCCTGAGTGGCTCAGTGGATTAAAGCCTCTGCCTTCAGCTCAGGTCATGATCTCAGGGTCCTGGGATTGAGCCCCGCATGAAGCCCCACATGGAGCCCCGCATGGAGCCTCGGGCTCTCTGCTCAGCAGGGAGCCTGCTTCCCTCTCTCTCTGCCTGCCTCTCTGCCTACTTGTGATTTTTCTCTCTCTTTCAAATAAATAAATAAAATCTTAAAAAAAAACCAACAGAATAATGCATTCTCTTTCTTTTTCATTCTTCTTAACTCAGATTATTTGCAGGTTTTAAGGCCTTAGAGGGCAGAGCTCATGGCTTGCCACCTCTCACACCAGTCACTGCCTTGTCATGCCTATGTGTACAAAAGAAAACTATTTTCTAAGACGAGGCATATAGCAATACATAAGGACAATTTCTAGAATAATTAGGAAAAATAAACATGTCAAATTCACAACAGACAAAAATCATTGTCCTTTGGAATGAGAAAGCCTTAGCATTATATTACCTGCACTGTACTACTACAGACCTCAGCTCCGGAAAACCTACTGGTCTTTGCTGACAAGAAATATGCCCATCCAATCAAAGATAAGCAGGAAGTGAAATGTTACATGCCATGAAAATCTTACTTGGAGCTTAATTTTTTGCACTTGGTCCATAATGACTTTTCCATCTTCCTTCAAAGAAAATAAATCTTCGATTTCAAAACCATGTGTTGGAGAGAAAAAAAAAATCTGTCCTGAATTATATCATTCTGAACTAGCTACAGGACACCGTTTCTTTGCAATGCCTGATTTCACAGTGCATAGATATGCAAACAAATTGTTCAAATCTCTTAAGTCTACATTCTTGCATTCTGGAACTCTAAGTAGCACCGTGTGGCTATACAGTTAGCAGACATACTGGTTCTCCCTGCCTTTTACTTGCTTTTTCCATAAGCAGAAGCTGGATCTAATTTCCAAATGAAAGACCTCTTCACCAAAAATTTATTTTTATGAAGGAATGGCTTTACAGTGTTTGCCATTTGGGTTCTTTTATTTGGCTTTTTTATTCTCTTCAAAATGTGAATGGAAAATGTTTATCTGCTGGAGGGCTTCACATGCTTCTGCTTTGCTGGCTCAGTGATTTCTACTGCCAAAAAGAAAAAGAAGAAAAGAAAAAAGAAAGAAAAAGGAAGAGAAAACCACTAGTCATTGAACAAATGTTGAGCCAACAGCAAAGTTGTTATGTCCTAAAAATAAAATTAAAATTAAAGATCAGTCTCATTCTAATACTTTAATATCTGGAGTTGGGTTTCTGGGTTGACTCCCTGTTAAAATGTTTACTATAGCACAGTGATTAAAATTCCAGATCCTAGAAGAGCAAAGATGTGTTTGAATTCAGCTGTGCCAAATTGTGTGATCTTGGACAAATCATTGGACTTTCCTCACCTTTTGTTTCCTTTTCTTTAAAATGGGATAATGCCCATCTCTTGGCACCATTGTAGGGATTAAATTAAATAGCATATATTAAATGCTTAGTATAGGTCAGATAAGTTATCACATTCCATAAATGATTAATAGTATATCATTCACACACCTACTACAGGATTATGGATGGATTGAAGATAAGATCCTTCATAGCTCAAGTCCACTAAAATCTTGTTACTTAAAGGTGGTGGCAGAGTTGGTTCATTCCAAAGGTGCTAAAGGAGAATTTGCTCCTTGCCTCTCCCGTAGCTGCTTCTTTTTTTTTTTTTTTAATTTGCCTTTTTCACATTCATTATTGTTAAGCTAGGACTTTTTTTTTTTTTAACATTTTATTTATTTATTTGACAGAGAGAGAGAGATCACAAGTAGGCAAAGAGGCAGGCAGAGTGAGCAGGGGAAGCAGGCTCAATGCTGAGCAGAGAGCCTGATGCGGGGCTCGATCCCAGGACTCTGAGATCATGACCTGAGCCAAAGGCAGAGGTTTAACCCACTGAGCCACCCAGGTGCCCCTCTCCCATAGCTTCTAATGGTTGTTGGCAATTTTAGCAGTCCTTGGCTTGTAGATCTCTGCCTTCCTTTTCATAGGGCATTCTCCATGGTACCTGCTATTCTGAGGGAAACTTTGAATGGAACCAGCTATTTGACAACTCAGTCCTTCTCCCCTTTATCTAGGTCAGATGAGGGATCTGCATAGGACTTGTTATAGACCTCCACCAGACTTTCCTCTGTCTTCATTCTGCTCAGGCATCATTTGCCATCATTCCAGTCCTAACAGAAGTGCTCATGCTTCAGTCCTTCACGCTGCCACTCCCCCAGCCCCCCATATGCCCTTGGCCAACTGGAGAGGCTCTGGGATCAATCCCATTCCAGCAAGCAATCCCATCAGCCTTCATTATCATTGAGCCAAGGGCTATACAAGTCTTGGTGACACTGCCCTAAAGTTTTGCCTTGGTGGGGTTCTGACTTAGAGGCATTCAATCATAATTCCATAGATGGTAGCTTTGGTCCTCTGGTTCCTCAGCCAACCACATACACCAAGTGCCTGTACCCGCAGCTTCCTTTCCTACAGAGTTGGGTTACCATAGCAACAACATATCATTAGCAAGGTACAACTAATATATCTCAAACTGGGTCCTCATCATCACATCACCTGGGACCTTGTTTAAATAAAAAATATTGGGCTCTACCCCAGATCTGCTGAATAAGGATCTGTATTCTAATAAGATCCCCAGGTAATTTGTATGCACATAATAATTTGAGAAACACAGCTCTAGAAGTTGTATAAGTCTTGCATTCCAAACTGAACTATTAGGTGGGGGAAAAACTCATGGGGATGGAATTCGTATTTCCTATTTGTTTTACTTATTTCTTTTCTTATGAGTGATGGCCAAAATTCAAGTTGAGGAAGCAACATGGTTCAATATAACTTGCATTTATAATACTATGTGTATTGAAAGAGAAAGCAAGAATCTATAAAATAAAATGCAAGAGAGAGAACAATTTAAATTAACCCCACCAATCCAGACTATATGATCAAAGTGAGTAAAGGACTGGGTGTATGAATATGTTGTTGAATTACTCACTCAGTTCCAACATGCCTCTGTATTTTAATTATGGTGTCTCATTTCACTGTGATTCAAATATTTAGAAATATACAGTTTTCATCTACTAACTACCTGGTGCTTAGGCCGATCACAATGCTGGTGATCTATTCCAGTAGTGACGAAAAAACAGATACACACACACACACGCATATATATTAGTTATTATTGATAGACCTAGCTTAGGATTCACAATATTGTCTCCCTAAGAAATTTTCAAGGGTGATTTAGACCAAAGCCCCAATTAAGAATCTATTGGCATCTATTCTACCACTAGCCACAAGTCTAATAAAGTTCTAATAAAGTTCTTGAATTTACCTCCCTATGTAATTCTTATAACTCAGTAAAATTATAGAAGATGTAGTATACAAATTACTGCCTAAAGATCATGCGTGCTGTAGTAGGCAAAATTAACACCCACAACTACGTCTATATCTTAATCCCTGGAATTCGTGAATACATTACTTCACATAACAAAAGGACTTTACAGATATTAAAGAATCTGGGATGAGAAGATTATTCTAGAATATCTGGGCAGGACCAATCCAATCACACAGGCCTTTAAAACTTGAAGAGCTTTCCAGGCTACAGTTGGAAAGACTATAAAACCTGGAGAAGTTTGTTACTGAGAAGAAGGGTCAGAGAGATGCAACGTGAAAGGAAGACCTTTTGTTACTGGCATTGAAGATGGAAGACAAGGGACATGGGCAGTCTACAGAAACCAGGGAAGTCCAGGAATGAATTCTCCCCAAGCTCTAGAAAGGAACTCAGACCTACTGACACCCTGATTTTGGCCCAAGGAGACGAGCGCCAAAATTCCAGATCTGTAAGAAAATTAACATGTTGATTTAAGCCACTAAGTTTGTAGTCATTTATTATGGCCTAATGTGGGGCTTGATCCCAATGTGGAGCTTGATCCCCATGTGAGGCTTGATCCAGGACCCTGAGATCATGACCTGAGCCAAAGGCAGAGGCTTTAACCCACTGAGCCACCCAGGCATCCTGAAATTCTTATTTTATTTTGGCTTTAGTTTCCAATGGACGCATAGCTCCTTGTTAAATTATACTAATGATCATACAATTATCAGTGGAGTTCTATGAAGTGTCTTCTTCCACTGATTAAGGTACATTAGTTACAAGAAGAAGTTTGTCCACCTCATTTAGGAAACATTTTTGTTTCTAGAACAGTGCTCTAGCGCTAGAGCTCTGGTGCTCCCAAATCTGGCAGCATCCTAGAATCCCTGAAGAAACTTCTCAGCACAGACCATAGTCTGCTGTTTTCAAACAGCACAATTATATAGAAACTAGAGTCATAATGTCAATGGGAATTTAAAATAAATAGCACTTTTCTGCTTTAAAAAAACAGTCGTGGCTTCAAAGAGCAATTCCAACATTTAAGAAAATGTTGGAAATAAAAACTAAAGAGCTAAAAAGGTAATCAAAGAGCTGGAATGTCACAAATGAACTAGAAGATAAATGTCGGAAATAAAAATTAAAGGGTGAGAAGGTGATGGTTTGAGGGCTTACATTAAAATGATTTGAAAAAAAACAAGCAGTTTTCTTCTGTTATTAATGCGAATCATGTTTGAATACATAACTTCGGTGCTGTGGGTAGGGTGTTACAGCATGATTCAGAAGGAGAAATCTCAACATCTCAAGAATTTCAGAACAGCCAGCTTTTCAATATACCTAACTAGACCCCAGCAGAAAGTCTTCCCTGGTTTTAGAGCCTCTTTCCACGTTTAGCAGCCCCTGGTTGTGGGAAGAAGAAAACCTTCCACGGTCTCTTGGTAACCAATAAGTTTTATTTGGGCCAAATTTCAGGGATCTGGTTGAAATCTTTAGTGATGCCCAGATCATATTAAGTACACGGTATTTGTCAAGTATTATATTCTATACGATTCACTTGATGGCTGAATTGGATATAAGCAGTTTCCACTTCTCTTTTTACTCTCTGTTCATCCCCTCCCCCACACCTATACTGTGTACCTGCCAATTTGACCCCAGAGAGAGAAGTGAAAGGGCAGGAGACGGTCTCTCCCTTGTGTCCTGCTCTTGTACAGAGCAAAGCCAAGTGAAAACCGAGGAAACATGTACATGTTAAATAAGACATTTTGGCAAAAAATATCATTCTAAAATTTGGTTGAGAAGTACAGCATTTTGAGACTGAATTGAAATAAAATCTTAACCTTCTTCATTGTAATTATTTTAAAGGGGAAAGTGGAGGGAAATAAGGAGTGTTAATAGGACATATACATCAAACACTGATAGACTGTGAAAACTTTTCAAAGGGACAATGTTTTAAATGCTGCAAAGTGAAAAAAATATTCTTTAAAATAAAATTTCACTCAAATGTTCAGAGCTAATGGATAAAATAAATAGGTGTGCTTTCCTATAGCAATGACTATCAGAGTAACTTTGCTTTTTTGAGGTTGGTGATTTTTCCCCAGTGCAATAATCCTGAATTCATTTTTAAAAATAGGAGAGTTGCATGGATTTTTAAGTTTGTCCTTAAATTGAAGCTCCTGCATGGTCCTTCAATATTCCTTCTGTATCAGCAGACTCCGGGCTAACAGAGGTTCTATTTCTTCTTTATATAGTCACAAAAAATTTAAGTTCTTTTTCAGCATGGGCTTAAGGAAGGTGGCAGTAAAGAAGCAGATTATTTTTTCATATGTATTACCTTTCCTTGCTAAAGTAGTCATTTATTTCAGCACTCCGGAATGTAATTACAGTGACTTCATTTGCGGTTCCATTAACATTTTAAAATAAACATAATTTTAAATTATACCACTACAAAAAAGAAATGTTTTGATAAGAAATCAAATACCTTCATGTAGTGGTGCTATGGCTCACCGCTAGAGGTGATTTTCTAACCCAGTGATGCCTTTCCTTGAACACACTCATGGAGTTTACCATGATTCCTAATCAACACATCCATTGTCAGCTTCAAGTGCAGTGATCTCAAAATGGCGGCACATTGAAGTTGATTGAAGAGGCTTAAAAACTAAGAATGTCTGGATTTTACACCAGATTTAATTTAATTGGTCTGAAAGGGAGACTGAGCATCTGCAGATTCTAGTGTGCAGTGAAGTTTAGAAACTGGTGTGTGAGTGGATGGAATTCATGCCATCTGCCAAGTGTAGACATATAAGGGCATACCTGATGTTGTTAAGACTTGAGGAAAATAATAGGAAGCAATTGCATGTTATTATACAGGTTTGTTAATTCCTTGGGAAACAGAAGGTCTGAAAATGAGAAACTTCCCAAACAAGACCCCCATATCATCTCCTCATCTTGTTCCTTTTATGGTTGCACCTTTTTGATTCAACTCCAAAGCACTTCTCTAGTTTCATCCCTACCTATGTTTCAGCCTCTGATAAAAACAGGGTCAAAAGGAAATAAGTATTCACCACCATTAAAAGCTAAATGGACTCCGTAAAAAGTAATGTAGAATCATACTGCATATGATTGAGAGGGACTTCAAAGAATTTATAATTCAACATTCACTCATTTATTCAAGTAATATTTGCTACACATCCGCTTTGTGTCTGTTCTTGTCCTAGACACCGGATGTACAAGGGTGGAAAAGATAGGATCTTTCAGTCTAGGTGTGAGCAGTGAAGGAAATTACTGACCCAAAATATTCAGGATAGCAACAGTTATAGTGAGAATAAATACAGGGTGCTATTGAAACTTAGCAACATTGTTTTGTCTTAAGAAGTTCAGTAAGCTATGCAGGCTGAATAAATTATCCAAGTAAAACATGTAATAGGAAAAAGAAGAAGCACTATGTACTAGGTAAAGATAAGTGCTGCTTTAAATCATAGACCTGGGTCCTGTTAGAAGTTTATCTTAAAGGGAAGAGGCATTTGGAAATTTGGAAAGCTCACTCCAGCCATGAAGTGGAAAAGCAAAGGGAGAAAGTCAAAGCTCCTTTAATGTTTCATACACGCAATAACACACACACACACACACACACACACAGACTGAACCTTCTCTAGACTTTGAATGATTTATTTAATGTCTAATTAGGCTTATGTTTATTTCCAAATGTTAAGGGTTTAATAGTCTAAGAAAATTGTAAGTCAAATAAAAATAATAGTACCATTGGCCCCTTGAATGTCGACATTAGTTGGGAGTCAAACTCCCTTGAATGGTGGAGTTTGGGGTGCCAATACCTGTACAGTCAGAGATCCACTTACAACTTTTGACTCCTCCAAAACTTAACTACTAACAACTACTTAACAACTAACTTAACTGTTGATCAGAAGCCTTACTGAGAACATAGTCAATTAACACATATTTTGTACATTACAGGTATTATAACTGTATTCTTAAGATAAATTAAGCTAGAGAAAAGAATATATTAGTAAGATAATCACAAGGAAGAGAAAATATATTTACAGTACTTTATTGTATTTATCTTATTTTAAGATTTTATTTATTTGTTTGACAGAGAGAGAGAGAGCACAAATAGGCAGAGAGGCAGGCAGAGGGAGAGGGAGAAGCAGGCTCTCCACTGAGCAGAGAGCCTGATGCGGGGCTTGATCCCAGGACTCCGGGATCATGACCTGAGCTGGAGGCAGCCATTTAACTGGCTGAGCCACCCAGGTGCCCCTACTGTATTTATTTTTAAAAAATCCACATACAAGTGGAGCCATGTAGTTCAAACTGGTGTTGTCAAGGGCCAACTATAGTAATAACATAGAAGGTTTCCTAGACTAGATATTTTACTAAGCAGAAAAGTTCAAGATACATAGAAAGATGACCTATAAATACAATCAAAACTGGACTATATAAAAGAAATATCAATTCATTATCCTATGATCAAGAACATTTGATTATTTGTTAAGTTTTTTCACAAGCTGCCCACCAATAAAGAATTTGTTTGCAAATCTGACAAGTGAAAACAAGCATATATATCAAGTGTTACCAAAGTAGAACCAACAGTGTCTTCTCAATAACCGAAATGCTTTCATATATTTACATTTTTTTAAAGATTTTATTTATTTATTTGACAGAGAGGAGAGAGATCACAAGGAGGCAGAGAGGCAGGCAGAGGGGGAAGCAGATTCGCTGGTGAGCAGAGAGCCCAATGCGGGGCTCGATCCCAGGACCCTGAGATCATGACCTGAGCCGAAGGCAGAGGCTTTAAGCCACTGAGCCACCCAGGCGCCATATATTTACATTTTTAACATGAAGGAATTATAGATTGCCTACAAAAGCATTCGTTCAAAAGTTAGGATGTCCATCGTCTTCAAGCACAGACAAAAAAATTCCCATAATTTCAAAATAGGCTATTATAACATGGCCTTCCTTGGCTAAGGCTTATTTAGTAATGTTTCAAGGACTGAAAGCCTCAAAAAAATAAAATAAAAAATAGTGGAATTTAAAAATAATGTTGCAACTGAGGAAGAACCGGGCTTCTATTCTCCACTGGCAAGATTCAGAACCACAGAGAGTGAGGACAACATGTGGGCTTGGAAAGAGGTACCGCAGAATCTGAACTTGTTCTGTATTTATGAAATATTACTACAAATAAGAAGCTGAAAACAACCACGAAAGGGCTAGAAATATGCAGCTGGGAGAGTAGAGGGGAGAAGATGAATTCTTATTTTAAACATATGTATTAATTATCTCACAAAGCCAGGTAGGAGTTTGCAGCTGGAAGGGATAGAGCAAAGGAAAAATAAAATTTTGTTTCAGAAAAAATTTATGAAATCATGCTTCATCAAGGGAACTTGCAGCTGGGGGAGGGCAAAGGGACAGCAGTATTTTTCAAGTAAGTCACTTTAATAAAATATGCAAGCCCTCACTTTGACATAGTATTGGAAGGGACATTCTTGAATCAGTATCAAAGTAGAATAAGGCATTTTGTTATGCAAAAAAACAACTGTAGGCTCCTTGGCTAACAGATATTTTTCTTTAAATGAGTACTTGCTAACCAGTCTAAATCTCTGTAATTCTGTGGGAACTCTTCTCGAATTACAGGGAATAAGAATTTTTGGCCCCAGGTGACGGTTCCTCAATTCCTCAAATTTATACTTCAAAAGGATTTATTTTCCCCTAAGGATCCCAAAGCATTTTGCCATCTGTGAAGTTTACCATCACTTTAGAGACTTAAATGAGCTGATTTTTACCCTAAAACAAAACAAAACAAACCTGTGTGTTTTTTCCTTCCATTTCAATAATTTACCTACAAGTAGGCTGTCTTCCTACAAGGATAGGAAAGGGGTAACTGGATGATGTCTATACTCAGTGTATGTACTCTGAGAGAGTACAGCCATGATTCTGGTTAAAGGCTCATCAACCTAAAACCATAAAATGTCTAACGAGTCCCTTTAGAATTACAGGTTAATTTTTTATTAACACACAGCTAAACATAAGAGCGGGTGAACAACAAAAAAATGATAAATACTTCTATTCCTAGTTTCTAACTTGAAATAATCTACCAAGTACACATCAATGTTTTCACACTATCACTGTTATTAATTTAAGCTAAATCAAATATTAAATTCAATCTTTCACAAGCTAAATCCAATATTGAATTTACACATACTTTTTAGGGGAGCACATGGGTGTTTGTCTTTTCTTTTTCTGTATTTCCAGTTCTAGGACAATACTTAAGCCATAGAAGTTTCTAAATAAATTTGGTTAAGAGAATAAATGTAGGATTCAACCTAACTAAAGGCATTAAGTCTCAGAAACTAGAATGTTAAAGTAAAGAAAATAGATCAAGTTACCTTCCTGCTTCTCTTTTAAGTTCAGATACTCCTGAAAGTTTTCTCTTTACTTTGGTGCTAACCACTAGAGGAAGACCAAGAATTTGCATAAGAAAATTGTTCTCAAATTTTGAGTCTAAGTACCCTATTGGCGTCTTAAACACTATCGGGGTCTTCAAAAAGCTTTTGTTTATGTTTGTTGTATCTATCCATAATGACCATATTAGAAGTTAAATATTTTTAAATATTTATTAATTCACTTACAAATAATAATAAGCTCATTAGTTTATGAAACATAACTGTATTTTTTTAAAAGATTTTATTTATTTGACAGAGAGAAACACAGCGAGAGAGGGATCACAAGCAGAGGGAATGGTAGCAGGAGAAGCAGGCTTCCCGCCGAGCAGGGAGCCCGATGCGGGGCTCAATCCCAGGACCCTGG
>CM053604.1:74338209-74391900 GCA_028646535.1 Procyon lotor
ATGGATGGGACTGGAAGAGATTATGCTGAGTGAAATAAGTCAAGTAGAGAGGGAGTCAGTTATGATATAGTTTCACTTACATGTGGAGCATAAGGAAAAACATGGAGGACATTGGGAGAAGGAAAGGAAGGGTGAATTGGGGGAAAGCAGAGGGGGAGATGAACCATGAGAGACTGTGGACTCCGAGGAACAAACTGAAGGTTTTGGAGGGGAGGGAGGGTGGGGGGTTGGCTAAGCCTGGTGGTGGGTATTAAAGAGGCCACATATTGCATGAACCACTGGGTGTGGTGCATGAACAATGAATCTTGGAACACTGAAAACATAAAATAAAATTAATTGAAAAAAAACTCTAATCAAGTAACTCTAAATTTTAAGCTAAACCATCACAGGACCACAGATACCATATGTTGAGCTTGCTCATAATGTAACTGTTCACTTTTCCAGCATCTTCTCCTTGCTTATCTTTCACAAACATTTATTGAGTGCTCTGCACATGACAGAAGCTCATAAGACATTGAAAAGATTAAGTGAAATAATATAAAGTTCTTGGCAAGAAGTAGGTTCTCAACAAATGTTAGTGGCCCTATCTTCTAGAAGCAAAATATCATGTATTGCTCAGCGATCTGACCTCACTAATGCTGGCTGGGGGATATTGCTAACAGTACATTGGAGAAGTATAGTGATACTACACTTACTATCAGACTGCATTATCCATGGATAAGAAATGATTATGATTGAAATGTCAGCCCATTTTTCCTGCTTGATTTTGTGAATGAGTCACAAGTAGCTCTGAATCATGCTCTTCCTTTTCATGCATTTTAGCTGCACCACTCTTTCAAATCCTTATACTAAATCCCCTTATGATGGTTGCAATGGGCTCATCATTAAGCCTGAGAGTCCTAAATCTGATAACATGCATTCAAAATCAATAATTTGTTCATTGCTTTGGTCATCCTGCCTTGATTTCTTAAGATATTTTAATTGGCCCTTGAAAATTCAGGACATCTTAGTCCCAACAATCAGAACATTCTTGTCAGTTAGTCTCTGACTCTCCCAGAAGTGGAGTTTAAAACAACAACAACAACAAAATTACTGGT
This sequence comes from Procyon lotor, assembly GCA_028646535.1. Taxonomy (NCBI): domain Eukaryota; kingdom Metazoa; phylum Chordata; class Mammalia; order Carnivora; family Procyonidae; genus Procyon; species Procyon lotor. The sequence continues at coordinate 74,339,307 of CM053604.1, forward strand.
GAGGTTGGGCTACATTCTTCTTTACTGATGTTTACTAAAACCAGAATTATGTTTTTTAGTCTAACTTAATTTTTTTAAGTGTCAAGCCATCAAATATAGTTGCTATTTTGTGTTGAAAGCTTATGTTTTTCACACACTCCAATTTGTAATCAATCACTGGAGATGTCAGTGGCATAAGACCTGAGTGCCCGTCCCTTGTGCTTTTAACAATAAGAACCAACAGAGACTAAAATTTAGTTACAATGTGTTGCAGCTGGTGTGGCCAAGACCTCGCTGGAATGTAAGTTCAAGAGGATTTTTCTTGTTAAAAAGAAAATTTTCCCTCTGAAAAGTGTTGGGAAGATAGCAGCAGGGCAAATAAGCAAGCAAGGAAATTTATAAGGATTTCCAAAGAACATTTTGGAAGCATTGTATTAATTTGAATAGTCGCAAAAGCATTTTCACTGAACTTAAACAGTTTAGCTTTTTCTCTGAAATTTTAATAGAACATTTGCATTAAAAAAAATAACTTTTGACAGAACTTTTTGTTTTTCTGACTTCGGTGTACACATTTTAACTAAGTGGCATATAAAGTAATGTGTATCACCAGACGGACTCTAGGGAGTTGGCCTGGGTTTGGTTTGTTCCTGCCTCTTCTTTCAGGAAAAGAGTGGGTTTTGGGTGGGGAACATACTTCTGCCTTGCACTCATTAAATGCTTCCTGAACACCATGATCTTCTGAGAAATAGTAACCATATTACATAAATTCTGACCAAGTTCTTCTAATAGAAGTCCTAATTACAAGATAATATTACATATATTATAATTTTTTTTTAATTTTCAGACCATAAACCCAATTGATGGTTTTCCACCTTAAAGCAATCAACTTTGAAAGGTTTACAATTGAAACCACAATACTGATTCCATGACTCAGAATGTCTTTTGGAACTTTTTGGAATTGCTTTCAGAAACTGCACCACATTTCTTTGACATCCCTACCTTCTGTGGGGTTTTTGGTTTATGGAAACAACATAAAGCTGCTCAGAGCCAAGTATTTTAAATGTGGTATGTTAATCAATATGTATAACATTATTTGCGGTCATAAAGTTATAACTTAAAATAAACATGTAAACTATTTCTGAAGTTAGTTCAAATAGAAAATCTAAGTGGCAATATCAAAAGAATGAGTCTTCAGCAGAGATTAATTTGGAAAAATAATATTTCAGCGTGGTTGTTTAAAAAAATCTATGACATCATTTTAAACTTGTATTTTAACAAATTTCTTCCTTTGATATATTTTAGCACACATCCCATCCCTCTTCCCTACCTGAGGTAGGATTTTGTCTACTTTACTGAACACACCCTCTCTGCAATTCCATTTTTAGGTCTCCAAACTACCCTCCTACTAGTGCAACTTTGTTATTTCTTGCCATTCTTCTAATTCTTCCTAAGTCTGCCTCTTCCCACTAATGTTTCTTTAGTACTTTATAAGTGATAAAATTAGGATCAGACCTCCTCAGGGAATGGTGAGGCATTTACAAAGAAAAAAAAGTCAAAATTTAATTCCTTTTTTTTTTTAAGATTTTATTTATTTATTTGACAGAGAGAAAGATCACAAGTAGGCAGGGAGTCAGGCAGAGAAAGAGCGGGAAGCAGGCTCCCTGCTCAGCAGAGAGCCTGATGTGGGGCTTGATCCCAGGACTCTGGGATCATGACCTGAGCCAAAGGCAGAGGCTTTCACCCACTGGGCCACCCAGGAGCCCCAAAATTTAATCTTTCTAAAATATTTAGAAAGGAAAAAGCAGACACACCTCCTTACATCATCACCATAATGTCCAGCATGACTAGACTTTTTTCTTTACTTTTTATAGAGATGGTCTTACTCTTTCAGGTCAGCCTGACTGTCCATCAAGGGAATCAGAGTGTAATCTGCGAAGAATGACTACAATTATTTGATTACATTTTCTCTTAATAAGAAAGGGATCTTGCAAAGAAATTGATATCCAAGTTTGTTTTATTCATGCTTCACTTAAAACAAAAAGATGTTCCCATTCTTAACATAATTAAACTTAAGATAATGAGATAACTAAGCAATGCAATATAAGTGTTCATTCTCAGAACTCTTTATAAAAAGAAAAACACAGCAGGTAGTCCAACTTTAACACTATATTGGAAATAGAGGAATAAACTGGACCATTTCTGAATACCTCTTTCAGTCTTAAAATTCCAACTGGATTCCACAAGAAGACCTCATTTGTTTTTATGGCTATCTATTCCAAGGACCCAGCATGTCATCTATGTCAAACAAATGTTTGTTTACTATGATTATAGCATCTAATACACTTAAGAAGTAAGTAAGGAATTAGCAAGTTGACTGACTTGAAGAATTTAGTCACATCTGAATTCTGAAATGTACCAATAAAAATTCTCTAACTGACTTCTCTGGCTTCCAGTTTATATGAGGCACCAACATGGCACAGCGATTGGATAGATGGACTCAAGAAAGACTGCTTGGTTATAAATCCTAGCTCTTCCATTTAACAGTTGTGTGACCCCAGGGATAAAGCAGAGAGAAACAATATAATTGATGAGATAGTATGTCCTGTTAAGAAGTTTGGACTTCATGCTCTAGAAATGGACATGAGATGGACACTAGCTTGATCAGATTTTTACTTCAACAAGCTCATCTTAGAAGTAGTATAGAGAATGGTTTAGAGAAGTACAGAACTATTATAATACTGTAATAGTCCATCAGGAAATAATTATGGTGTAAGTCAAAACAATGACAATTGGATGACAATAAAGCAGCAAAAGAATCAATATTAAGGAAGAAGTAGAATCCTATAAATTAGAAAATAATTGCTTTGGAGCAGGAATAGAAAGCAGGAAGCCTAGACTATTTTTAGCTTAGATAAATGGTTGGGTGAGATTCCAGCACTTGTAACTATGAATGATCAGAGTTATTACATTGTTCACTAGGAAATGCCTCCTTAGCAATACAATATGTTTCTACTGCTCTGAAAATACCCACTTTCCTGTTTGAAGGATTTTGACAAAATGTATTTCCTCTGTCCCAGTTCATGTGATTTCACATCCATACAACTTGACTACAATTGGCTATTTCCCCAAACTTTATCCATTCTGAATCTCATAACCTAAACATGTCCAAAATATGACCCTCAAGTTCAGTTTCAGAGCTTTAAAAATATACTTACTTCTATCATTAAGACCCTTATTGTGCCTTTCCAAGATAGAATATATAAATAATAACACATCTCTGACATGAGAGGGGAAAAAAAAAAAGCATAGAGCTCTCCTTGAGTATCATGGACAGGATATTCTAACAGCAAACAAGAGAGCAGTTTGTAGCATGCAAGAATAAAACAAAAACTAAGTCTTAATCAGAAAGGTGAAAGCATTACACTGGCACTGAAATTTTTTAATAAGCCCAAGAAAATAAAAACAAATAGAAAAAAAAAGACACAAAACAAAACAAGACAAAAAACCTTCCACTTTCAACTTCCTACTTATAAAAAGAAGGCAATCTATCAAGACACAAACTGAATTTATGATTCCAGAATCATAAAATCCAATTAGATTAACTCATTCTTGAGTCAATTCTAATTCACATTTTCATAAATTCAGAGTGGAAGGTCTTAATTTTGTTTTTCATAAAATAATCTCTAATGATGTTAAATAAGCAATATTTTCTATTTTGCAAAAAAGCAAGGAAAATACAATATTATTATTATTGTGAACTAACATTTTACTGATGAGATAACCAAGGTTTAAAGGGGTCAGATGATTTCTTCAAGGGCAAGTATATACAAAGATAAGCAAGGCTTCTGAATCTATATCACGTGCCCTTTGAGGTGCACCTTCTATCCCACATAGACATTGTAACCATCTTCAACTGCATTTTCTCAGGAAAAAAGTATGAAAGTGCACATGGCAAACACCCAGAAAGAACAGTACTAATGCAGGATAACCGATTCTGAGCAAACATGTCTGAAACATCCAAGTAACACATGTAGCATAGTTATTGGTCACCTATTCCTGGAAGTGAAGATAGAGGCAGAGGTTAAGTACCTCTCAGGCGGAGTGGTCCCCAACACGGAGGCCAGAGGCTGGCACACTGTTGCAGAAGAGAAAATGGGAGAGGTCTGAGACACCATATGCTTCTGTCCATGAAGACCTACCTGCTTTGCTTTCTACCTCCCCTTACCGGGGCTGATCCTAAAGTACTGCTAATCTCCAAGCATAGTACCCTGAGTTCTGTTCAGGGTGAGTATCAAATGAGGCAGAGGTTTTCAAACCACAGGTTTTGATCAATCAATTCAATGAGTCGTGACCAGCATTTTAGAGAGAGAGAGAGAGAAAATAGAACAAGAGACTAGCATAGGACAGAAGGAAAGAACTAAAATTTTGAAAATGTCTCATGGCATTACCCATCATAAGAATATTTATTTTTGAAACTTTTTCTTCAGGGGTGTGTGTGTGTGTGTGTGTGTGTGTGTGTGTGTGTGTTGGATCACAACATAAAGTATATCTCTTTCTGTGCGCTGCTGTCAGAAAAATTTTAAAGCCATTGACCTCCATCCTAGATGATGCTTGGACAAAGGTCAAGCAATCTGTGTTCCCAGAGCTCACCATTATTTTCTTCCCTTCTTTTGTGTGCTCCTGCTGTTCCTCTGCAGACTCTCTCCAGCCAGGCTTCTTGCTAATCATGTCACTAAGTATCATGACTGAAAAAAATGAGCAAGGACAATACATACAAAGCCACTCCCCTTCATTAATTTTGTTTAAATCCTACTGATACAGTTGTCATTGTGACATTGTATTCTTTGACAATACATTTTGACACACAAAATTCAGGGCTGAAAAAGAACTCTTTATATAGTTTATCTCCCATTAGCTTTGAATCAACTGAATTTAATTCTTCTGTAGAGCTTTGCTATTATGGATTTAACAGAAAGCATTGTTTCTATTATTTGGAAGACTTTTGTTATTTGGAAGTTAGAAGTCAAATAATCCAAGTTCCAGGAGAAATTCTTTTGTCATAGTCACCAACTGTAGTACATTGGGGTAGATTAGGAAACATCTCCTAGAGTAGTTCCCTCATATATAGAATTAAACTAGGTGATTTCTACTGTAGCTGTCAGCTTCAACCATGCTCATTTTAGGCTGTTCTACAAAGTCTTGAAAACTGTGGATGATAAAGCTTGTCTTGGTTCTTTCTATAGAAAGTTCTCCATCTTGAATAATAATGAATAAGCACATTTGAAGAATCCTCTTACACATTTATGAAAGCAGTTTTTAAAGTCTGTCAGGTTGAACGTAAATGTTAAGGAGATTTTCCCACGCTAAAAATTAACAATTATTTCTAAAATAGAAAATACCAAAAAAAAAAAAAATACTCTGTGGCAAGTAGTCCAAGCTACAAAAATAAACATTATATACTGTTTAAAATGTGCATGTACATATCATAATATGTAATGTTTAATAAGCATACATTCTAGATTTGTGCACATTCTAATAAGACATGAGTTGTTTTAACAGGTCTATCATAGAGAAAAAAAAGTGGAGGCTATTTAAATCCCAAGCATTCAAATATGTAGGGTTCATGGGAATCTACACAGCTTTCTTTCATCACCAGTGAGTGACGAACAGACCAGAGCATGAGAAGAATTTGGGCAATGAGACTTGATTCTTATGGCCTTCATTAGACTAACCTAGAATACTTTTTACCAGGTTTTATTGATAGCGTGAGAAATCATAAAGACTTGGTTGCCTGACTCCTGACAATTCAAAGTAGACATAAAATGTATATTTTTTGATACGGAGATTTGCTTATTTGTTCCTGGAAAGACTTCCCAAACTGTTGAGCAGGTAAGGGAGCTCAGGGGCTCAAACTAAGTGTAGTTTTCTGCCTATGTGACAGATGATTCCAAAGAAGGTAATCTTATCAGCAAAGGAGAAAGAGTGGAACAGAAAAAGAAGAGGACTGAGGAAGGGACTTGAGGAAATGCCCACATTTATGGACAGAAGGTTGTAGAGGGATCAGTGAAAGAAGAAAAAAGGAAAGAAAGAAAAAGAAAGAAAGGAAGGAAGGAAGGAAGGAAGGAAGGAAGGAAGGAAGGAAGGAAGGAAGGAAGGAAGGAAGGAAGAAAAAAAGAGAGAGAGAGAAAGAGAGAAAGAAAGAGAGAGAGAGAGAGAAAGAGAGAAAGAGAGAAAGAAAGAAAGAAAGAAAGAAAGAAAGAAAGAAAGAAAGAAAGAAAGAGGAAAAGGAAAAGGAAAGGAAAGGAAAGGAAAGGAAAGGAAAGGAAAGGAAAGGAAAGGAAAGGAAAGGAAAGGAAAAAGGAAAAGAGAAGAGAAGAGAGAAGAGAAGAGAAGAAAAGAAAAGAAAAGAAAAGGAAAGAAAAGAAAAGAAAAGGGTAATAACCCAAAAAGGAACATGGAAATATGTAGCAACAAAAGTAAGGGGCTAAATTAAGTATAAAAGAAAGACTACAGAATATAGAGGATGATTTTTGGAAAGAAGACCTTGGATTTCAAGAAATAAATTAACCCAATGCCTGTTGAGCCAAGTTTCAAAGGGTTAAAATGAAGTGAAGCTAGAATGAGCAAGTGAAGACCATTATTTGAATGTGAGCTGTCATTTCAGTTGGTTTTAAATGACAATTCCCCCCCCCCCCTCCTCCCACTTGAATGCAGTCTTTTAGCTCATTATCAAATAGAAACACTTACTGGCTAACAGCTCATTTCCAATACATTAAAAGAAATTGACCACATACTTCAATGAAATAACTTTCACTCTTCATTTAACATCGTTAAATTATTTCCAAATTACCTGCATCATGAAAGAAATAGCTCAAATAAAACAAAGAAAGTGAAGGGACTGGAATGGGAATAATGAGCTCCAAATTTCTGAGTCCTCCTAGTAGGACAGCTGACACTCAAAGGGGGCTGTAAACCTTCCAAACTCTCAGCAAACTCTCTGGGCTCCAGACTGTGCAGAAAGTGTCAAGAAACTTGCCTTTGCAGAGCCTATCTTACTTTGGAGAATATCAAATTAATGCTGTTGGCAGCAGACTCTAACATGTTCAATTATTTTGGTTCCTGTGGTTAAATAACTAATACTGCCATGGCGGTTAGGACCTTCACTTACTGCGATTATATTTTAATGTCTGCTGTACCCTGGCTTCTGTGTAATTTCACCAATTACTCAATTATAGGCTATTCTGCTTACTTCGTACTAGACAGCCTAGACTCACCATCTGTATGTTCACATTCGATACAAGAAACATGATAACATATTTGTGTGTGCATTTATTTTGTCTTGCTTTATTTTACAATTCCAGGCCTTGGTGTAACTGAGTTCATTTGTTTCCCTTGTGTACATCACGCACATTTATTTAGTTACCTCTGCCCTATTTGTTGGGAGGGGAGGGTAGACTGGGCAGCCACTTTCTCTTTTGTGCATGAGCCCTTGGCTTACCTATTTCTGTAATGGTAGTAGTAATAATGACATTAGCACAGTAAATAAGTGTACTTTCCTCTCCCTCTGGCTCAGTCACAAAAGTATTATTACTCTTATGGTTGCTATTGTTTTTATATCTTATTTTACATATTAAAAAAAAAGAAAGAACTAGAGATTGAAGTGCCTTTATCAAAGACATTAGTGGCAAGACAGAAGTTAAAACCTGTATGGAAACTACAGTGCTGTGGTGTATTACAAGTCGTCCTACTCTCTGAAAGGCAGCTAGGAGTCATAAGTAAGGAAGACGCGAAAGCAATAGTAGACTCTCACTCTAGATAATTTTTCCCTATCTGAGCAGAGTATGAGTGATGCCAGCCAAACCAACTCACAGTCCTTGTAGAGGGGTCCCTGAGAAGCCTCTGCCTGTTTCAGTGGGCACCTAGGGGCACTCAGATGCAGGGAGATGGATACTGGGGAATATGTTTTGCCTTTCTCCTTTTAACACTGTGTGACCTATGCAAACTGCATAACCTCTCTGTGTCTTAGGAAAATCATTGTTTTATCACTTATAAAATATTTCATCATTTGTAAAAATAAGGATGATAATAGGACTTGCCTACTTGTGATGTCTCTCTGTCAAATAAATAAATAAAAAATCTTAAAAAAAAAAGAAATCAATCCTCTTAATTGTGGTGCTTTGACTTGTTTTGCCACTTACTGTAGTTATTCACTCATTGATTTTATATATTTGTTTTAGACGGTGGGGTAGCTAAAATTCATATGACTATGAAATATGTAACTATTCTCTATATCAAATTATAATACATAAGTGGACTCAATTAATTTAGCACTGTAATATATTTAAAAGGATATCTGATGCACATCTATCCTTTTATTTGTGGGGGAGAGAGAAGTAATGGGCTTTTAAAAACTTATTACTTTTTTTTAAGATTTTATTTATTTATTTGACCGAGAGAGAGAGAGATCACAAGTAGGCAGAGGCAGGCAGAGAGAAAGGGGGAAGCAGGCTCCCCACCGAGAAGAGAGCCTGATGAGGGGCTGGATCCCAGGACCCTGAGACCCTGAGCAGAAGGCAGAGGCTTTAACCCACTGAGCCACCCAGGTGCCCCAAAACTTACTACTTTTGTCCTTTTTTTGATTTCATTTCTACATTTATTATTTGGAGCACATAGATAAATCTAGACTAGCATTAAGATCCCACAAATATAATCTGTTATACAGATTCAGTGGTTATGGAATCAGTATTGAAGTAATAATTCTATTTTTTAGTGTCTACATAAGCTAATTACTTGAGTTAAAATACACCATTTTAGATCTGATATTGAAATCCTTCTGCCTGAAAGTTTTCTCTGATTCAATTTATAAGGATTTATGGGATGAGCTCTCCCTAAGGACATTTGATTAGATGTTGGTATCATTCATGGCCTTCCATCATTGGTTTGAACCCAAAGAAGTGGGCGGTGACCCAAAGTTGCTAGCATGAGAGACTCATTGGGAAACTACTACTTAAAATATTTGGGTGGTGACTTTTCTTTCTGTGGACAGATATTCCTATCAAAAAAATCTCCCATATTTTATATCAGTTGACCTCTTCATTTGGGAGAATGATTTATATTTGTCCTGATTAAAAAAAAAAAAAACAACAATTAGAGAAAAATGTGTTGCTGTTCTCTAGTTCCTGGCAAGGGTGGGCAGAGGAAAAAGAGAAAATTAACCTCTGCTTATCTTACGTGGTAATACTAAATTTTTCATTATTCATTCTATATTTAATCTTTCTATGCTATCTTAAGGCAATCCTACACAATGCAAAAATCTATCCATTAACTATTATTAATTTTGTTTCCTTCTGGGTTCTGCCAAAATACTAAGAGCAGTTTTATCTCCTTTACGGATGAGTACAAGCAACTAGAGGTCTAATGAAGTAAAATGACTTTAAAAGGCTATCAGGGAATCAGAGATAAAAATAAGATTGTAATTCATTTTGATGTTACATCAATATCAAAGAATGAATAGCCAGAAAATAGTGAGTCTAAAATGTAAATACGTTGAGTATTACAAAAGACCTCTATAATTTAACAGGTTATTTTAATATCCACTCAAACTGATTGTGCAGGGAAAAGAAGAGGAAGTGGCAATATTCTCCTAGAACAGAATATATCAATTACTTTTCTATTACATTGTTTTCTCTACTTCAAAAACTATAATATTTGAAACACCCTGGGAGGAGTTTGCATTATCGGGGAGTACTAAAGAAGACTCCGGTAGGGTCAAAGTCACAGCTGGAGTGAGTTTAAGTAAACTTGTCCCTTGCTCTCTCTCCTCTAGCACAAAAATAAAATGATGGATGCTCATAGTTAGATTATCGTTAAAATACTTCTCTTGCTATTCACGAGGTCACCTTCCACTTGTATCAACGATCAATATTTCTCTATTCTTTACAGTGAAGGAGAGGAATCTTGCTGTGGATTGTTTCAAAATGTTTCCATTTTGGAAACTTTAAATTTTGAAAATGATTTGCATTCCCGATTACACTTAGCATTAGTTGATATCCAGAGGAAATCACAGATATTTACTCTCTAACAGGAGAAAGTTGGGCTGGGGTTAAAAAAAAAAGTCATGGATAATTTCAAAAAGCGAAGTGATCACCTATAGAAAATAGACTAGTTTATATAGAGTTGACTTTTGTAAGCACTTTCATAAGTGTTTACGCATACAAGTAGATGTGGCACTTTTATTAAAGAATATGCAATACACAAATATTAATGCTAACAGACTCCCTCAAGCTTCTATTCCAATGTGTTTCAAACATTCTTTTTTCACAACACAACTTCATCCAAACCTGTCCAAATGTCCAAGTTATATGAGAAAATCATGGAATCTAAATTTATGTTAAACCAGTTTTCAGCTTCTTATTAGAGATCCATGCCAGGAAGCTTACTTATATTTAAAACATAATTATTTTCCACTATTCTACTCATAACTTTTAAATATATTTTAAAATCCTATAGCATTACATTCAAAGTAATCTGCTTGTCTCAAAAAGGCAAAGCAAGGAGTAAAGAAGACTAAAAGAAGTAATTACAAGCACAAATCCAAAAGGTTTCCCATTTACAAAAAAAAAAAAACTGAACTGCAATAAACTGAGTTTTTAAATTGCTTGTTTTTTAATTTGTTCTTAAGGGGCCGAAAAAAGTTGATTACCTCAAACTCCGGAAGTGATACCGAGCAACATGAACTTATTCAGAATACATGTAGCCACATGATATTGAAGGTTTTGTTTAAAATTCTTTTTAATTTAGAACACTTGCAATAATCTCTTTAACAACTGAAATATATTGACATGTATATACATGAATAACAGTCTGCAACTTAATTTATCCCATATACCTACACACATATACACGATCTTTTAAAACCCATAAGCAATAGCTGAAAACAGAAAGTCAAATTAAAACATATGTGTGAATAATTCAGCAAAATCATTTTTTGCTCCTTCTGTATCAATCACCTGAATACTGTCATATTCAATTTTCTATGTCATTTTCCATCGTAACTTAAAGTGTCATTGAAAGCCAACCTAAAAATGAGAATTGTAACACCTCGGGAGAGCAGTACATTCTCTTTCTGGACTCTCTAAATCTTTCCTGAAATTCAAAGGCATCTTTTCCAGGAGTGATTTACAAATAATCCACCTTGCCTCCAGAACAAATGGAATTCTCATACATAAGAATGTTTACTTCCTATGAAAACAAGCTACACTGAATCAAGAAAACATTGGGGCCCATTTTGTCTCATTTTCACTTTTGTAGATTAACGAATTATTAAGTTCTTTCAATAATTTATTCTGCAATCTAATAAAATTTTTATTTTAATTCTCTGTTCTGAAAGTAAGTTAGAAAAAATAGACAATTATTCAATTTTCACTTAAGGAAAAGAAGACCAAAGACGAAGTTTCTAAAGTGCCTACTTGAATTTGCATCCTATAGCTTCCTGCTCCTGTATCCTGTATCTCTGAAACACATATATTTCAGCATCAGCAGTCAAGGATGGGGAGGGGGAGAAAAATTAAATGATCAGGCCTCAGGATGACACTACATACATAATCAGCTAGTTTGGTCAGTTGACACTTTATTTCCAATCTTCTCAATCAGTCATATTTTTCTATTCTGATGGATAAAAATTCAGCTCAGCTACAAGTCAATTCTAGATTTTTTTTCTCCAAAAAAGGATGTGGCATCTTCCTGTTTGAACAGACTTTCTAACTTCCATTCCATTATTGAAAATTGGAGTCCTAAGAATTTCAGAAACCACATAACTAGTAGAATAAAGAAGGTAAAGAGATGCATAAATATTCAAAGAATTCCTCTTTCTACTTCAGAGAAGATAGATTTTTCTATTTGTTTCTTCATAATAATATATATTATAGATCACCTGCTAAGCAACCGAGAAGCCAGAAAATAACAAAAGCTAACCCTATTTTCCAGCTATTTTACTTCGATTCAACTCAGTGTTTTATTTTATGTTACCGCTATCATAAATTATAATTTTCTCACAAACCTGACATCAAATCTTAAGGATATATAATTAAGCAAATATAATGAAATATATTCCACGGAACTGCTAGGTCATGGAGAGTATATGAGAAATTCAACATGAAAGGAAGAGAAAGAGAAAAGAAAAGAAAAAAGAAAAGAAAGAGAGAGATTAAACTCATTTGTAAAATAAATAAATTTCCTATCTGAAGACATGCAAATAGAGTTGCAACCTCTTTAAGGAGCGGATATTTGGAGAGAGAGCAAAAGAGACATATCAAAATATAAGGCATTAGCTAGATTCCGGGCGGCAACCTTCAGTTTAGTCCATGTAACCCCATGGCTAACGACAGTTCTGACATAACTGATAATTTGATTCAGGAACATCAAATGTTGGGGCCCAGTGGTGACAGAAGCAGAAAGTCTTTTACAAAATCTCACATTATGTACATGGATTAGAATCGAAAGGAACCTCAAAAGATCATTGGGCCCATCCCTCTGTTCTTGGCTGAACTAAATAAACATCTAGCTCTCTTCAGCAACTGATAAGGTGGAATTTGAAGTCAGTAGCATTAGAGAAAAGTCTTATGATTTGGATTGACAGCATCCTTTCTTTCTAACCTTTGCCTCATTTCATGATGATACATATCTAAGAGAACGTTATGTCCATTACTATTGAAAGTGTCAGGGTGTTTCGGAGGGAAGAGTAAAAGGGAATGAAAATGGTCACATAAATGTGGAGGTATGTGCACATGTGTGAGAATGTGCAAAGGATATGTATGCATGTAGTATGTATGCATATATATAGTTCATTTCCCTTGAGACCTTAAAAAAAATCCCCCGGTTGTACACTTTGTATTTCTTTGAAAAGATAGCTGAAATGGTTGCCATTTCAAAGACTAAGAAGCATTCTGGAACTGCAAAACTAGCAAAACTGTCCCCATGAGAGGGCAGTAGGGGACCAAGCGCTGGCCAACTTTTCCCTCCCTGTCCATCCAGGACTGGCCCTTGCTCTCACCCTTTACCCTGGCGCCTGCGCTAGGGGCAGGGTCAATGGAGGACACCGAGAGCTCGCACAGGGGCTGAAGCAAGCTCCTCTGATTAAACAAGGAAACCCAGGATCCGTGGGGCAATGAGCCGCCTTCATGGGTTGACAGTTGTGCTGAGAGGTGCGCGTGCTGTTTGGCAAACTAGCTTTCAGTTTTGGCTTCCTACTAAAGGAGCAGAAAGGGGGAGCTGTCGCGGTTCCGGGTGCCCACAAGTCCCCCCTCTCTTGGCCATTGAGCTCTGGCCACAGCGGGTTCCCAGGGTGCACACTCGTTATACGGTGTGTGTATGTTTGTGTAACTCTTTGCAAGCTACTGTCAATGTATCTGTCTTTGTGACAGAGGGACGCCCTCTTGCAAAAATGCGTCTGGGGACCACCTTGCTATATCACAGGCACCCCGGTAGCCCGCGCTACGAAGCTGTCACTGTCACTTCATCATATAGCTCCCTCCTGGATGATTTATTTATGAGGCTACAGAAGTGAGAAATGGCTCATCTATTGAAGTTTTCTGCCTATGACCTCGCTTCTTTGAAGGAAGAAAATGATTGGGAGGGGAACAGAACCTGAAAGCGGGTAAATTCCTTTTCCAGATTGTAAAATGTAACGGTTAAGAGACCAGGATCTGGACCTTGAAGCCCACTCTGCACTTAACATTAGCTTGTGCGCTTTGGACAAATCGCTTAATCACTCCGTAACTCATTGGCAGAGGGGGAAAAGTAACAGCGCCTAATTCATAGGGTTGGGAAGATTAAATATTAAGTAAGCCCTTAGAACGGTGTCTGACACAAAATCTTTGCTATGTGTTAGCTACTATTAACATCATCGTCAGCATTGCCGCGATAAATTTGGAGAAGGACCATTCCCCCACCAGTACACACTGGATCTTGTACCTGTCCAAGTCCCCAGGCAAAGGTGGGAGACCCTAACCCTCCCACTCCACGCCCTCCGGCACCGGCAGCCACCAGCCACCCGCACCCACGAAGATCTGCTTCTGGGAACACCTCCCCAGCTGTGGTGCGCGCCACACCTGGGGGCGCACTTGAAAGGTTGAGGGGTACAAAGGCAAACTACGCGCTCGAGAGCGCTGGCGCCTACCGCACTCGGCTGTAGAGTGTATTTGGAGTGTTTTCCTACCTGCCCCAGGTTTTTGCCCTTCTTACTGCCGCCGAAAGCCAGTCCTTGGTACGTGCCCGCTGATCGATTGGCAGCCTGGGCAGGCGTCTCCCCGCCCAGAGAGGACTTGATGGAGTTGAGTTTGGCCCGCGAGCTGCCGAGCTGTGAGCTCTCCACCATCAGCACCGCTGCCAGTAGGAGCAGACAGCGGGACGAGTCCTTGCCCCGCATCAACGCGGCCATTTCCCGGCGAGGGGTCCCCGGGGAGGCGCAGAACCCGGAGGGGTGCGGGTGCAAGGGGAGGGAGGACCCCAACACCGGGCCCCTCACTCGGGGTGCGAGGGCTCGCAGGCTCTGTTCCCTCAACCCTACTCGGCTTCGGGGGCCCAGCACCGTGTGAATTCAGTCTCACGCCTCAGACCAGGAGCGAGAGCGACCCGAGCGAGACCCGCTTCTTCACCAGGGCAGGAAGTTCTGCAGGAACTGGAAGCAATCAAAGGCGAGGCGCCTTCTCGCCAAGGAGGCGTGACCCGAGGTGCAAGAAGACCCAGCCCCACAGACCGCACGGCTTCAGTCGCTCCTTGCCCCGCACCACCTTGTTCCCGCCGGATCTCCGCGGTCCAATTTCTCTGATTGGCTCTGGAAGGCCACACCAGTTCCTTCTTCAGCCTCAGTTGCTTTTCTCTCTTTTCCTTCCTGACCCTTTAGTCTCAACCTTTGCAGGACACAGTGATAGCGGGCGCTATAAGGGGGATCGGGAACGCCCCAGACCGGACCCTCGAGGTCTGAGGAGCGCCGAGGTGTCGCGCGCGGGCAGAGTCTCGGCGAAGTGTCGCTCCCGGGTTCACACCCGCAGCTACCGCAGCCCGGGACGCCCCAATGCCCTGGGAGCGGTGGTGCGCGCCGCGCGGTCTCGCTCTCTCCGTTTGCTCCCTCACCGCCGCCCCCTTTGCTTTTTATAGCTTCCCACAGTGGGTTTTTTTTTTTCCTCCCTCCGCCCCCAATTCAAGAGTGACAAAGAGTGAAAACGTTTCTCTCACCCCCCACGTTCCCGCCCCACTCCTCTCCTTCCCCCTGCCGTTCCCCCTCCTGCCTCTCCTTCTTGTCCCCCTCCCACACCCCCTGCTCTCCACAATTGAGAAAATGGGATTCATTCCCAGAGGAACGTGAGGCCTCCTAATTCTTGACAACCGCTCCAGCGGGTGGAAAGACTTTTGGAAACAGACCGAGGGCAAAAGTGGAAGTGGAGAGGGGCAGGTTGCCACCGCACTTGGGGACCGCGAGCACTCTTCTTTAGGTTTCCCAACCCATCTCCAGTGCTTGACTCCTAGAGGAGCACTAGAAAAGCTCCCTAGAAGGTTTAGAGAAGTGAGCATCTGGGCGTTAATGCTGCGCTCTGTCCGCTCAAGTGCCCAAGTTGGGTTTTAGTCTGTGCCTCCCAGTGTGTGTGTGAGGCTGCGCTATGTTGTGCCAGGGGGTGCCCAACTGATGTGGACGGGGACTTTGGAATTGGGGAGAAGAGGACCAGAAAAAAGGGGAACGATGTTTCTATTCTCTCACCGGGAGACGCTTGGAATTTTCTAGTCCCCACCATCTGTACCCCCCAACCCCATGACCCCACCACACACGCAGCGGGGTTGGGAGAAATGAGGTGCCTGGAGTAGGCTCCGAGGGTTTCAGTCTCACAGCTCTACCGGGCATCTTTACTGTGCTAGAGGAAATCCCAAACAGGAATGAACGGAGGCAGGGAAGCCTTTGAAGTCCTGCCTTCCTTAGCCCCCTGACTCCTAGCCTCTGGGAATTCCCAGGGAACCCTTTCCTGCCAGCCCCCAAGCTCCCCAGATCCGGTTTGCCTATGAGAAGGTCGAAGGAGGTCCAGAGAGGGGATGGGACGCGCGGGTGCGCGGCGCTTGGGGGCGCCAGTGGCAGCGGCCCGCCGGGGCGCGGAAGTGCAGGCGGGAGACAAACTGTCCCGGGCAAGCACCGGGCTCGGTTTGGAGCGGTTAGGCGGCTAAGTGCCAATGTTTCTCCTGCAACACGAAGGGTTATTTTGGAATTGCTGCATTTGTCCTTCGCAGGGTCTAAAGCCTGTGCGCAGAGAAATTGAGGCAGTGCCACAAGTTGGCAGCTAACAACTTGAGAACGAAGCTGATCTCCCGAACTGCATTATAGATCTGATCTGATCTTCAGACCCAATTTCCTCAGTTTTCCTACCTGATGCAGATGCACACAAGCGTGTACAGGAGTATGCATTGAACATGTTGTCTCTAAGTGAGAACGATGGTGACTCTTTTCCCCAAAAAAGGGCGGAGTTCTAAAGTGTGACTTTATGGCTGGGTTCTCCCAGACAGCACCAGCTTTGCATATTTCCTGCCCTGATTTGTGAGTCTGTCTGGCCTGGAATGCTTCAGTTTCAGATTGATTGATTGATTGATTGATTGATTGATTGATTTAAAACACCACAAGCAAAGGGGCATTAAAACTTAAGGAATCCTCTGGAATCTTTTCTTATTTTTGACTTGCTTTTGTGCTTTCTTAGGGTAAAGATTTTCACACTGAATTTTTTTTTCCCATTTTTTAAAAATATGGCTAGGAGTGGATTTCTAAGGACAAAGGAAGCATTCCAGGCACTAGTGGAAGGCAGGGAAACTATTAATAAGTACTTGTGATTCGCTGTTTACACCGTAAGGAAGATATATCTTTTGCACTTTGGGGATAGCCAGTCGGAAAACATTAAAGGAGAAAATTAGGTTAGGACACTATTGGTTAGGAATTTTTTAAAAGTATTTTAGAGCAAAGGGAAAACTCAAAAGAGAACTAAATATGTAGGCAAGAAGTCACTCTATATCATTTGAAGGTTGTGAATATCTACCATCAGCTAAAGGAACAAATGAACCAAGAGAAAATTTGAAGATACTTTGCCTATTTCCATCAGTTCCCTCTTTCCTCACTTCCAACCAAAGTAAGATCCCGAGTACTCATACCTGATCCTCTCAGTGCTCTGCTGAAAAGAAAAATGACATCAAACTCAGCTTCTTTACTCTCACAAAAGCCCTCAGCTCTGGATATCATGCTAGAGGTTATCTCAGAGGCTTACCTGACACCTTACAAGCTCCAAAAGCAAATTTTTACAAATCAGAGTTGAGAATCAAAGTTCATTTTTATGTGCACAAATATTTTCCCCATACATAAAATTAAATCACACTATGGAATCAAGTGATACCACATACACAATTATACTGCAGTCATGATCCAAATCTCTGTAAAACTGTATAGCAGACAGAAACAGACACACATAACCCACACGTAGACAAGTAGATATGCATACACAAAATCAACTAACTGTAAATAAACACAATCCTTTGGATTACTGTCATAACCACACATGTGTTTGCTCATGTATGTTTTTATAAGTATGAAGATACAAACTTCATATTCCACTTGGAAAAACATATTTTTATGCATTTTGCAATAGTATCATTAGGGAGTAAACATATAAAAGCAACACTGTACAGAAATAAGGATAGAGTTTTCTTATTCAGAAGAAAGTACCTCTATGAACACTTTTCCTTTGGTCATATATTCCTTCTTTTCTCCTCCAGTCATCTTGGTTCCATCAAAAAAAAAAAAAAAAAAACACACAACTGTCTCAGTAGTTGTTTCTGGATCCTTGTTCCCTTCTTTTTGTTTTATTTTATATTTTATTTTATTTATTCATTTGTCAGAGAGAGAGAGAGAGAGATCACAAGCAGGAGGAACAGCAGGCAGAGGGAGAAGCAGGCTCCCCACTGAGTAGGGAGCCAGGCGTGGGACTTGATCCCTGGACCCTGAGATCATGACCCGATCTGAAGGCAGATGCTTAACTGACTGAGCCACCCAGGTGTCCCTCCTGGTTCCCTTCTGACTACTTAGCCTCAAGATGAGCTGAGGGCATACATGTTGTTGCCTTATTCTTGTTTTCTATCCCATTATTTCTCTCCCTGCATTGGTGACCACTTCCTACATAAGTCTGTTTAGCAGTTGTTCATCCATTCACTGCATATGTATTAAGTTTAGGGTCTTGAAGATCCAAAGGTATATAAGTCAGGGCCTTGGCTGTGGAGAGGCTTGTGGTCCACTGTCAAGGCCTTGCCTCACTGAAATCTGCCTCTTTCCCCTCTCAGGAGCCTTCCTCTGTTCTCATCTGCTACTGAATTCTGCCAATCTTGGTCTCTCACAGGGTATCTGGAACTTCTGCGCTGGATGGAATTCATGAGACTGTGGAAATAAAAGAAATTAGAGATGTCCCCCAGAGTTTCTCTTTTGAAGTTGCATGTACACTTTTTTTTTAAAGATTTTATTTATTTGACAGAAAGAAACACAGCAAGAGAGGGAATACAAGCAGAGGGAATGGTATCGGGAGAAGCAGGCTTCCTGCAGCGCAGGGAGCCCAATGTGGGGCTCGATCCCAGGATCCTGGGATCATGACCTGAGCCGAAGGCAGACGCTTAACGACTGAGCCACCCAGGCGCCCCATGAAGTTGCATGTACACTTTTTTTTTTTTTTTTTAAGATTTTATTTATTTGACAGAGAGAAACATAGCGAGAGAGGGAACACAAGCAGAGGGACTGGTAGTGGGAGAAGCAGGCTTTCCGCAGAGCGGAGAGCCCGATGCGGGGCTCGATCCCAGGCCCCCGGGATCTGACCTGGGCCGAAGGCAGACGCTTAACGACTGAGCCACCCAGGCGCCCCTCATGTACACTTTTATTAGAGTGTACAAGGAGACAAGATTCTTACATTTGTGGTTGAACCCAAAGAAATGACACTAGTTGTGGTCATTTTAGGTTAGTAAGAACAGAAGTATGGTCTTAAGACAAATTTGGGAAGGGAGAATATATTTTAGTAGCCCCTTTAAAACACCAAATCATCTCGTCCACACAGGATGGACATGACAGACTTTTTTCTTGAAGGACGTTAAAAGATTTGGAAAATATGGTTATGTGGGTTTCCTCTCTCCATAATAAAGAAGCCTAACTGGTTCTCTATTCTAGTAATACTCAAGTCTTCGGATCTTATCACATGAGAATTTCATGTTTCTCACTCTGCCTGTAAAATAACAGTACCATGTGTTGCTGTCAATTACATTTTAAACAATCTTAAGTAAAGTTAAGTTAGCACTGCTATTGTGAACATTTTTTTTTATTTCTTGATAGGACTAATTTCCTTACCAGATAGGAATATTTGCATCTCCTATTTGATCCCTGACATTTTTCAGCTACTAACTCTTTTCTTCCTTGATTTTATGGACAACAAGACCAGCTAATGAGAAAAGGCCTCATCACTCACAGTTGAGGTGCTAGCTATATTTGACACAAACATGCACAAGTGAGAAGGTTTAAGGGATTTCACAGTGAATCAGAAACATAGTTCCTTAGCTAATGGCTTGGGTTTTGATCCTTGACATATTAATCATCTTCTCAGTACTTTATCTGCCACTCAAATGAGAATTATTGAACAGATCCCTCCCCTAGCACCTGAACCCAACTAATAAAAAGTGTGCAAACATTATAGTCAAAAGTGCAAGTGGATAAAACTCTACTGATTCTTGTGCATGTGAGAAACCTTTGGTGAAATGGAAATTAGAAACATTCTCTGAACGTTGAACACCAAGCCTTTCCTTTTTTAATGCACAAATTTCTGCTTGTTCTATACACTGCGGATCCTTCCTGGTGGTCCACGCACTCCCACTGCTGAACTCTGGCAGGCTCTTTCAAGATTCATCTTTGGAAACGACTACATTTGGCTGTGAAAGAGAAACATGTTTAATTCTTAAGAGAGGTTCATTGTAAGAAATATCATCTTGGTGAGCAAGAAAACAAACAACTTCTCGATAATCTGGACCAGGGGCTTCCAAACTCTGCTTCTTAGGTCTCATGGTTCTAGAGTAGTTAAAGTTGCTGTATTATTTTTAATAGAAAGAACTCCAGAAACATGACTTTTTAAATATCTGCTTTTGTTGTTGTATTTACTTGGGGGAGAAATGTATTGGTTGATTGGCTGGATTTGGAAGCCACAGTGAGTTAGGCAAAATGTTCTATGAGCCCTCAACCTGCCAACAACCAGATGGATTGATTTCTACCCTGTTATTATTACAGATTATTTCCAAAACAGACATTAGTCAAATGGGGAAACTATTGAAAATCTGGCAATTTATCCAGTCAGAAATTTGGTCACTTGAAGCAGAGAGTCTTAAAAAATGGAAGGGCAGTTGGGGCGCCTGGGTGGCTCAGTGGGTTAAAGCCTCTGCCTTCAGCTCAGGTCATGAACTCAGGGTCCTGGGATCGAGTTCTGCATTGGGCTCTCTGCTCAGCAGGGAGCCTGCTTCTCCCTCTCTCTCTGCCTGCCTCTCTGCCTGATTGTGATCTCTCTCTGTCAAATAAATAAAATCTTAAAAAAAAAAAAAAAATAGAAGGGCAGGTTAGGTAATACAGTCATGGTACAGTGTGTTTGTTCCCGTCAGTTATCTGAACCTATGACTAATGACCAAGGAAAAACTTCAACTGGAAAATAAGTTGTGGCATAGTTCGAAAATAATGTGAGAACTATTTGCAAAAAATAAGAAAATAGGTTCCCAAGTGGCAATTTAAAAATCTGTGTTTGAAGCATAACTAGGGCTTGGTAACAGGGAATGTAAATTGTGTTTAGTTTATTTTTGGATGATCATTTTGCAATAGATGATCATCTATTGATGATGATCTACCTACAGTATGTAGGTAGGAATAGGCTACAATGCTCAAAAGCAATTTGAGGTATGAAAAGTTAAGATATTAAACTACAGCCACCTTAAGGAACTTTATAAGTATCTGGCTTAGAACATATAGAGGTAATAAAACAATAATAATAAGCACAATATATTAAATGCTTACTATGTGCCAGCTTGTGTTACATGTATTACCTCTTGTTTGGGTCCCTTAGTTCATGCCTTTAAAACAATGTCCAGTATTAAAATAATACTGAACAAAGAGTAAGTGGCAGCACGGCAGGCTCTCATTTGAGATCTAATGCCCAGTTATGGCAACAATGGGGGCACACTTGAAAAAGGAGAAAATTCCATCATTGCAATAGAACTTAACACTGATTCCTCTGCAGGAGCTGAACTTGGTACGTGACTACAAATAACATCAAGAATAGAAGTGGATGGGTACGTATATTGCATCTTTGTCCAATGTAGGAAAGCCTCTTGGAAACTGGGTGATCATTTAGCAGAGAACCAGAAAAAGGCTCTCTGCTATAAAGATGGTGTCTTATTTTGCCCTTAGCCTGCTGCTAACAAAATACCACAGACTAGGTGGCTTACACAACAGAAATTTACTTTTTCGTTGTTGTAGAGGCAGGAAGTCCAAGATCAAAATGTTGGTAGGTTTGGTTTCTTCTCTGGCCACTCTCTTGGGCTTGCAGATGGCCACCATTGCCGTGGGTCCTCACGTGGCTGTCCCTTTCTGCATTTGGCCAAATTTTCTTTTCTTAAAAGGACACAAGTCCTATTGGATTAGGGCCTACCCTAAAGACCTCATTTTAACCTAATGACCTTTTTAAAGACCTTATCTCCAAATGCAATCACATTCTGAGGTACTGGGGGCTAGGGTTTCAACATACGAATTTGTGGGTGAAACATAATTCAGCCCCTAACAGATGGATTTATAGACATAGTGCATATTAAAACATTTGGACTTTTGGGGAAAGAGTAACATTTCTGGAACTCTACCAGAGTTCCTAAACTTAATGTGGGAGATGTGTCATACGTCCACTTAAAAATGTTATTTAAATTTGTCCTATTACATTTTACCTCTGGCCTGTGTTAATGATATTAACTTCCTCACTGTCCTTCTCTGTGTGAATTATGGCTGAATATGAACCCAGCTGCCTGAGTTTGAATATGAGGGTCAAGATTCCTCTGGGGCCTTGAAAAAGAAAACAAAGAATACAAGCTATTTGCCAAGAAGATAAGGTCATTGTTATATTTAAAAACAGCACTTTGTTAATGAAAGATGGAAACAATAAAATACAGGAGTATATGATACGAAAATGAAATCACTGTAGATCAAAGAAAAAGGAAGTGGCAATCAAAAATAGAGTGATCTAGCAATCAGCAAGTTGTTCTGTTACTAACTTAATTTGTCCATTTATTTAATTTGATTTGTTCCATTTACTCAGTAAATTAATAGCCAGTTGGAATCACAGTACCTTTAATTAATTCAAGGCAGTGCTAAATATGTGGAAGCAGAGGGGATATCTAATTTCATTGAAACTGCTCATGAAATCATATTTTAATATATGTGCACTTTGACCACTTAATTTTTAAATTATCAAGAAATCTGAGAATAAGCTCAGATTTAGTTGAGTTTTTGTTGTTGCTCTTTCTGCAATCCATAAAATGCTATTTTTGTTGTCAGTGTCAAGAATATATGTGTGCAGATTTGTATATATCTAAGATCAAATAAGATGGAGAACATAGTAACTGTTTCTGTGTTCTAAAATTGGGTTAGCCTTGTTCTCCAAAGCCAATGTTGTATTTTAATTAATAAGAAAATGAAATTCTCAAGTCTCTTATCAACTAGTCTTTTAGGTATCAAAATGTATTCCAAAAAAATGTATTCTATACATATGATCTTAGCATGTAATAGAATTATTCAAATTTTGAAAACTATCCTTTTCTACAATACTAAATATATTTCTTTCCTCCACTTAATACCAGAGCTCACACTGGGGCCCCTTCTAACATGAAAAGGCAAGATAAAATTCTAACCTCCTGAGTACTAC
Organism: Procyon lotor; assembly: GCA_028646535.1. Taxonomy (NCBI): domain Eukaryota; kingdom Metazoa; phylum Chordata; class Mammalia; order Carnivora; family Procyonidae; genus Procyon; species Procyon lotor. Next base: position 74,362,280 of record CM053604.1, read on the forward strand.
TTTCAGATTCACAGAATTGTCTGATTTTCCTTCTACATGTTTGCATAATTCCATGAGGTGATTCATTTACAAACCCCACAGTTGTAAGTTCTGATCAGAAGTTATGCTTATTGGGGTGCCTGGGTGGCTTGGTGGGTTAAAGCCTCTGCCTTTGGCTCGGGTCATGATCTCAGGGTCCTGGGATCGAGTCCCACATCGGGCTCTCTGCTCAGCGGGGAGCCTGCTTCCCCCTCTCTTTCTGCCTGCTTCTCTGCCTACTTGTGATTTCTCTCCTCTCTGTCAAATAAATAAATAAAATATTTTGAAAAAAAAAGTTATGCTTATTAAAATCCACCATATTTCATTATTTTTAGTCAAGAGTAGATACAATCTAAGACTGTTAATTATAAGTTAATTTGTACACTATCTGCCACTCATTTGTAAAGCACTTTCTGAATATAGTAGACATGATCATCTGCTTTTCTTTTTCAATGGCCATTTAATATGAAAACACCTCCAAGGAAACCACTCTAAGTAATGCCTCTAAGTAAATCTATGTATATGGGGGACGCAAATTGCAACCCATCATGATATTATTCTCTGACGAGAAGAATTCCTGTCAACTGTTAGAAATGGACTTAAAAAAAAAAATCAATGATCCTACAGTTATTACCAATCTACAAAGACTAGGATAGGTCCAAGTTCATGCAGCAGAGGGCAGTAATGCACAATTATCAGTAGTAAGAAGAATTTGAGATCATTGCAAAGTAACTTTTCTGCAGAAAAGTATTCAGACCTTTCCTACACTAGTGTTCATTTAAGGGAGAGACCTGATGAAAGAATGCATCTATTTTTCCCATGTAGATGTTGTAATACTTCTGAATCCTAGATTTAAAAAGATTTTTTTTAAAAAAAGAAAGATTTCCCTCACCCAACGTACACACAAGGAGCCATCTTTCTTTGTCAAGGTCGATGCAGAGGTTGCCCATGTAGCACCAAAGTCTCCTATAAAAATTCTTCCAAACGACTCTGAAACAAAAGCAGATAAACAGTGTTGCAAATGATCTAATGAATGTGCAGAATGTGTTGGATATGAATCACACAATTCAATCTTACTACCACTTTATTTTCAAACTGTCTCTGGCTATTTGAAAAAAAAAAAAACAAAAAAGCAACAAAAACCCAAGACCTCAGTTCTTACCCTTCCTTTAGCTTCTGTGACTGCCCACCACCAAAACAATACTTGCATCTTTTTTCATGGCTCTTTAAAATGCTACTTCAACAAGCTGCCTCCTTCCTCATTTGATCTGTCCTGACTTTGTCCCATGTTCTACTGCTTGCAATAAACATCAAACAAAGGGGCCCCCACACAAGGGGTTAGTGTTATTCAAAAAGCCTCCAGGTAAAAATTTGAAGGTAGAGTCTAGGAATACATGATGATGTAGTTTTCGAACTCCTGCTTTACAAAACCAGGAAAAAAAGAAAAGACACTTAGGACAACAAAATCAAATCAAACAAATGACCACCACCACAATAACAACCCCACAGATGACATCTAGAGTAAAATCAGGCAATAAGGTGAGTGAGCAAAATCACCAGTGGTGATAAGACCCACATAATACCAATTTCCATGGTATGGAAATTAAGAAATTTAAGAAAATTAAGAAATCAAGAAAAGAAATGGGGCTCTAAAAACAGGGAACCCCAAAGTCTCTATCAGGTCCTCACTGGAAAGAACACAGCTAATTTGAGAACAGTAGATCTAAACAGGAGGGAAAGGGTTCTGTAGGCTCGAAATCAAAAAAACAAAGTTCCTCAATGGAAAAAATAAATAAATAAAAACCTTAAGGAAATAGAATTTAAATTGAGTAGGCCAGGAACAATTGGGACAAAAAGAAAAAGTCTAGACTAAAATGAGCAAAGGGAGGCAGTAGATATGAGGGCATTTTTAAAATCACTTTATAAACACAATAGAAGGGGAGTGCTAGAGCAATGCAGCTGGAAAAGTTATTCTGGCCCCATCCTCTCTTGAACAGCAAACAAAAACTTATTTGACTTAAAATGGGCAATAAAAAAAGATTGTGTCCTGGTCCTGAGTAAATTTAACATATGAAAAAAAGGATAAGGACTAGAATAGCATTACTATAAGCAAGCCAAAAAACAATTTCCAATAAACACATAAAACAGTAACCTAATCTTCTAAACGTGTTAAAGGAAATTTAAAAAATTGAATCTCTGAAGGAACATCATAAATCAGAATTAGAAAAACTCTAATATATGTTTCAAGAAAAGAAAGATCTGAAAAAAGATGTAACAAGAAAAATTACTTCAGAAATGACATTGAATTGGAAAGAACAAAAGAGCAACATGTAATGCTTTTGGAAAAATATCAAATAAAAAGAGAGACATTCAATAAATAAAAAAAATAAGGAAAGAGATAAAAAGAATTCAAGAAAAATGATAAATACAGAAGATAGGAAAAGAAGATCCAACAAGCTTATAACAGTTTCCCCCAAATAAGAACCCCAAGCAATGGAACAAAAACAAAAACAACAAACCCCCTAAATAAAATAATTTAAGAAAATTTTCTAAAATAAAATGAACAAAACCAAGAAGATTTTAAAATACATGTCATAAAATTACACAGAAGAAAATCAACCCAGAATGGATGACAAAATAACATGCTCTAAATTACTGAACTTGAAAAAAATATCCTTTGGCAGTAGCAAAAAGTTCATGTCAATTTCTACAATGTTTTATTTGAAGACACAATTAGGAAAAATATTTAAGATAGTCAAAGAAAGAAACGTGAACCAAGGGTCGAATCCAGTTAAATTAACTTTCATGTACAAAGGTTCCAGACAAAATATTTTGTGAATCAAAAAAGTCAGAGAACATTATTACATAAGCCCTCCCTTAGAAATTTACCAGAAAATAAGATTTAAAAACTCCAATGATTGGGGAGACATTGAAATAAGGACTGGTACTAAATAAGCAATTAGTTATAAAATTCAGACCACCTGATGGTATTCTGAGAGAGACAGTATTATATAATGAGTATACACAGTAATAAGTTATATAAGGGAGAGTTGGGAGGAGAGGAAGAGAGTGAGAACAGACGAATCTCCTTGTGAAAATCAATGTAAAGAAATCTTAAAGTAGTAGTAAATAAAATCCAGTTGTCCATTTAAACAATATGTTTTGACTAAATGGGGTTTATTCAGAAATGAAAATTTAGGAAATCCATTAATATGCTCTATCAGTATAATAAAACTAAAGAGAAAAATAATATGATTATCTCCATTGATGCAGAAAAAGCATTTAGCAACGCTCAATCAATACCATTCACATTAAAAATTATCTAATAGAATAGGAATTTTATATGTATATATAATGTAAAATTATATATTTTTACATTATATTATATAATTTATATTATATTTATATATATCTTTACATATATCACAAAAGTATATATATATAGGTATATAGATATCTTTACTTAATAGAGAATCAATCACTTGATTCTTAAATAAGAAAGTAAGAAATAAGACAGGAATGACTAAAATCTCCAGTTATTGAGGACTGTGTCATTGGTAATAGTCATTCAATTGAGCAACAGAAACCAATCATAGCTATAAGAATTTAAAAAGTTAAACTATTTCTATTTGCAGATAATGCAGGTATTTATCTGGAAAACCTCTGAAACAAAATTTACTAAAGAAGCAGTTTTAAATCATAATATCCAATAATCACTAGTCCTTATAATTAACAAAAAAGCATTTAGAAGTTATAATGGAAGAGAAGATCCCTTGTCAATTGCCAAAAACAAATAATGCAATTCTTAGGTATGAACATAACCTGAAATGTACAAATTCTAAGTGAAAACAACTAAAACTACTGAAAGATATAAAAAAAGTAGACAGAATCAAATGAAAAGTTAGAAAATATTCTTAGAAGACTCAACATTATGTCAGTTGTAGCTGAATTAATTAAAAAATTTAATATAATCTCCACAAAAATCTGTCATGTTTCTTTTGCCCTGAAATTGGGAAAGTTGACTTAAAAATGCATTAGATTGAATCAAAAATCATTGGGAAAGTAAACAAGAATGGTCAGGAAAACTCTGAAAAAAAAAAAAAGAGTAGTAGTTGGAGACATGGAGATAAACCTACCATAAATTAAAGCCTCTAAAACAGGCATTAATTTGTTATTGGGACATAAACAGACATATAGACCAGTGTGACACAATGGAAAACTCAGCAGTATACTCAATTGCCTAAGGACATTTAGTATATGATCAAAGCAGTATCCCAAATCTGTGGGCTAAAAAATTGACTTTTTAATGGTTGGCTTAAACAGATAGTCATCTGAAAAAAAGGTAAAACTGGATCTATTCTTCACACTCTAACAGATAAATTCCAAATAGATCAAAAATTTAATCATAAAAATAAATAAATAAAACAATGCAGGAGATTAAAAACATGTATAGAAGAACTCCTCCTTAAACTGATTTTCCCATAACTGGGGGAATACTTTTGTGATTTAAAATCTAGGACTAATAAACAGAAAGATTGGAAAATTTGATTTCATAAAGATGATTTTTTTCCATGGCAAAACTCACTATAAACAAAGCCAGAAGATTAATGATAAACAGGAAAAAAATATTTACATCTTACATCATAGGCAAATAGTGAATATCCCTAATGTATAAAGAATTTCTAAAAATGGAAAAGAAAACGTCCAATAACTCTATAAAGAAAACAGCCTAGAGATAAGGGAGTTCAGAGAAAAAAATTAAATGGCTCTTAAACATGTGGAAAAAATGTTTACTATAATAAAAGAAATCCAAATTAAAACTATGTCAATATATTATTTCTTATCTCTCAGATGGCAAAAATCCAAATGTTTGAAATAGCTCTACAACAAGGCTGTCAGAAAACAAGCATCATCATACATTGTTGATGGGAATACAAAATGGCATTATTCCGTATGGAGGGAGATTTGGCAGTCTAGCAAAATTACACATGCATGTTACCTTTGATTCAGTGAGTAATCCCACTTTGGGGAATCTATTCCAAAGATATGTTAGTAAAAATAAGAAAAGACATAGACATAGGAGTATTTATGATGGCACTATTTATAATATCAAGGGTGTAGATAGAATCTAAATATACATAAGCAGGGCCCTGGTTGAACAAACTCAGGGCATACCCACAATGGAGTTCTATATCTATAAAAAGGAATTTAAAAATATCTTTATATTACTATGGAGCAATCCCCAAGATATATCATTAAGTGAAAAAAAGCAAGATGGAAAACTGTACTATCATTTAACTAAGAAAGGGCAGGATACAAATACATATCTGCAACTGTATCTCTAAGTCTTTGTTTAAGATTCTTAAAAAAAAAAAAAATAGACAAATAACCACAAAAACAAAACAGAGAATAGGAGTAGGGTGGAGGGGACCATGAATATAAACTAGCCTTATTTCATAAAGTTGGCCATGTAACCATATAAATATTTTACATAACTATGAATAATTATTTATTATTTAATTATTTTCAATAACCAGATTCTTAGTGTTAGGGTTGGTATCATTATCCTGAGACTGTCCTGTGGCTACTATAGGACTATAATTACTTTTACATGGTGGGGAACCAGGCTTTTTGATATTGGAGGAAGGAGGAACAGATGTAAGATCCATGAGGTTAAGTATAAATAAACTCTAGACACTGGAATTTAAATTTGCAGTATCACTATTAACTTCCTACTAAAAGGATCCAGGGCTCTTTGCAGAAAAGACTAATTGCAGTTCTGATGTAGGAAATACACAAAATCGGCTTTATCGGCTTGAAAAATCAGGTAACGAGGAAATTATAAAAGATTGGGATGTCTGAAGGATTTAGGAGCCAAAAGAGTCTCCACTGGATAAATGTGCATTGATAAGGAAATTAACTGCAATTTATTGAAACATAAAATAGGTTTAGATCCATCAATTCATAACAATATTTTAAAAAATCATTGGTCACCTCTGGATGATGCAGAGTAACCAGGCCCTTATTTTGAAAAGTGATAAAGGAGAAAAAAATAAACATTTATTCTGTCTTTCCTATTCTTATTATACCTCAGGATAACCAAATAAATTGTCAAGAAATTATCTCCATACAGGGGTTAATATACGAAAGACAAATGGTAGAATATCACCATTTGGCAATCCCTAAAGAATTACGGAATCTAGGCTATCATCAATGTTTTATAACACTACATAAATTGAGACAACCAAACACATGTGCTGCTTAATGAAAGCACATATTACCCCTTCTCAAGTTGTCTGGCCAAAAAAAAAAAATCAAACCTGAATCTGACCAAGCCTCCAGATCAAAGTAAGGATTTTCAGATATACAGGAAGTGGTGGAACATGTTAAAAAGCACCAAGGAGATGAAATCAGTAAAATCCTTATCATGTGCAAAACTACAGAATAAGTGATTCAGTTTTTATAAACAGTGGCAAGGATAACAAAACGCAAGTAAAGAAAGGTGATAGAGGAAGAAACCCATAAGTTAAAAGATAAGGAAGACACATTAAATGATTGTAATGCATGGATCATATTCAAATCTTATTCAAACAAATTGAAAAACTTACATGACAAATATTTGATAAATTTCGAGCCTCTTGTTAATTTTAAAGCTGTGATCATAGTTCCTGTGAGTGAGTTTTCTTAGAGAATTCTTTTTTTTTTTTTTAAGATTTTTTATTTATTTGACAGAGAGAAACACAGCGAGAGAGGGAACACAAGCAGAGGGAAAGGTAGCAGGAGAAGCAGACTTCCCGCAGAGCAAGGAGCCCGATGCGGGGCTCGATCCCAGGACTCTGGGATCATGACCTGAGCCGAAGGCAGACGCTTAACGACTGAGCCACCCAGGTGCCCCTTTTCTTAGAGAATTCTTATCTTTCAAGGATATATACTGGAATACGTAGAAGATGAGATGGCTTTATGTGTGGGATTTGCTACAAAATAATCTGGGGGTGTGAGTATGTTGGGGTATAAGTTAAATCTGATTGGTCACAAGTTGGTAATTATTGAAGCCGGGTGATGTGTATATATGGATTTATTACACCCTTCTCATTTTTATAGCTTTGAAAATGTCTATAAATAAAAGTAACAACAGCAATGACAATAACAATAATTTTAAGGCAAAATCTCCAATTACACAAATAGGTGGACTTTGAAGCAAAGTGTTTTCATGAATACTGATTATAACATTTTATATTCCTTGACAGTCTTGAAGAGAGTTGAAAACATTAAAACATTGGGTCTCTAAGTGTCCTAAAGGCCTCTTGAAGAATTAACCTCTTTGAAACTCTTCTGCAGTAAGTTGGTTTCAGTGCCATTATCCATATATATTTCTTACTAGGAAATAGACCTAGAATAAATACATTTTGACTTTTTTCAGGTGGCATTTGAAATTCTACCATTTTGTTTCAATAATAACACTTCAGACAGTATGTCCTGACTTATTTTGGGGGAGGGGGGACAGTGTACTTTTATTGGCTCAGATCCCGAGGCCGTCCATGCATTTTATAGTGTGAAACTGATCATGGTAATGCAGGTCCAGAAACTGGAGAAAAATAAAGGAGGATGTCCCAGAAATAGTTGTATATGAAGATCATTTCTACATAAATGCCCAAAGTAATGCTATTGGTATTACAACTGAACTGATTTTTTTAAAAGGAAGTTTACATATAAAAGGAAACTTACTCAATCCCATACCCAGACCCCTACCGCTTTCTCAAAGACCCCCTTTCTCTGAAAATTGCCTCTCATTCGCAGCTCTCTTAGCTGCAGGGCAAGGTCTCCAGTGGTCATGTTGCTAAAACACCACCTGTCTCCCAGACTACAGTAGATGGATTTGGTGTCACATCGGACCCAATAAGGCCATTGAGCCCCTTCCTTCCCTGTGAAACGTGGAATCACCACTAGAAATAACAATCTAAGTCTACCTGTGTTCTTGATATAAGGTGCACACTGAGAATCTGTTGGTAGTGTTTTCTGTCTTGTGGGCAGGAAGGAAAGAAAGTCAGTCCTTAGTGAGATAGATCTGATGCAGATGAGCAGAAATAAATGGATGTGAATGATGGAGAGAGGAGCCATTAGATAATGTTAGAAATGTTTGGATGGAGGGATGGATGGACGGATGGATGGATGGATAGGTGGATGGATAAATAGCCAAGTAAATATATAGAGAGGTATATATGGAGCAATAGAGATAAATGAATGGTTATAACATGCAAATATCTCCAAGTTATACAGTTAAGTGAGAAAAGCATAATGCAGAAAAATGTAGTATAGCTATGTAATGTAACCACAGATGTACACAAACTGATTATTTAAATAAAACTCAAACTCCAATTACTGGCTTACCATGGGCAGGTAAATAGGAGTGAGTGAAGGAAAAGTGTTAGTGAATGGTAGATTTTTTTATTATGTATATATTCCAATATTTCATTTTTGTACAGCTTATTTGCATTTTTGTTTCATTTATGTAAGTGTAAACATATATTCAAGTATTACATGAGCAAGTAGAAAAACTAAGTTTAAAAATATTAGTATCCAGGAAACACTAAACAAGAACTCAAGGCCTAAAGGGGAAAAAAAAAAATCTCACTTTAAAAGTAATTAGTAAAATTCAATCACTTAAAAAAATTCTATCAAGTCTCAATGTTACCACTAAAAAAGACAAGTAATAGCATAAGACCCATTTTCAGAATGTAATATTTTATTTCCTTTCATAGCCTGCTTTCCTGTGTTTACTTAAGATGACACTAAATTAATTGCTATTCTCTAAGCATTCACATTCCCTGGAAGAAAGAAGCCATAAATTGTTTCACTTAGTGGCAGAGGCAGGACTGGGAATAAATACTCAGGACAGAAAAACTAAGATATATTATTGTTATCAAGAGTAGGGACTCTGATTTCCTGTTTTTGTAATTTTTTTCTCAAGAATACCTTAGCTCCATCCATAGGGTTTGATGTTCACAAATGTTTATGAAATAAATGATCATACATGTAATTACAATTGCCATTTGGTGAGCACATTTAGTAACACTGAAATCTAATAAATTTTACTAACTACTAAGTTACTTCACAATGATGCAATCAAACCTTTTCACTTATTGAAGATCCAGATCAATAACCAGCTCGCAGTCGCCCAGCACATCAGCAGCAGAAAGGCCCAAACTGAATTCCATCTTTGGATTTCACTCGAGCATTGTTTCCAACAAATTCCACTAGAGGAAGGTCTGCAGATTTTCGTTCTTGGACGCTAGAGGGAGATTGTTTGCAGTTATCCCCTTTCAGGCTTATTTTTTTTAACATGGCTATGTTCTTTTCATCATCACCCAGTCTGCGGCTTCAAAAGGTCACGTGTAGCAGCTTCATATCCTAAGGTCCTATCAAGAAAGCATATTCGTAAAAACACTCCTATATATGTGGCAGACACCAATTTAGAAAATAGTTCACATTTATTTATGAGATTCTAAATTGAAATAAATTTAGATTTGTTAGTAAAATAGGTAAAAATAGCATCCAACAAAGTAGACCACAGTTCAGACCTTGTTAACTTAATCCCACTTACAGAGCAAAATATATTTCTAAAAAATAGAATAGCTAAACTTTTAGAAACCCCGAGGATATAAACAGCTTGTATTAAAGCATTTTGTTTGAAAATATATAACAGTATCCTGTGTTCTCATTTCTGCTCCTCTCCCCCTTGTTCATTCATCCCAACACACCAATGTCATTGCTATTGCTCAGCCCTCAAGACCCATTCTCATCTGGGAACTTCTCACTGGCTGGTCACTGTGCCCACGACTTCCTGCTAACAACTGTGTGTCTCATACCCTCAGTGTTTCAAATCTTTGCCCAAATGTCATCTTCCCAGTCAAGGCTACTCTACTTAAAATTGTAGCCCTCCTTGTCTCTGTTAACTTACTCTGTATTTTATTTTTCTTATGGCATTTATAAGGTTCTATTATTTTATGTATTTTACTTATATATTATGTGGATGATTGTTGATGCCCTCTACTCACACGTAAGCTCAGTGATGGTGAGGATTTTATTTCTTTAGTCTATTTTGTGGATCAGTGTCTCCCAAACACCTAGATCAATGCTCACACTTAGAAGGTACTAAATGTCAAAAGATTTAATTAAATCGTCATCAATTAAATTCAATAAAACATTGCTTTATACTTGAATTTAATAATATTTTTTGACTGAAGTATCTGCTATTGAAGTGAGCTTTTCTTACCCAGAAAACTTACAAGGATAATAACATTAACTCTCTTTGACATAGAGTCTTACTCCCCAAACACTGATGGATAGCTATCATCTTATCTTCCATGTGGTTTGCAACTTGAAATACCTTTATTTTCTTCAACACCCATGAATAAGAAATCCTTTTGTCATTTTTTCTCTTCTCTTAAATCCATTATAATTTATCTGTGTTTTGCCATTGGAGTTGCAGAAATAGAAAAGACGGCTTAGAGCCGGAATAACCATAAGTAAAATTGTGAAGTTAGACCCAGTAAATCTTTGATGCTGTGCCAACAAAAATCATCTAATATTCTATCTCCCTTTGACATTGCCCCTCAGAAAACTGTTTTATCACTAGCCATCAACTAATCCCCAGTAGAGCACCAACTCTGAATAGCTTAAGATACTACTGCTTTAAGGGGATATTTGTGTTTAAATATAACTGGAAAATTCCAAGACCCCTGGGATCCAAAAAAATACATTTCTGTGTTAGGTGATGGGAGGGAATATCTGGAATAAAAAGGAAATGCCAGGCACTCTGAATCACCTCATATAAAAGGTCTCAGGTCTTAAGACTATCACTAGATGAATGATTTTTGAATTGGTGGATCCCATTTGAAAGATAATGATTATCAGTGCCCAAGAACTCAAAACAGAACATAATTGACAACAACAAAACTTAATTGAAGTGGGCAGGTAAAGTCAGAATAAAGACAGAAATGGATGAAGCATTGGGTAGATTTAGGGGATGTCTTTGCTTATGCTTCCAGGACCATCTGTAAAAGCATCTTGGTTATCCTCTGGGAAACTACCCACCCCCACCGCCCCATTCTTTCTTCATGTGACCCCAATGGCAGACATGGGACCAAGACCTAGTAACTCAGAGCATTCTGTCCCTGGTCACAGAAGTTGCTTCTTAGTAGTATGGTCAGACGTTTGCTAGAAACATTAAGAACAAGAAATTCTCCTTCTGCCAAGATTTACTAACTGGCAGGTTGTAAGATAGGGGAATACCTACATGAGAAAGAAAGCTCTACAGGAGAAAGTGAAGTTGAGAGACAAGGGAAAAAGATTACTACTCATTGTTGGAGCCAGACCTGAAGTCGAGATTAGAGAATCCTATTCATGAGAGCCAATAAATTTCCCTTTTTGTCTAAACCATTTCAAGGTTGGGTTTTTCCACTTAAAATCAGAAGATTCCTAATACACAAAAATACATATATTGAATTTAGAATAAATAAGAACACAATGTGGAAAAATCCCAGTCTAGAGACAAATAAGCATACTTTTCATTAAGTTGAGGCTTAACAACTGCCAGAGTTCGGATTTGACTGGGGACAAGAAGATGTTTGAGAATTTATTAGAGAACGTCTGACATGATCCTTTTGCATGATAGATATCATGCAGAGAAAAAGTGCTTATGGTTTTCTAATATGGAAATACACCTGAAGATTGAAAGGTTCTCTTTCAGCAGCATGGTCTGACATGCAAGCATTTTATTACTCACATACTTTGGATCTGGTAATTTTACATGAAATGGAACTGTAAGAGAATCTCTTTTACTCTTTTGACTTATAATACCCCTCAGGTATTATTAACCTTATAATACCTTTTGATTTTTAAATAGCTCTCCAGATTATTAGGTTGCAATTAATAAAAATTTACTCGAACTTGCACAAAAAATTTGAAGCAGGTAGTGGAAGAAATCTGACAGGAAGAGCACACCAGGCAGTCTGGCCAGCATCTGAGAGTAAGCAACAAAGTCACTTCAGCTTGCTCACACCACCCAGCCCTGGAGCTGAGAACCAGACCACTCCCTCTGCTTTTCATGGAGCTGTCTTCTATTCTATGCCTAGCTTGGAGCTTCTGCTTCATTCCACTGCTTCTTTCTGAAAACCACCTTTTTTTGCTGATTTGTAGCTGTCTTCACTCCATAACTGGATTTGGCGCCTTTTTTTTTTTTTTTTTTAAGCCAGCTTCCATCCGCATCTCTCTATGATCTTGGGACTCAGTTTTTCTTAGCTGGATGATTCATTCAGTTTGATTATTCTAAATTCTAAATTCCTGGCCAAAAGAATCTGTTTGAATCCCTTCAGGGCAGGGTCACCTGGTACAGAGGGGCTACCTAGGTTCACCATCTCCCATAGTGGAAGCTTTGAATGGAAATGGGTACTTTTCAGAAAGGATGTGAGCAGGAAAGGGATGATCAGTATTTTTCTGGTGAAAAGTAATATAAAAACTATTCTGATGACTACAGGAATACTTATACATTCTTTCTTACTAAAGAAACAAGATAAAATAATAAGAGATGGCATTAAGAAATAAATCACAATGATTTGAGTCATAAATTCATACGTCAAGAGTATTACTGAATGATTTGCGTTCCATACAGAGGACTTTGGTTTGTATTAAGAGTCAACTAAAATAAATATCTTAGAAGACCAATTACACATGTTTAAAATTATGCAGCCCATTATGTCTTACAACAGTATTACCTGTTTAGCATTCATCTGTATGTGGTATAAATATATGCAGAACTAGATAAAGATTTTAGAAACAAACCAGAGATTACATTCACTCTGATAATTGTTTAGAGATGTTGGTTTTACTGGAAAGCTCAGGGCAGGGGGAAAGGGAAAAAAGGAAATGGGAAAACATCAACAACAAACCTACAAGATCAATAGAAAAATTTGAAATTGTTTCTGATGTTACAATGGACATAATTTCTCAAGACATCATAAAATAATTTAAAACATATTCATATTACTATAGATAATATTTATCTAAAGCAAAGAAATTATAACCATACAAAATTGAACATGTCTGATTTAGTTTTAGGAAATCTTTATGACCTAATATACAAAGCAATTTTGGAGGAAACTGAAGCAAAAAATTCAAGCTCTCCAAGATCTGATATTTTTTTCTGAACTGTGACATATTGAAATAATCTCTACTAAAATGAGTACTGATGAGGCAATTGAGTAAACTATATAAGTTCAGAAGATGAAAGAGGCAAATGACGTATTGAGGAATCAATCATATAAACCATGTAAAAGAGACCAGGCAATACTTGTTATAAATGGTTAAGGTTCCTATACTGCTTGGTATGTTAAATTTATAAAGGTATTTATGACAATATTTTATTAATAAAGAAAATTGGCTGTTCAATTTGAACATAAAAGGATTTTTCTTATGTTTAAAAATAGATAAAATATTGAGAAATAGATTGATTAAAGTAGTTTCAAATTTTTTTATTCCTTGAAGCACATACCACGCAGTCTTTAGTTTGCTTGATCTCTGTAGTGGCCCAAAGATCCATGTTTTCAGAGGCCACACTGAGAGATAAGCATTGATTCATCCCTCTAATGACAAGTCAGAAAATTAAGAAACCTCTGAAGTAAACTCTTACCAACCTATCAATCCACGCTAAGGTAAGTATATAAGTAATCTCCGTAGGAAACAACCCATGATCTGTTTAATTGACAATTCAATTTCTGTGGAAGAGGACGTCTTTTTCCTAATGAATGCCACATATCTTTTATAGGATTAAAAAATGTTGGGGCACCTGCATGGCTCCGTCATTAAGCATCTGCCTTCAGGTTAGGTCATGTTCCCAGGGTCCTGGGATCAAGCCCCGCATTGGGCTCTCTGCTCAGCGAGGAGCCTGCTTCTCCCTCTCCCAGTCCCCCTGCTTGTGTTCCCTCTCTCGCTGTGTCTCTTTCTGTCAAATAAATAAGTAAAGTCTTAAAAAAATTTTTTTTTAAATTTTAGAAGTTATTCTCATTTAATTAATAAAATGCAGAATTGAGAGAAAACAAGGTAGATATTTCAAAAACTTAAACCAGTGGTCACTTCAACAAGATAAAGCATTTCGAGTAGCTGCCTAACAGCTTTTGGAGGGCCAAGAATTGCTCCCAAGCAAAGATGGCCTTTGAACTGAGGCTTAAGGAATGGATAATAATAGTGAACTGGAGGAAGATGACAGGCTACAGAAACAAAAGAGACACTGAGCTGCAAACATACAGGAGCTTAACAAATAGCAAGGCTTGAGGAGCGGGCAGAACACAGAACCTCCTGGAAATAACTGAGAGGTGGTTGTAAAAACAACAATCTCAGGGAAACAGTCTCTCAGGACTGGGCAAGAGAGTTCCACTGACCTCTTTCCCAGTTTCAGCTACATCCGTTATGTCCCTCTAAAAGTTGAACTTCTTTAACATGGACAACACTAAGAATATATCTGTCCCTGTTCAAATGTATTCTTCACCAAATATTAAAGGACTTCATCTGTTCAGAGTATGTGCTCACATGGTTGGCTCTTCTGGTGAGACCATGTCTTCGCAGGGCATGTGTGTGTCTCTGCCCAGTACGTGTCCTTAACTCCTAACACCATGCACAACACTGAAGGGACTAAATAAAAGTGTTTAATGAGTAAGGAAGGAAACAAACACTAAGTAGTGTCTTTTTGCATATTGATAGTAGGACTTGCACTGAAAATTAATAAAAATGTGGCACCAAAACATAGCCCGTTATATAATTTTCATGGTTAATAAGGAGAGAACGGAAACACACTAATCGGTCATGGTTTAACATGTCGTCCTGAATTATTTGTCTTAAAAATAATAGGATTTTGGGGCACCTGGGTGGCTCAGTGGGTTGAGGCCTCTGCCTTTGGCTCAGGTTGTGATCCCAGGGTTCTGGGATCAAGCCCCACATCGGGCTCTCTGATCATCAGGGAGCCTGCTTCCCCCTCTCTCTGCTTGCCTCTCTGCCTACTTGTGATCTCTCTCTCTCTCTCTCTGTCAAATAAATAAATAAAATCTTTAAAAAAATAATAGGATTTTGGTCTGCACATCAGGTAGCACTTGGCTACTACCTAGGTATGTGACCCTGGACAAGTAAGTTAACCTCATCCTTAAAACAACAATTAACGTTAATATGCCTTTAAACTCTATACTATAACAGGGTGCAGAGATCATTTTACTTTAAATATAATTTTAAGCATTTAAAAAACATTTGCTTATCTTACTTGTTTGCTATGATATAATTTAGTTCTGGATAGGAAAATAAATTTCTATTGTTTTGCTCAAACTGCATGTAGAAAATTATTTGACTGTTACTATTAGTATGTGGTCCTATTATTAATCACTTTGATAATACATATAAATATGTATATATATTTGATATATATAATCTTTACGCTTTCTCTTATGAGTATAGGAAAAACTTAATATTCTAATGCAGTTACATTCAGAAGTTTATGAAGTAAAAAATTAAAACATAAAAGTTGAAAAGAAGAGATAAACAGAATTCAGTTATTTATTTCTATGTTCTCACCTTAATCTTTTCAAAAAAGATTAACATGGTTAAACAAAACATGGTACATAATAATATTCCAAAGAACAGCCTTTCTGTATTTGCTAAATTTATCAGAGGAACAACCAAGAAAAAATAAATCTTTAAAGTATCAGGCTAGCTCCTCAGGGGCAATTAAATCTGGGATATTTATATATAGAGAGGCACCACATAGTTGGATAGAATGTGTCATTACAGGAAAAGTAAATAACTGATACACACTCAACAGGAAAACATTCATCAGAAAAGGCAGAACAGGCAGGAAAAGTTTTCACCAAGAGCTTAACACTGCACGTAAAACAGAAGTAATTCATTGCCAAAAGTTTAGCGATTAAAAAACATAACAACAGTAGCTTCTAAAAGTAGAAAATGTGAGCATTCTACAAAGAAAACTTCTTCAAAATCATGGCTTATCCAAATAGTTATCATTGATCACTTATTGTGGACACCGACAGGTAGAGACATGTTTTCCAAAAGGTGTTGACCAAAAATAATAATAATGATTCAAGTAGTCAACAATTCAATAAGTAATTGCCACGTATAATTCAAACAGCAGCTCTAAATACAAAGGCATTTACAGCACAGTCTTTACCCCCAAGTAGCCAGTCTCGGAAGGGAGGCAGGTGTGCAAAGGAAGAAGTTACAGTATAGTATGGTAAAGTGAAAGATTAGCAATATGCACAGGTTGCAGAGATAGCACAGGAAAATCACGATTAAGAGTAATTACTTCTGGGGCTCCTGGGTGGCTCAGTGGGGTAAGCCTCTGCCTTCGGCTCAGGTCATAATCTCAGTGTCCTGGGATCAAGCCCCACATCGGGTTCCTCTGCTCTTTGGGGAGCCTGCTTCTCCCTCTCCCAGCCTGCCTCTCTGCCTGCTTGTGATCTCTCTCTCTGCGTCAAATACATAAATAAAAATCTCAAAAAAAAAAAAAAAAAAGAGTAATTACTTCTACAGGGACTTGTGGGTGGGAAGGTGTAGAAGAAGGCTTCCCAGAGGAGAGGAGTTCTGAGATGAAGAGTTCAACCAGAAGTTCACTTTCCCCTACTTCACTCTCTATATTTCTGAAAAGATCATGCTTGTTTGGAAGAATGAAAAAAGGATCATCACAGCGGGGATTGATTTTATTCCTTGGCAAGAAATAAAGGGGGAGTACAAGGGGCCAGAAATCATGGTAATTAGAGAAGGAGGGCCAGCACTTAAACAGTCATAACAACCGAAGAGGAAGACTTTTAAATCAATTTTAAATTGAATTTACAATCATTATGAAGCATTATTTTCCTCCTTATCTTCCAAAAGGATCTAAGGCTGCCAAATACAATCAAACAAATTTAGCCTGCACATTTGTTTCTAGTATAGTGAAAATTGTTTATATAAGCTGTCTCGCTTTTGATAAATGGTCAGGAGCATGACTGGTATGCTTTTAAATATTCAAAATTCATTTTCAGAATCAAAGACTCATCACATGCTCTCCTACTATGTGCCTAAGATAGCCTCAGAGGATAAAGTAGAGGAAGTTGACTGATTATTTCCCAATGAAACTTAGAACCACACTAGAAAAACACATTATATGATCACAGAACAAATTCAAGGTAAAATCTTTTTACCGGTAACCTATATGATCATAGGAAGAAGAGTATACATAGTACTCACTGAAGTAACTGAAAATAAGGAAAAAATCATTTTTTGGATAGTGTTGTTATGACAATAATCAAAAGATTATAGAGGCAGACCTTTATATCTTGGATTTAAAGCTTTCATTTATTGTGTGCCAGACACTTCATTAAGGGCTGCATATACATCTTTTCATTCAGTTTTTATCACATCCTTGCAAGTAACTGATACTATATCCAATTTACAGAGGAGGGTGAAATTTGAACCTCAGACTCACTTACCTGTCTGCAGAAGCTTCACAAAAGCACAGGATTAAACTCATGAGGTTGGTGTTAAGAAAAAAATGGGGGAACTTCCCATGGAGATTAAATAGTCGAAAGCAAAGTGACCAAGGAATATGAAATGTAAATTCTGTCCTTTTTAGACCCAGGCAGACAGCAAGCACTCATAGGCAACTACAGTCATGTCACTCCATGTCACTCTCCTCCCCACTGTTTGACCTTCCTAATTTTCCTAGTCCACGTGAGACTAAAGTCAAACAGTAGTGCTTTGACTAAGGAAGCCCAAGGGTCCTGGATACAGGGTATATAAGCTGTGGGTATAGATCCTACCCAAAGAGCTCAATATCCAGCATGCTGTGGAGCCTTCGAGTTTCACCTATACAAATATAAATATTTGGCCTATTCAACCTGAAGAAATAAAGCATTCTGTGAATAATGGAAATATTTCTCTTCTTGCAATTCTTAAGTATCTCAAGGAAATCCATAAAACAGCTTGCTTTCTCTCAAGAAGAGAGGAAAGACACATTTATTTTGATGGACCACCTCTTCTCCAAATACCTGCTATAAATTAGTCACTGTTTCCCTAACACAACTCCAAATTCCCCAAACCAGAGAACACAGTTTTCTTTCTTTCCATCGTGTACATTCATTGTCGGCATCAAGCCCCCAGAGTGGTGGTGTTTAAGCATGCCTTCTGTGACCACATTGTATTTCAATGAACCTCTTCAAATTGTTGCTCAAACTCCATAATTTCATGGAATAGAATTGAAATTTGTTGGTTTGGAGTTATTACATTTTTAACTCGATGGGAAGGTGAGTATGTTTGCACAAGAGAAAGAATCTCACCACGGACAATAGATTCATTACTAAAACATTCAGTGTTTGTCATTTTATATGTCTGCATTCTCTTCTAAAAAGGATTCTTTAATTAAACATTTTATGAAATGGCAACTCATTACATATAATATGCCTGTGCCCTCCTCCCATCAATTTCCATGTTTTGCTATTTAAATTTTTACTTAGATTGTTTTCAATCAACATAAATTCTCAGTGTTGGAGCAGGTTTGGAAGGCTGGCAGGAACAGTTCCAAATCCCATGAGTTTTGTAACAGTTAGGTTTCCTGTCTTGTAAATTCTTGTGGATGATTGTGCTGCAGCCACAGCACTTGGAATTCCATCATGGAACTTATTTAGGAATAAGAAACCTGGCAAATACTATTTGCACCACAACCCACTCCCCACCTCATATACACTCAGACTTCTTCGATATTCTTTAAGCTTGTATACCTAATATTTTTCTTAATCCAACTGAAGCTGTTTCAGAATGGCTCCCAAGAAACTTAACAATTAGAAATACATTACCTTCAAAATGATCTTGATAGTTTGATAGTCAATCTCAGAAACTTAGTATTTTAGTCAGTTTGGTCTGTTGGATGGCTTAACTCACAGACATTTACTTGTCATGATTCTGGAGGCTGGAAGTTGGAGATCGGGGTGCCAGTGTGGTCAAGTTCTTGATGAAGGTCCCCTTCTTGGTTTTGTCCTCATGTGGCTTTTCCGTTGGTGTGTGCACATAAAGAGAGAGAGAGAGATTTCATGTCTCTTTGTCTTTTTATAAAGGCACTAATCTTCATGAAGTTCCCACCCTCTTAACCTAATTAGTTCTGAAAGGTCCCACCTCCAAATACCATTGTATTGAAGATTAGGGTTTCATCATATAAATTTTGGGGACACACAAACATTCAGCTCATGCACTTAACAGACAGGCCTTTTACATTTTCATTTTCTGCAGGTGCAGGGGACATGCGGTAAATACAAATGGAAGTGGCACCATAATATCTACTCCCAGTTTTCCCTTTCTGTCTGCAGGTTTAATCCCAGGAACAGCTCTGGGGACTCCTCCTAAGAATAACTGTGTCTTTTGAATCAGAGGAAGACAATTATCATATGATCTCTCTGATATGAGGAATTTGAGAGGCAGGGCGGGGGGTCGTGGAGAGTAGGGAGGGAAAAAATGAAACAAAATGGGATTGGGAATGAGACAAACCATAAGAGACTCTTAATCTCAGGAAACAAACTGAGGGTTGCTGGGGGGTGAGGGGGAAGGGATGGAGTGGCTGGGTGATGGACATTGGGGAAGGTATGTGCTATGCTGAGTGCTGTGAATTGTGTAGGACTGATGAGTCACAGACCTGTACCCTTAAAGCAAATAATAAGTTACATGTTAATTTAAAAAAAAATAATTGTGACTTTGACTTACATGATGTTAATTCCACTTCTTTGCTCTTTGCTCATGCAAAGATGAATAGGGGAGCAGGGTTGCCTCGTGAGTTGTCACCCTAACTCTATGACTCCAGAACTTCAGTTGTAACTGCCCTACTTGGTGATCAGGGCTCAGATACTCCACGGAGCCTCTTCCCAACATGACCATCCATGCATCCAACTAATTGCAACAGAAGAAAGTATGCTGTCGTGGCTTCACTTCCTGACTTGGCCATGGCAGAAGTAGGTGCTTACCCTTCATTGCTTATTACTTCTAAGATCAGCTCAGAGAAACAGGAATTATATTATTATAGATTAGACGGCTTTATTGAGGAAGGCAATATTTATTGATACTTAGCTGAGTTTTCCATGAGAGAAGTGGGTAGTAGAGCTGCTTCTCAAGTTGCCACCCCACAGGATAGACCTAGAGTGCCAATTGCCTCATGTGAAACTTACGTATTTATTTTACTGTTATTATTTTTTTAAAGATTGTATTTATTTACTTGAAAGAAAGAGAATAAGAAAGACAGCACAAAAGGGGGGAAGGTCAGAGGGAGAAGCAGACTCCCCGCCCAGCAGGGAGCCGGATGCGGGACTGGATCCTGGGACTCCAGGATCATGATCTGAGCACTTAACCAACTGAGCCACCCAGAGATCACTCCTTTTATTATTTTTGAGACATTTGCCATAGACAGATATTTATACCTTCTTTCAGCCTCCAAGACAAAAAAATTCTAAAGATATTAAAAAGTGTGCTATACAAGGTCCACTGTCAGAAATGATAGCAAAGAGTTTAAAACCTTTTGAGAAGGGCTCTGCCACAACTAGGAATTATAAAGAGGCTATTTTTTTTTAACTAATTCAATATGAAAAGAATTCACATGAAAAAAGTTCAATATGAAAAGAATTCATATCAGTTTTTATCAAGACCTCTTCATCACTTCTAATTTAAATGTTTAATTCCATTGAAATTACACTTAAGATTTTAAATATATAAAAAAGTAAATTTATCAACCAACATGGATATATAAGATTTTAAAATATCCTAATTTTGTTAAGTTAATCCTTTAGTTTTGAAGCCTCTTCCATTTTCCCGTATTTCTAAGAAATAGAAGTACTATAGCATTATAATTGCTCTATTATTCATTCTTAATTCATTCTTTTAACAAACATATACTTCACACCTACTATATACCAAACTCTTCTTGACCCCTTCATATGAAACAGTTTGCTCTTTGGTTACTTACAATGGGTATCCTGACAAGAAACACTCTGATTTACAGGCTAATTTACAGGCTAATCTGATTTACAGGCTAATACACACACACACACACACACACACACACACACACACACACACACACACTCATATGTGTGTGTATATATATATATATATGCATGTATATATATATGAATGCATGTATATATGTGTATATATATATATATATATACACACGTATATGTGCCTATATATGTACATGTGTGTATGTATATAGATACACACAGAGACATATATATAGAAATAGACATCACATAGAGTTGCTGTATCTGGTTTTAATATCAATAACTAAAATCATAAAGAACTTCTATCATTTGAGTACCTACTACATTCCAAGAATGCCTTTAAAGACTTTAGAAGATCAAACACATTCTCATATTTAAAAATGAGTGAATCAAGTCAAAGAAAGTTTAACTAAGCTATCCAAGTTACACCTATGAAGCACAAAATTATAACATGGCCAACAACAACGCACCCAAAGTCATTTACCCAAAGTCAATTACAAAATTACATAATCTCATTATTTTATCATAAGAGAATTCTGGAGGAGCAAGGAAATTGATTCACCAAATTTGGATTTGAAATAACTAAAATCCTAGTCCGTTTCTTTGCTAGTTACAGAGAGTTTAAAGCTGAGGCTAGTGTCAAAACTTGGGCAGTAAATTATGACATTTAATAGCCTAAAGAGGAGGGTGAAGGAATCTTCTAACATCAAAATTCCTAATGATGGCAACAGCATTTGCTCATTTAATCATTCAAAAATAAGTGGCCTGTCATTTTGTGCCAGAAATACAACAGTGAACAAGAAGATACAGTCTTAGACTCTGCTAAAGTTCTGGTTCCATTAGTAAAGAACTGAACAAGCAAATATTAAATCTGCAATTTAGATAACCATCATGGAAAACTTCAGGATTCCTTAGGGAGGGAAGAGAAATTTCAGGAAACTTTAAGAGGAAGTAATGATTAAAAAGTTTGGAATGTCAGAAGAGCTCTCTTTAATAAAATAACATTGAAGTTGGAATGAGATGGATTGCATCATTGGGGCACCTGGGTGGCTCAGTGTGTTAGAGCCTCTGCCTTCGGCTCAGGTCATGATCTCAGGGTCCCGGGATCGAGCCCCGCATCAGGCTTTCTGCTCAGCAGGGAGTGTGCTTCCTCCTCTCCCTCTGCCGGCCTCTCTGCCTGCTTGTGATCTCTCTCTCTCTCCCTCCCTCTGTCAAATAAATAAATAAAATCTTTAAAAGAAAAAGATGGATTGCATCAGATCAGGTTAAAAAAAAAATGCTGGAGGGACGAAGGATCTTTCAAGCAAAGGGGACCACCAGGACAGGGTGGGAAGGACTTACTCTGTTAGTGTAATGTACAGAAGAGCTGGGGAGCTGGAGGAACAAAGTAAAAGAGGTGGAGTGTGGTGGGAGTGTGGAAGAAGATGTAGGCAGAAACCAGATCATGCAGACCATCTCATGGAATTAGCACTTTATTCTAAGAACAAAGGGATACCATTGAAAGGATTTACCTAGAGGAACAACTGGAACAAAAATAACTTGAAAAGTCCAGTCTGGCCACATTGTGAAGAATGCTGTGAAAGAGGAAGGAAACTAATATGGAAATGAGAATAGTCCAAGAGAACCATGAGGGACTAAAGTAGGATAAAGGGAATAAAATGACCATTACTGGACAGAAGCTAGGATGAATTTAAGGATAGGGATGAGCTGGTCCACAAGAGATGGGATGCCACAATCCCAAGCCTAGCAGGTGAAAGTAACAAAGTTTGTCTTTATAGATAAACTCATCAATAAGAGATAAGAAGTAGAGAGAGATGACACCCAAGGAATTCAATAATTTTGGTAAATTAGACATTGAGATTTTAAGCTAAGGATAAGACAAAACAAGGTTAATAAGGGATCTTAGGAGAATGATGATACTTGAGTTACCAATGTAAACAAAAATAATAACAGCTGATGGTTATTGGGCACTAGAGATTGTTTCAAGTGCCCCTTATTTATTTATTTTTTAAATTCAGAGCAGCTCTCTAAGTCAGAGAATTATACAAGGTCTGCTTTGGGAATGAGGGTATTTAGAGAACAGAAAATGAATTAACTTTCCTAAAGTTCCACAATTCATACTTGGTAGCATCAAGGTCAAATATCCAGGCAGTCTGGTGCTGGAGTGTGCATGCTGAACTACTGTACCTGGGCAGCACAACTGATCAACCACGGCGACAACAACAAGAGTCCACAGCATAAGGATGTAGCTGGGCATATCTGTCATGACAGTGCCAACACAGTCTGGGGTGACTCTTATACTTCCTTCCTGAGCATTTTTCTTTTCGCACTGAAT
The DNA here is from genome assembly GCA_028646535.1 of Procyon lotor. Classification (NCBI taxonomy): domain Eukaryota; kingdom Metazoa; phylum Chordata; class Mammalia; order Carnivora; family Procyonidae; genus Procyon; species Procyon lotor. Next base: position 74,385,701 of record CM053604.1, read on the forward strand.
TGAAATATTGAAATGAGTAACATTTTCTGAAGCCGTATTCTCTTTTCACCCTTTTTGCTCTCTATTTTTCTATCCAGGATCTCTCCTGTTTTCCTATGAAAGATTCTCAAAAGTGATAGAGTGTATTTTATTTTGTTTACCATTTAAATTTGTGATTTAAAATTACACACACACACAGGAAATCCTGTTTCTATATCTGTTGCTCTCTCTCTGTCTCTCCCTCTGTGTCTCTTTGTCTCTCTGTCTCTCTCAAAATCTCCACATTTTGGCAAAGTCCATGCACAGCTGAAGATGTAGTCAGTGATACCATGATTTCTTGGGTTGCTGAAAGAGTCCTTGAGCAAGACCAGAATTTCAAAACTTCTCTCTTCTGAAAAAAAAAAAAAAGTAAAATGCTAATTCAGAGAAAATTTTATACATTACTTATTTGTACTTCCCAACAAGTTCTTTCAGTGTGTATGTAACAGTTCTATGGTTTACAATCACGAACTTATATATGCAAAAACTGAGCTTTTTAAATTTGACCTCTGACCATGAATTTGACTCCTGCACCCTCAAGTTCAGTGAAGGTGAGAAACTCAAGTCTTGTTCAAATCAAAGTAACTCAATCCCTGCTGGATACTTCTCATATAAAGAAGGGAGTGGTTTCAATACAGACAAAAAACAAGACAGAGGATCATAGGAGAAGAGAGGAAAAAATGAAACAAGATGAAACCAGAGAGGGAGACAAACCATAAGAGACTCTTAATATCAGGAAACAAACTGAGGGCTGCTGGAGGGGCGGGGGGGTGGGTAGATGGGGTAACTGGGTGATGGACATTGCAGAGGATATGTGTTGTAATGAGCACTCAGTATTATACAAGACTGATGAACCACACACTTGTATCCCTGAAACAAATAATACATTATATGTTAGTTAACTGAATTTAAATTTTTAAAAAAGTTCTACTGCAGTGTGCTGCTAAATTTGAGGTGATTTGTATTTTGTTCTTCACAATAGTGAGTGATACAGAACTATAAGAACATTGTATGGTGACAGATGGTACCCACACTTGTGGTGAGCGCAGCCTAATGTATAGACTTGTCGAATCACTATGTATGTGATACACCTGAAATTAATGTAATGTTTGTCAACTACACTTAAATAAAAAAAATCAATCACTAAATTTAAAAATAATATTATAGACAACATGAGTAACTTGCAAACTGTTTAAAAGTTGAAAAATTAAGTCACGTGATAGTTTATTCTCTTCTAAATAACCTGATATCCCCCCACCAAGACATGAATCCCAGGAAATGACTGACAACAAACTCGTCAAAATACGTTAATGAATAAATGTTCAAGCCCCTGTGCCTAAACAGTGCCTAGAAGACACAGGTCATTCAACATGTATTTGTCAGATTCATATGTGGATGAATAAATAAAATAATTTTAAAAACAAGAGTTGACCAGTTTGTTAGGTAAAATACACATTCACTATCTAAAAGGTGTTTTTGAGAGTGGGTTTGTATGGCCTGCTATCATCTAAATCATAATAAAATACCATCCACTTCACTATAAACGATGATTGGATACAAGTAAAAACATAGAAATGTAAAACAACAATGAAAATATGCAAGGCTGGCTCAGTCAGTGGAACATGTAACTCTTGATCTCAGGGTTACGGATTCGAGCCCCATGTTGGGTGTAGAGATTATTTAAAAATAAAATCTTTAAAAGAAACAAGCAAAGAATTCAACGGTTGTCATCAAAGCTGTTTCTGATTGCTACCCTAGTTTTTTGCAGCATGCACCTGTGGGAGTATACAATATCATCCTCTCCTGTCTCACAGGATAAAAATTTTTTTCATAAAGACTGCTCAATATCTTTAGCTTTGCATCGTTTTTAATCAAGACAATCATATGGAAAGAGGTGTGCTTTACTTTCTTGAATATACATAGTTCTAGAATCTCTCTACATTAAATATTCATTCCTGCTTGTGGTCACTATTATAAAAGAGATATTGTTCTATCAAGATCTTTTGTTAAAGGTAATAAAGCTTAAAAGTGATATAATATTTTAAATATCCCATCTCCCATTTGGAAGTATCTATACTGATAGAGTATTCCTTTCCATGAAATTGGAGGGGAGAGTCGTTGTAGTACATTATCTCCAATGTGCTCCGACCCCTCACACACTGGGGACTCCATCAAGATGCAAGACCACCACCACCACTTAGAAGATCCATTATTAAACTGTAGTTTCTAGTTTCCCTACAGTTACGATACATAGCTATAGCTTGCAGACCTTCTTTTTAACTTTTCTACTGATAAGAGTAGGGTCCTTTCTCACTCCACAGTTTTCTCTTTTTATTATCTTTTGAATTTTTGTTAAAGGAAAATAACTTTGTTCTTTTTATTTTCCTCTGGCAGCTATTCCAAAAAGATTGCCAACGAGTGCTTTGTTTTGGTGCTGTAACCAAAAGAATTCTTTGCTTATCTGTAATAATGAGACATAAAAAATTCCAACTAATTTTTTGTCCTATTTATACAAAACAAAGATGTATAAACTCCAGACTGCTGTGAATATGAAAGCATGTGTCATTGATATAAAATGTCACATTCCATTTCTTCCCTTTTTCCAGCTAATCGATTAGTAGAAGGTCATCGATTAACCATCCGATTTAGCATTTTAGAAGTAGTCAAATAAAACTAGTAATGAAGGAAAAAGAGTAAATGTCACTGTAGGATGTGGTTTACATGAAATGTTTTGACCCTAGTGCTTGTAAGATGGCACAAGCATTAGTCGAGTGCAACCAGTTAAACATGATGTTCATACCTCTTTCTTCAGATCCAACGTGTTTAAATCTTCGAATTATGTGGAATGGAGAAGGAGAATGCTGATAGGAGTTAGATGATTAAATTGCATAACCATTTCAATGGATTCACTCAAATAACCTCTCTCAATGAATCCTGGATATTTTAAAATATATATTGTTCTAGGGGAGGTGATGAGAGAAATCATCATATGTTCTTTTCTCCAAGCTCCAAAAGCTGTTTAGTAAAGATCCTGTCTACTTGATGGACCTCAAACTTCCCTGACAGTTGGATATACCCTGTAACAGAGTATCTGTAAAGCAGAAATATACATAACATGCTTTCTTCAAGCCCACATGTAACAAATAAAGATATCAAATGAACTGACATTTCTGCATTACAGTTTAAAATAACATCCTGTGTGACTTCTATATGCTGTGTTGTTAGCTCGACTTCAGATTTTCTAAACACTGGCTTTGCTTTCAAAGAATAATGTTCCAGTTCCTGTACTGAGTGTGTGGAGACTGGTTCGAAAGCTGAGGCGAAAGTTAAGAATGTGTGGGTTTTGGCTTCAGAATTAGCCATGCTTTAGTGATCTCCTGCATTAAACTGTTTCTTATTAATAGATCATGCCGCTACCCACCATTCACCCTCCCCTCTTCCCCACACACATATCTGACACATTCTTATAATCAATAGCAAATGTTCATTCTGAAAGTTTCACTTTTTTTTCCTTAAGCCCACCCAGACTTTCATTGTAATGCAAAGAAACTACCAACTATCAAAATTTAGTGTTTGGAGTAAGGCATATAAAATAAGTGAGTGTGTAAGTGAAAGTCTAGTTGATACTTTTGAAATAATATAACATTTATTGGGTTTACTCTTCTTTCCAAAGACAATGAAGATTTATCCTAAACAAATAGAAGAGAAATATCCACCAAAACCCCCCATGTTACTATCTGTTTTAACATGGAAGGTGGTCTCAGCACTAAGTCATGCATTTTTAGCGATCATTTAAATGAGATCACAGATATGGAGACAGTAAAATTTGCATTTTATTATATTGCATTCGACACTGTAAACTTTTCTCAGATATAATTTAGTTTCATTTCAAACATGTTCTAGACAACCAAAAGGTAGAAGAGCAAAAGGCCACTCCAAAACAGATCATCTTTTCTCCCTTTCTCCCTCCCTCTCTCCTTCCTTCCCTTTCTTCTTTCCTCCCTCTTCTTCCTTCCCTCCCTCCCCCTCCCTTCTTTCCTTCCTTCTTTCCTTTCTTTCTTTTTTCTTTCTTTTTTCTTTCTTTTTTCTTTCTTTTTTCTTTCTTTCTTTCTTTCTTTCTTTCTTTCTTTCTTTCTTTCTTTCTTTCTTTCTTTCTTTCTTTCTTTCTTCCTTCCTTCCTTCCTTCCTTCCTTCCTTCCTTCCTTCCTTCCTTCCTTCCTTCCTTCTTTCCTTCCTTCCATTTTAAGGACAGAAAAGTCCTTCCCAGGACCCTCAGCAACTGAGTTCACTTAATCCTCATTAGTCAGAACTGCATCATAGAGTCACTTTTAGCATCAGGGGAGGCTGGGCATAGGTATTTAGTATTCTATTTCCAACAGCATTGGGTTCTCAAACCTTATTGTGCATCAAAATCACCTGGAGTGCTTACTACAACACTAATTGCTGGACCCCACTCCCCCGAGTTCTGACTGGGCAGGTATGGGGAGGGGCCTGAGAATTTGCAATTCTAAGGAGTCTTCAGTGATCCTGCTCCCAGGATCACATTTTGACAACCCCTGTTATACCTAAAGGAAGGCAAACGTGAAAGGGTTTGGAAATGGTTTGTGGGTGAGCTAATTTACAGTTCCTGCCCACAACACTCAGCTTTTGTTGTCTGATCAGAAAGTACGTGTACATGAAGACCCGAGGAATCACAAGGAGAAAAGTTAGAAGAAAGTGTTGCATAATGTACAAAGCCCTCACGGCAAGTGAAAGCTTAGCATAGAGAAGATGTGGAGCACAAAGCAGGAGGGGGCCAGAGGTGAGGAATGAGAGGAAGATCCAGAAGCAGGGACCTCTGGTATTACCTAAACCCCCCAGGGCAGAAGCTGGCAAGAAACGGCTCCAGGCTTTGGCTGCAGATGCCTGGCACTAGAATCTCCTGCCTCTCTACTGAAGAACCAGTGAGAAACTTTAGACAAAACTTTGCAGAATTTTTTGCGGTGCCGGAAAAGATTTAGGAACTTATTTATTGTTATAATTTCCAAACAGTAAAACAAGACAAACTGGAGGGATAATATATATGGAGATGAAATGGTTCATATCCTTATTCAAAAGCATATTTCTACAAATCAATAAGAAAAATACAAACTCCCAAAGAAAATATGGTAAGTGATCAATACTGGAAGTAAAAATGGCCGGAAAATATGAACTATGTCTAATCAAAGAGATAGATCTTAGAACCTATTAGAGAAAGGTGGGGAAGGTCAAGCCTTTGTAGTTCTGGGGCAGCTCAAGCTCGGGGTTGTCTTTTTCCAGGTTGGGAGGGGAACATGTTGGTTAGAGAAAGGGGAGCCTTGCTGATGCTCATCTGGACACAGACCATTTACAAAAAGAGAATCCATCCTTGATCTCAGGACACAGATATTCAACACGGTATTGTTTATAGGAACAATAAATGAGGCGGCTTAAAGTCCAAAAAGTAGGAGACTGGTGGGCAGTTTAACTGTAAGTTAGAGAACAGAATGAGATCTAAGGAAGGTCCGGCCCATAGAGACTACTCAAGCGGTTTGTAATGTGGTGTGATTTGGCTTCATGGTCTCACTGCACACACTGCAATTGAATGAAGTCCTTCCCATAGCCCTGGAGGTTATAGCCAATCACAGAGTGATACAGGGAGCTGAAGGAATATTATTCATTTATTGACAGTAGTGTTTACGAAGACCTCCTAAAATTTGTAAAACTGTTTACCTTTAAAGTTCAGGGCACCAAATCTGGATTCAAATTATCATGTGTTAATAACTGATATACATTTTTAAATTCATAAAAAAGACTACTAAAGAGAAATACCAAAATTTACATTTATATTTAGTGGCAAACTTTAGGATTTTTTTTCCCCTTGTAATTATATTTTTCAACATTTGTGCAATAAGCAGGTGTTGCTCTTATAGTATTATAACTATTAATGTTTATGAAAAGAAATCCCTATAAAAATGCTGGCAAATGGGGGCACCTGGGTGGCTCAGTGGGTTAAAGCCTCTGCCTTCAGCTCAGGTCATGATCTCAGGGTCCTGGGATCGAGCCCCGCATCGGGCTCTCTGCTCAGCAGGGAGCCTGCTTCCCCCTCTCTCTCTGCCTTCCTCTCTGCCTACTTATGATCTCTCTCCTCTCTGTCAAATAAATCAATAAAATCTTTAAAAAAA
>CM053604.1:74392000-74451266 GCA_028646535.1 Procyon lotor
GAAAAGAAAAAAAAAAAAATGCTGGCAAATGTAACTACCTAATTTCAGCAAAAATAGTTTGTAGTTCTTAAAAAGGGAAAGTATGAAAGTTTCTATCAACATATTTCCTTAAAACATGAATAATGTTATAAGGATACTTATTATAATGCTTTTGAAATCAATGACAGCTAATAAGAAATAAGTTAATGCAAGATAAGAATGACAAATAACTGGTATAAATAATGAGAAAAGGAAACCAAAATTATATTTGCAATTGATAAGATTTATACTTGACAATCCCATGAGCAAAAAACATTTTTGAAACAATAATAGAATTCACAAATATGGCAATTTATAATAGTGTATATGAACAATTATTTCAACTATAAACAACTATTTATAATAGTATATTAGTAATTACTTAGAAAATACAGCCATAAAAAACACTTCAATACTAATAACAAGAAAAATGTTAAAATGACTCGAAAATTGGGAAAATGTTTATGGTAGTTGAAGCTGGGTGGTGATTATATGGGACCAGTATCCTATAATCATTACTTTTTCATTTTTGAAAAAATTCCATAAGAAAACATGTTATGAAATGACTCAAGTATTAAAAAGAGTCAAGTGTTAAAAATTATGCAGAAGTCATATAAAAAAGACTTAAAATATACTGAAGGGTAAGAAGACGTCAATATTTTAAAACACAGAACTCTTTCTGGAGATAGGAAAAGGTAAATATAACAACAATCATAATTATTCCAAAATGTCTTTTAAAATTCAATTTTATGGGGCACCTGGGTGGTTCAGTTGGTTAAGCATCTGCCTTCAGCTCAGGTCAAGATCCCAGAGTCCTGAGATGGAGTCCCGCCTTGGGGGAGGAGGTTGGTTACCTGCTCCGTGGGGAGTCTGCTTCTCCCTCTCCCTCTGTCACTCCCCCTGCTTTTGCTTCTCCTCGCTCTCTGTCAAATAAATAAATAAATAAAATCTTTAAAAAAATAGAATAAAATTTAATTTTATCCAAACAAAATATCAGCTTGACTTTTTATTGATATGATAGAAAATAAACTGTAGGGGTTTTTTTTAAAATAAATATACAAGACCTAGAAAACCAGGAATGAAAGAAGAGTAACGAAGTTATAGAGTGAGCATGTAGCTCATCATCCAAAATAGGACACTTGATAGGAAAAGACACATTAAAAGTAATTAACAGGTATTAACTGATCTACAACAGGTGTACACTGGTACTGTTCTGGTTAACTGGGTAGTGTGATCACCCTAGTTACCACCAACTAGATAGCCAGAAGGAGTTTAATATTAATAATGGCAGACAAGTTAAAGGAGAAAAACCAAAAGAGCCAAATGCATCTGAGAATTTAGTATATAGTCAAGGTAACACTGCAACTCAATACAATTAGTAATGGATTATTCAATAATGCATTGAGACCCACGGCTGCTGTGCTCTGTTTTCCTTTTGCTCTTTTATAGTATCTTCTCCACAGAGCTGCTAGAAGGATTCTTTATGAATTAAAATGAGTTCTGTCCATCTTCTGTGCATTACCTTCAAATGGCTTCCCATCTTACATGAATGAATTAACAATTATTGGATCACTACATTTGTGATCCAGTAAATACCCAGTAGTGCAATTGCTAGGTTGTAGGGTAGCTTTACTTTCAACTTTTTGAGGAACTTCCACACTGTTTTCCGGAGTGGCTGTACCAGCTCACATTCCCACCAACAGTGTAGTGCCCCTTTCTCTGCATCCTCGCCAACATCTGTCATTTCCTGACTTGTTAATTTTAGCCATTTTGACTGAGGTCATATCTCATTGAGGTTTTGATTTGTAGTTCCCTGATGCACAGGGAATTTGAGAACTTTTTTCATGTGTCTGTTGGCCATTTGGATGTCTTCTTTGCAGAAATGTTTGTTCATGTCATCTGCCTATTTCTTGATTTGTTCTTTGGGTGTTGAATTTAGTAAGTTCTTTATAGATTTTGGATACCAGCCCTTTATCTGATATGTCATTTGCAAATATCTTCTCCCATTCTGTCAGTTGGCTTTTGGTTTTGTTGACTGTTTCCTTTGCTGTGCAAAAGCTTTTTATCTTGATGAAATCCCAATAGTTCGGGACACCTGGGTGGCTCAGTTGGTTAAGCCACTGCCTTCAGCTCAGGTCATGATCCCAGAATTCTGGGATCAAGTCCCACATTGGGCTCCTTGCTCAGTGGGGAGCCTGCTTCTTCCTCTGCCTGCTCTGCCTGCCACTCCCATTGCTTGTGCTCTCTCTCTCTGACAAATAAATAAAATAAAATAAAATAATAAAATAAAATAAAGAAATCCCAATAGTTCATTTTTACCCTTGCTTCCCTTGCCTTTGGTGATATTTCTAGGAAGAAGTTGCTGCCGGTGTTCTCCTCAAGGATTTTGATGGGTTCCTGTCTCACATTTAGGTCTTTCATCCATTTTGAGTCTATACTTGTGTGTGGTATAAAGAAATAGTCCAGTTTCATTATTCTGCATGTGGTGATCCAATTTTCCCAGCACCATTTGTTGAAGAGACTGTTTGTTCAGTTTTTTTCCCATTGGACATTCTTTCCTGTTTTGTCAAAGATTAGTTGACCATAGAGTTAAGGGTCCATTTCTGAGCTCTCTATTCTGTTCCATTGATCTTGATCCCCAAACCAGACAAAGAACCCATCAAAAAGGAGAATTACAGACCAACATCTTTGATGAACATGGATGCAAGAATTCTCATCAAAATACTAGCCAATAGGAGCGCCTGGGTGGCTCAGTCATTAAGCGTCTGCCTTTGGCCCAGGTCAAATCCCAGGGACCTGGGACTGAGCCCTGCTTCGGGCTCTCTGCTCTGCAGGAAGCCTACTTCTCCCACTACCATTCCCTCTGCTTGTGTTCCCTCTCTCGCTGTGTTTCTCTCTGTCTAATAAATAAAATCTTTAAAAAAAAAAATACTAGCCAATAGGATCCAAAAGCACATTAAAAGGATTATTCACCACGACCAAGTGGGATTTATTCCTAGGCTTTAAGGTTGGCTCAACATCCGCAAATCAATCAACGTGATACAATATATTAATAAAACACAGAACAAGAACCATATGATACTCTATAGATGCAGAAAAAGCATTTGACAAAGTACAGCATCCTTTCTTCATCAAAACGCTTCACAGTGTAGGGATAGAGGGTACATACCTCAATATCGTAAAGCCATAGATGAAAAACCCACAGTGAATATCATTCTCTGATATGGGGGACAATTGAGAGCTTTGCTGCTAAGGTCAGGAACACAGCAAGGATGTCCACTATCACCACTGCTATTCAGCATAGTACGAGAGAAGTCCTAGCCTCAGCAATCAGACAACAAAAAGAAATAAAAGGCATCTGAATTGCAAAGAAGTCAAACTCTCACTCTTTGTAGATGATATGATACTTTATGTGGAAAACCCAAAAGACTCCACCCCAAAACTGCTAGAACTCATACAGGAATTAAGTGTCAGGATATAAAATCAATGCACAAAAATCAGTTGCATTTCTATGCACGAACAATAAGACAGAAGAAAGAGAAATTAAGGAGTTGATCCCATTTGCAATTGCACCCCAAAGCATAAGATACGTAGGAATAAATTTAACCAAAGAGGCAAAGAATCCATACTCATAAAACTATAAAATACTCATGAAAGAAATTGAGGAAGACACAAAGAAATGGAAAAACATTCCACGCTCATGGACTAGAAGAACAAATATTGTGAAAATGTCTGTTACCTAGAGCAATCTACACATTTAATGCAATCCCTATCAAAATATCATCAACTTTTTTTCAAAGAAGTGGGATAAATAATCCTAAAATTTGTTGGAGCCAGAAAAGACCCCAAATAGCCAGAGGAATATTGAAAAAGAAAACCAAAACTGGTGGCATCACAATTCCAGACTTCAAGCTCTATTACAAAGCTGTAATCATCAAGACAGTGTGGTACTGGCACAAAAACAGACACATAGGTCAATGGTATAATCTCTTTGAAGGGAAATTTGGCACAATTTACCAAAATAAAATATGCCTATCACTCTTACCATTGCAAAGATGGAGTAACTAGTATCTGACTGGTCTTCCCAGTGAAACAAATAGAAATTGTAAAAAATATATGAACTGAATGCTTTCAGATACTGAAGAGAAGCCAGCACAGGACTGATCCTCAAGAAAAAGGAAAGAACAGAAATGATCAGTAGGAACACCTGGGGCATTGAGCCTAGAGGTATTTTCCTGGATTTTGGTGCAGGAAGAACATGGTGATGTTCTGAGTGAAAGCAGAAGTCTGAGTGGCAGGGAGGCTGAGGTGGCTGAATTTGGGAGGTGAAGAAGGGAAATGAGGGAGCTGTCCTGAAGAGTTTTGTAAGTCTGATTAGGGGTCTTCCTGAGTCTTTGGCAGAATATAAAGCTGCTATGAAGAGTGAAACCCCAGAGGCCAGACACAGGACTCAGGATACACAGAGTTGAGACAAATACACATGTGAGTGAGCAAGAGTGGGGAGACCTTGTTGAATGACCAGGACAGTCACCACAGACCCTGGAAGAAAAGGCTGAACTAGCCCTAGAGCATAGGTTGATGCGTACTCTTCCTAACAAATTATAAAAATACTTGAAACGACCAAATTGATCTGCAAGTAACTCATGTGCTTTCCTGCACAAAATATATGTTCTAGAAATGAAGACATGGAAAACCAGATTCTCAACAATGTAACATTCACAATCATCAGTATCAAAACAAAACAATAAACTTTACTGAATACCAAAAAGCAGAAAAATGTGACCCTAAACAAGAAAAAAAAAAAATCAATAATGGAATCAGAGTGAAAGATGGTAAAGATGGTAGAATTAGCAGAAATAAACTTTAAAATAACTATTATGATATGCTCAAGAATTTAAAGAAAAATATGAATAATATGAGGAGAGGAACCATCTTTAAAAAATCAAATTAAACTTCTAGAGGAAAAGTATAATACCTGAAACAAAAAATTTCACTGGACAGACTTAATATCAGATTTGACAGTGCAAGAAAAATGAAGATTAATAAGCTTCAACAGAAAAGACTTAAATGGAAGGATGGGGAGTTATGGGGTAGTCTGGAAAAAATGAATAGTCTCAAGACGTGAGCCGATATCAAATGGTCTTCAAATGTACAATTAGTGTCCTAGAATGAGGTGGCCAGGAAAGATACTTGAAGAAATTATGTCCAACACCTTACTAATTTTGATGAAAAGTATAAATCATAGGTCCAAGGAGCACAAATAATCCAAAGCAAGATAAACATGTCTGTGCACACACACACACACACACACACACACACACACACTATAGTATGAGATTATAATCAAATTTTTGAAAACTAATGATGGAAAATCCAACTTCCATTAGGCTTTTTTAAAGAAGACAAGCTAATTCTAAAATTTATATGAAAAGGCCAAAAATCTAGGATAGCAAAAATATTCTCAAGAAAACCAAAAACAAACCAAAGTTGAAGACTTCAAGCTATTTCAAAGCTGCTATTCGCAAAACAGAGCAGGCTGACAGGAATACACATAGAGATCAATGAAACTAAAGAGAGTCTAGAAATAAACTCAGATGTATTGGGCCAATTGATTTTTGACAAAAGTATCAAGGAATTCAATTGAGCAAAAAGTTTAAAAAAACAGTGGGTCACCTGCGTGGCTTAGTTGGTTAAGTGTCCAACTCTTGATTTCAGCTCAAGTCAAGATCTCAGGGTTGTGAGATCCACCCTGGGCATTGAGCCTGCTTATGATTCTGTCTCTCTCTGTCCCTCGCCTTGCTATCTCTAAAAAAAAAAAAAAAAAAAAAAAAGTGCTAAAATATTGGACATTCCCATGGAAAAAAGTGAAGCTTTGTGCTTATCTGACAACATACACTGAAATTAACTTCAAATGATTTTAAATCTAAAAGTTAAAGCTAAAACTATAGAACTTATAGAAGAAACCAAAATCTTCATCCCTTAGGTTAGCCAAAGATTCCTTTGCAAAGAAAGTAACTTCACAACCTTAAGAAATATTCATAAACTGGTCTGCACTAAAATTAACAGCTTCTGTTTTGAAAAATATCATTAAGAAGATGAAAGGCTGGAGGAAAGATAAAATAGCACAATCACATGGGAGAACTGCTTGTCAATTTTGTATAAAATTTACACGTGCCTACCACATAACACAGCAATTCCACTCCTAAGTATTTACCAAAAACAAATATTATATGTCCCTACCCCCCCCAAAAATCATGTATATAAATGTACAAGAGCAGCTTTGTTAATAAAAAAAACCTGGAAACACCCAAATGTCCATCAGAGGTAAGTACGTAAATGCATATAAATACACTCAGTAATAAAAGGAAAGAAGTACTGACATATGCAACATGAATGACTCTGAAAATCAATGCCCAGTGTCAAAGAAGACATCAAATACAGGAGATTCTTCCTTTATGATTCCATTTATATGAAATCTAAAATCTGGTAAAACAAACCTGGAAAAATAACAATGAGAGCAGTGGTTGCATGAGGCCAGGGTTGGGAAAGGGATCGAATGCAGAAGAATACAAAGGAACTTTGTAGGGTGATAGAAATATTTCCTATCTTGATTGTGGTGATGGTTACACGGCTGTAAACATTTGTTAAAATTCATCATATTGGGGGGGCTGCCTGGGTGGCTCAGTGGGTTAAAGCCTCTGCCTTCAGCTCAGGTCATGATCTCAGGTTCCTGGGATCAAGTCCCCCATCGGTCTCTCTCTGCTCAGTGGGGAGCCTGCTTCCCCCTCTCTCTCTGCCTGCCTCTCTACCTACTTGTGATCTCTCTCTCTCTCTCTGTCAAATAAATAAATAAAATCTTAAAAAAATAAAATAAATGTAAAAAAAATTCATCATATTGGGGACATCTGGGTGGCTCAGTCAGTTAAGCATCAGCCTTTGGCTCAGGTCATGATCCCAGGGTCCTGGGATCGAGCCCCACATCAGGCTCCCTGCTCAGTCAAGCGTCTGCCTCTCCCTCCGCCTGTTGTTCCTCCTGCTTGTGTTCTCGCTCTCTGACAAATAAATAAATAAAACCTTAAAGAAAAAAAGAACTCATCAAATTGTACATTTTAAATGGATGCATTTCATTGCTTAAAGTTGATTTTAAAAAGAAAACATAAAAATATATCTAATGAATGACATATTCACAGTGCAATTTGTATAGTGTAACCCACATTTTGTAAAAAGCAAAAAAATCTGTATCAATGTATATATGCATGCCCTCCCAAAGCAGTTTGGCAAAGATTAAAAAGGAAATGACATTTTCTTCTCCAGATAATTTTTCATAAAATACAAATGCATGTGTCATTTGTATAATTAAAAAATAATAATATTTTTAAATTCTACCAAGACTAAAGGATGAAGGAAAATAGGGGAATGTAGAAATCTTGTCATTGATTGAAAGCTCCAGTTTCCACACCCCACTACAAAGAAATGTATATGCCCTTTGTGGCAAAAATCCCATATTCAGGAATTTTTAATAAATATACTTGAATACAGTTTGCAAAGACACATTTAAGATGATGTTAACTTTTTGTAGCAAAACCTAGGATATATTTAAAAGACTATTGCTGGGGATGAGTTAAATTAAACATGGCTCATCTCTACAACATCTTTTGTTTTTGTTTCTATTTTCCATGTTAGTTTTACTTTCTGTAGAATGCAAATATTATTTCCAGTTTTATTGAGAAATAATTGACATATATCACTGTATAAGTTTAAGGAGTATAGGATGATGGTTTGATTTACGTGTATTATGAAATGATTATTAAAATAGGTTTAGTTAACACCCATCATCTCATAGAGACACAAAAATAAGAAAAAAGTTTTCCCTTTATAATGAGAACTCTTAGGATCAACTCTCATAACAGCTTTTCTGTATATCATACCGCAGTGTTAACTATAGTCACCATGTTGTACATTATATCCCTGGTACTTATTTATCTTGTAACTGGAGATAGTACTTTGAACCGCCTTCTTCTCTATCCCCCTCCCTACCTTCACTCCTGCAAATTACAAATCCGATCTCTTTTTCTGTGAGTTATTTATTTATTTATTTATCTTTTAAGATTCCACAGTGAGATTATACAGTATTTGTCTTTCTCTGTCTGGCTTATTTCACTTAGCATAATGACTTCAAAGTGCATTGTTGTTGCAAATGGTAGGATTTCCTCTTTTTTTTTTTTTTTTAAGGTTGAATAATATCCCATTGTATATATACCACAATTTCTTTATCCATTCAACCATCGATGGACACTTAAGTTATTCCCATGTCATGACTATTAATGCTGCAGTCAACATGGGAGTGCAGGTATCTTTTTGAGTTAGGGTTTCATTTCTTTGGATATATTCCTTAAAGTGGAATTGTAGGATCATATGGAGAAGACTCCATAGTGTTTTCCACAGTGGCTGTACCAATTTGCAGTCCCACCTATAGTGCATAAGGATTCCCAGGTCTCCACATCCACGCCGGCATTTGTTATCTCTTCTCTTTTTGATAATGGCCATTCTAACAGAAATGAAGAGATATCTCATTGTGGTTTTGATTTGCATTTCCCTAATGACTAGTCACATCCAGCATCTTTTCATGTACCTGTTGGCCATTCATAAATCATCTTCTGAAAAAGAAAAATAAAGGTCCTATTTAGGACCTTTGCTCATTTTTTAACTGGATTGTTTGTTTTGTTTTTTTTTTGCTACTGATCCGTATGAGTTCTTTATATATTTTAGATATTAACCCCTGATCAAATTTATGGTTTGCAAATATTTTTCCCCTCTTTGTAGGTTGTCTGTTTACTTTGTTGATGGTTTCTTTTGCTGAGCAGAAACTTTTTAATTTGATGTAGTTTCACTTCATTTTTTTTTTATTTTGTTGCTTGTGCACAGTTTTGTTTTGTTTTTTAAGAGAAAAAAATGAAAGAAAGAGGAAGGAAGGGAAGAAGGAGGGAAGGTGGGAAGGAAGGAAGGAAGGAAGGAAGGAAGGAAGGAAGGAAGGAAGGAAGGAAGGAAGGAAGGAAGGAACTGTTGACAGGAAAGATCTAAAAAATAAAATTGGCAAATATGTGTCATATTACTGAGATTCAGAGAGAAACACTGAAAATCACAATACCAACCTTGGATTTATTTTTAAAGTCTTCTAATCAGTTGTTTCTCACAGAGGAACACAAATGATTATAAAATGTAGTAGGAGATGCACCTGGGTGGTTCAGTCAGTTAAGTGTCTGCCTTCCACTCAGGTCATGATCTCAGGGTCCTGGAACAGAGCCCAGAGTCTGGCTCCCTGCTCAGTGGGGAGCCTGCTTCTCCCTTTCACTCTGTCCTGCCCTCCATTTATGCTGTCTCTTGCATTCTCTCTCTCTCAAGTACAAAAATAAAATCTTTTTTAAAATAACACCAACGTAAAATTAGTATTATGTGAATAAGATTATAACTAGGGTAATAAAAAATGAACTATTTCTTTTCTCCTGTAAACTATGATTCTTTCTGAAGAAAAATGAACATTAAGGAAGGTAGATAAAATCAACTGAGTAATGAACTATAGTAAAGCAAAATTTGATTACAATGGATTAAACCATCCTGTTTGATATGAAATTTCATTGCTCATAGTGTAAAGTTCATAAGGAATGCAAAAGTGTTAGTAGATATCTTTTGTTCAAAATTTCACACAATGTATACAAAAGGGTCATTTATGTTTGAAAGCCTTAAAAATTAATTCTTGGAAAAGATCCATTTCCCAATGGCATACATTGTGCAAGAGATGGAGCCCAGGCTATGGTTGACAGGCAATTTATGTATATGAACTACTTTTTAAAAAGTAGCAACAGATGTTTTAGCAATTCATTGCATTATGCATAGCAACAATTGGTCTCCAAGAATCTTTGTGAAAGGGTCCACAAAACAGTGAATATTATTAGTGTTAGCAATGAAATAGAATGATTCAGTGAGTAATGGTGATAAACTATGTAGATACTGAAAAATAATTTAAGTATTATATTCTCCATATGGAATTAAATATCTCCAAAAGATATTTTTAAAAGACATTTTTAATGAATTTTTGTAACAAATTTGTTATTATTGTAGGTTTTTACTCAAAGTTTTAAAATCAAATTTGTAGTATTACGAAATAATGTGACATACCTTCAAGACATATTGAAAAGTTAAATGACATTGTTCTAGGACTACAGAGAAATGAGATTTATTTCATAAATATGAAGGTTAATTATCATTAGTTTTCTTGGCAAATTTACATTACATATAAATAGTGCCACTCTCTAAGAATTGACACAGTTTCTATACGTTTGCAGCAGTCTGAGAAAAAAATACACTAGTCATTCAATATGAATTTACACTGCACTATCAGATTAGACAATTTGTGTTTCAAAATATATGTGGAACATGTTAGTACTATTTATTGGACAGTTAAGTGAGCTAAAAAATGACTAGCCAAGCATGAATTAATCAATTCAATCATGTAGCATGTACTTGAACACTGGCATAATTTTTGGCAAACTACTCAACCCCTCTATAGCTCAGTCTTTTCATCTGAAAAATGGAAATGGTAATAATGCATAATTTAGAAGATTCTTTTGAAAAGTAAATAATTTAATACATATGAAGTACTTGGAACTGTTTCAAGCACTTAGTGAATGCTTAAGAAATGTAATTTCTTTTCACAAATATATTATCAAGCATTTTGTTTTTTAATTTTTAATTGCAGGATAATTGACATTTAATATCCTAGTTTCAGGTGTACAACGTAGTCATTCTATAATCATATACATTATGAAATGCTCACCATGATAAATGTAATTATAAAGCACTTTAAATGATAGTATTATAAGGTGCATTGAAGGACAACTGTCATTGACTCACACCATCACTTTCTGGAAGGTTTGAATTGGAATGCTGACTCAATCTAATATCACCTCTGCCACACCAATCCATCAACTCATCTAAGAATGACAACTAGCCCAAGAATTCTGTGAATTCCTCTGAGGAATATAATTTGTCTCTCTTTCTAAAACTTTGTGGTTTTTCAGTCACATGACTAAAAACACATGTTCTGGTGATTCCTCTCTTACCCTGTCAGCCCGTTCATTTTCCATAGGAGTGCTTTATCATGTGTGTACCCTGAATTTACTCTCTTCTAACCTCATGTTTCTCAATCCCACATGGAATAAGTGGTTCACAACACTCCCCCTCCCCATGAGAACATAAATACAGGCACAAAATTCATAATCACCAAAGTTAATGATTTTTTTTTGGTGGAGCCTACTTGAGAGGAAATTTCCATTAAGCACATTGCCTCTCATTCCTAGTGTTTCTTGGACATCGTTAAATGCAGATTCACAGAGCACCTGAGCTCTGCCATTCCACGAGGAGCAGTAAAAGATAGCATTTCAGCAGACAGACTGGGGAGTATTTGCTTTCAGCTCTCAGATGTGAGTTCTGCTGCTGTTGATATTTGGTTTGAATACTAAACATTTTAACATGGGATTCTTTGTTTGAGGTAAGTTTAGATTCAATTTGGATCAACACAAATATCACAGGCAGGTTTCTTCCAGCTATACCTTGAAAGATAACATTCAGTGGGAAATACAGAATAAGCAGAAGAAAGAAAGAATAACAAAGAATTATAATTATGACAGTGTCCACTTCTTATGAGGTAATGTGTAAAAAAGGCTCTTAAAGGCTTCTAGTTTCATTATTTGATTTTTTTTAAAATTACTACTGTAAATATATACTACTTCCGTAATTTAAAATAAGCTCAGTACTGGTTATTATTATTGTTATTTTAGTTAATATTGTTTATCTTTGATCTATGCTCTTTTTTTTTTTAAGATTTTACTTATTTGACAGAGAGAAACACAGCGAGAGAGGGAACACAAGCAGAGGGAATGGTAGCGGGAGAAGCAGGCTCCCCGCTGCACAGAGAGCCCGATGCGGGGTTCGATCCCAGGACTCTGGGATCATGACCTGAGCCGAAGGCAGCTTCTGTCATTCTCCCCCTCCCTCTGCCGCTCCATGGGCACTCTCTCTCTAAAATAAATAAGTCTTTAAAAAAACTCTATTAAAAAATGTCCAGGATTTAAACTAAATATCAGTAAAAGCAGAATTCACATCTAATAGCTGAGAGCAAATACTCAAGCTAGCCAAATATGGGACAATTTGAACATCAAAATAATTAAATATGGCAATGAATTATAAACCATTGAAAAAGCGGAATCTAGGTCCTTAGGTATAGCAGGTAGGAAGTATATCAAGTGCATGGGGGAGAGGGAGGCTTCTTAGTGTACAGTGCCAACTGATAAATATGGAGGGAGCGCCTTGAGTTGGAAAATCACTTTGTAAGAAGCATAGTAAAGATTGGCTCATGAAAAAATCATCAATGGATGATAAATTACAGGGGAGAGAAATTTTAATGAAGAGCATATGTTTATTTGTATGTCCTGGAGTGTCTCATCATAAAGTGCTTATAATTGCAAAGAGGAAAGAGTAACTATCCTTGGGGAAAACGAGACAATGCCTTGATGAGGTGATCAAAATAAACATTCTCCATGAGAGGTGGGTGGACATCATTTGCCTCTGAATGTAATATCCTGGCAAGGACACAACATCACTTACGTGATGTTATAACCTGGGATGCTAAACCTGAATCTAATCAGGACAAAATGTCAGACAATCCTGAATGGAAAATATTCTATTATAAAAAGGAGGAGAAGAGGCTATATTCTTTAAAAATAAATAGATAGATAGATGATAGATAGATAGATAGATAGATAGATAGATAGATAGATAGAGGCAACAATGATGACAATGACAGTCTGAGGAACTATTTCAGATGAAAGGAGACTAAAGAGATATATAATGAAATGCAATACATGATCCTGGAATGGATCCAGTTCTAGAGGGGTAAAAAACATTATACAAGAATTTATCGGATCAATTGAAAAAAAAATTGGAATATGATGGTCTGCTAAAATGCTGTATCAATGTAAAACTCCTAAAGTGGAAAACTTGCAGTGTGAGTATGTAAAGGGATATACTTTTTCTTAAAAATATATATACTGAAGTATTTAGAGATAAAAAATGTATGATGTGAACAACTTACTCTTAAATGGGTAAAGAATAGCTATACGTATCTACACCTCTATCATTTGATTATCTACATCTATATACAAAGAAAATAAAAGGTCTAAGAGAGTCTTTGTGTCATTTTGCCATTTTTCATTAAGCATGAAATTACTTCCACATAATTTTTTTATAAAAAATCTGAATTCATTCTCCTTCCTCCAGGACTTTCCTGCCTCCATATTTAAATGAATGACACCAGCAGACACTGGTTGACCACACAGAAACAGTGGTATTATCTTTAAATCCTGCTTCTTTCATGTCTGTTTTAATCAACCATAAGTCATGGTGATTGTACTTCATAATTATTTCTTGAATTTGTGCATTTCTTTCCCTCTCACTGAATTTATAATGAAAGCAAACTGTTCCCATCTCAAGTAAGATAATTCTTGAGAATGATCATTTCCCTTGGACTACTACAAGTTAATAATGATGCTAATCCCTAACTCCAGTCTTGACCTCCACAATTTCTTCTCCAACTACAAGCAACAATCTAAAGTGAAGTTCTGAAGTAAAATTCTGATTGCTTTACAACATTTTAAATTCTTCCAATTGCCCTTAGAATGAAGTCCACCTTTTTGAGTATGGTTTACATGACTTGACACTTACTTCCCTACATTTGTAGCCCTTCCCTCCCTTGTCCAAATCCACCACAATGATGGTTAACTTCAACTTTCTGGCTTCTAGGCCCTTTTCCATGCCGTTTGCTCTGGAACACTCTGCTCTCCTCTTTTCCTTGCCATATCCTACTCATCTTTTAAATCCCAGTTTAAACATCCATTTCTTTAGGATAGCTTCCCATCCCACCTCTAAACTGTGAGGTGCCTTTGCTTTGTCCTCCCTTTTTTCCTGTACTTCCGCTCTTCTTGCACTTAACATATATCATCACAACTACTTGCCCAGTTGTATGTTGTCCCATTTCCTTGAACACCATTACATTCCCAAATCAACTTTAGAGCCTGATACTAAAGACTTTTTCCTATATGAGTAAATGACAGTGAGGATATATTAGATAGATAGATAGATAGATAGATAGATAGATAGATAGATAGATAGATTAATTTGAGAGAGTGAGAGAGAGCATGTGCATGCATGCCAGTGAGGGAGCAGCAGAGAGAGATGGAGAGAATCTCAAGCAGACTCCCCACTGAGCACAGAGCCCGATGTGGGGCCTCCATGTCATGACCCTGAGATCATAACCTGAGCTGAAACCAACAGCGAGTGCTTAAATGACTGAGCCACCCAGGCACCCCAAGGTTTATATATTTTTTGATAAAATAGCTAAAAAATCAAGGTCCTAATAACATGTTCTTTTCCCTAGTTTACTTTATTCTTAGAATACGGTATAGAATACAGATAATCTACAAAATACGTGTTATTTGACTGTTTATGTTATCAGCAAGACTTCCAGTCAACAATAGTCTATCAGTAATTAAGTTTTGGGGGAGTCAAAAGTTTTAAGTGAATTTGTGACTATGTGTGGGTCAGTGCCCCTAGCCCCTTCATTGTTCAAGGGTTAACTGTATCAGGGAATTTATTGGACAGTATGTATTCTGAGATACAAAAAGAAAGATTAATTAATGACATAAAATATGGAGTGGAGTTTTTGTTATATTAGTCACACTGGCCATTCTATGTCTAGTGTTACCCTTTACATGGAATTAAAAAAATATCGAAGTTTTATATTCTCATCAAGGATTATTTTCTGGGGCTGTTACTGGATGTTTAGGTAGTGGTGCCCAGGTGGTGGGGCTAAGAGGGTTTCTGATGTAATGGTGGTGGTGATGGTGTGGAAAGTATTGGTGGTTGTGAGATGGGGGTGGGGGTGAAAAAGGACAGTGAATGATGATGACCATGATGAAGCCAATGGTACTAATGAAGTTGACAAAGAAAGACTCTGGCTGGCTTGGGGGTCAGATCAGTATGTAATCCACATTTAGCCACAGATCAGAATCTTGGAGAAGTCATTTAAACTTTCTAATTATTGATAAGACGAGGGCAATACTGATTACTATAAAGTTGAAGTAAAAATTAAAGAGATCTTTTTTCTTCAGTGATTCATTCAGCACATTTAGGTATTTAAGAAATGGATATTTTTTATTGTTATTTTCTTTTTACTAATCCTTTTACTCTTCGTCCGTATCTTCAGACTTCATCAAACCTTAACTATCTCTGACAGTTTAAATTCTCTGGTCAGTTTAAATCTTTCTTCACCCAAATATTCCAAAAACACTTTTCAACATGTACTAATCATTGTTTTTATGAGACTCCACTTTATACATATCCTATGTCATCCAAAAAGCAGTGGAAGCCCTCTTCTTATTATTTATTCTTAATGCTAAGAATCAGTTTCCCCTCAGCCTTTGCAGGATGTTTGGACCACAAATGATAATAGCTTGACTTAAGTTTATTTGGCAAAATATATGTACACAACACACACAAACACACACACACATACACACACACAAATAAATAAATTCGTTTGTCTACTTAACTAGCAATCAGGAAGTATTACAACTATATTAAAAAATTTAAATGCATTCAAATATGACAACCAACTCTTACCAACTATAGGAAAACTTCATATAGGTAGGAAAGGTAGCTTCCGGGAAACTCTGATGCCTATATTTGGAAAAAATAGACATATTTCCTTAAATTTCCACTCTCCACTTCTTTTATGACAATATAATTTTTAACTAATTAAGTAGTTATTAATGTAATGGTACTATAACCAGCTTCCCTTAATGATAGGTGTGGCCATGCAAGTTATAGTGAATATGATCTGAGCAGCAGTGACATGTACACCTTTCAATATGCCTTTGAAAGGAGGAGATGTCCTCCTCACCTTATTCTTTCTCTTTCCACTGGCCATAATGCAAATGTAAGGGGAAAGCTAGAGTAGTCATCTTGGATCATTTCAGGATAACAACATAGAATGAGCTTGGGCCTCTAATGACTTAGTTGAGGAGAGCTAACCATCCAGATCAGACTTTTACATGATAAGTTAATAAACTTCTACTTTGTTTAAGTTAATGCCAACCTGAAGTCTTTGTAACATCAGCTGAATTATAGTCTAACAAATATAGTACTCTTCAAGTGTTATTATCCAAAGGGGCAAGAACCTTCTTCTGCTCCAAAATAAGGACTCCTGAAGAAATACACTGATTAGCCTATCTTGGGCTATATGCCTACCTCTGACTCAATCAATATTAGTAAGAGAGTAGAAAAATACGGTCTAGGTCACACATCCATTCCTGTAACCAGAAGCATGGTATTATGCGTGTGATCACAAGGAATGTGAACATAGGACTGGCACTCCCAACAGAATCATATTAAATAGGAAAAAGCAACCATTTTTAAAAAGTAGAATAGGCAAAAAATAATAGATGTTTTTTAGAGACCAGAAAATGTAAGTGAAAAACTTTAACAGTAAAGTGTATTTTCCTATATTTGAAAACACATGAGGAGAAACAACAACAAACAAATAAAGCTTTCTGACTGGGCAAAGTTTCTACTTTCTGAGTCTTAACAAAATCAAGACTAAAATAGGTCAGGATGACATTAAACAATGCCTTCTCTCAAACTGTCTTTCTCTTTATCTTAGAGGTGTGGTGAAAGTAAGCAAGACATCTAATCAGTGGTTTATCAATCTGTTTTTTGACTTTGATTCCTTTCCAAATAGCTGGGCCTGTTTTAGCAGGAGATTTTAAAGATCATGGACTTTGAATGGGAGATGAAGAGTCTAAATCCTTGGTAAGTTTTATCCTCTTGATGATCACAACTATGAGTACTGTGTGCACAGAACAAAGGATTTATGCCCAGCACACATAAAAGTACCTACGGCTCTCCATGACTCTCATGTACTCTTTCACAGACTCACTAATATCACATGCTGGATATGGCCTAAAAGA
Source organism: Procyon lotor (assembly GCA_028646535.1). Taxonomy (NCBI): domain Eukaryota; kingdom Metazoa; phylum Chordata; class Mammalia; order Carnivora; family Procyonidae; genus Procyon; species Procyon lotor. The sequence continues at coordinate 74,409,100 of CM053604.1, forward strand.
ATATTCTTCATATTACTTATCTGTAGACTTAGCTCTAGTTCTGCATCTTACTCCTTTCTGTTTCTTTCTAACGACTGACTTCTAATTTATCATTATTTCTCTACTTTTCCTTACTATCCCCATTCATAAAGCCATATTTCCTGGATACTCTTAAGGATAGCTTTACTTTTAATATCTAGAGTAGCAACTTCATGGTCTATATAGGGTAAAACCTTTAGGGGTTCCAATTAACTTTACAAGTAAACTTCTCCTGTAAGAACCTCCTCACATCAAGTCACCCATTATCTGTCTTGGTCTTGTGGTCATAGCCCATTTTACATCATCAAATTCAAGAGGGAAAGGGGAAATAAATGTTGAATCAAATCTGTCATTTGAAATTCATTTGGTTTCTGATTCACTCCCTAAATTGTGCCACTCCAAAAAGACACAGACGTTACTTGTCAGAGCCATTAAATGACTAAGAAGACTTTCAATTCTTCAGTTAAATTTCTCAAAAGAATCTTTTGAAGAACAGGAAATGACTCCTTTGCCAATAGTAAATGAAGTTGAATAGAAAAAAGCTTGAAATTGTCTCTAAACTTTGAACCTGCATTTTCTGGGTGGATTCCATATTTGGCAAAAGATTCTTCCAATTCTGTTTATTACATATTACTTGTCCAGATACCAGGATACATGTTCTGATACATGGGTAACATGCTCACTTCCATTTTTTCCTCACTGTAAGGTCTTTGCTCACAAGAAAGGTAACTTTCTGTCTGTAAGTAAGCATGGGCAGTATCATCTTCTAGCAATTTCCAGCTTTTCCTTTAGCTCAGGAGCTGGAAGTCACTTGATTGATTTTGATAGGCTTCCCTTTAGCAACTAAGATAAGAAAACCAATTTCTATTTGTAAGTAGGATCCATGATGATTCCTTGTGGGTAAATAATCAACTTGGTTTTTTTTTTAATATATGAGAGGGTACCTATTCCAAATCTGGCAATAAGAAATCTCTTAACTCCTGAAATGTGACTGTCTTCTATACTGACAACCGAAGAGATTTGCCAAATGTTTAAAACAACTTAAACCCATTGCCAAAATGAAAGAAATATAACAAAAATCAAAGGACAGATTCCTAACTTCAGATTGATATTTACTTTTTCTTAAGTATGGGGCTAATTCAAATTGTAATTAACACTACTAACTTTAATTTTATCTTTCATTTTTATTTGAATATTTGAATTTCTCATTGTTTAAAAATTTGTAAGTGTGGGGACACCTGGGTGGCTCAGTCAGTTCAGCATCTGCCTTCAGCTCAGGTCATGATCCCTGGACCCTGGGATTGAGCCTAGAGTTGGGCTCCCTGCTCTGCTCAAAGTCTGCTTCTCCCTCTCCTTCTGCCATTCAACCTGCTTGTGTTCTCTGTCTCTCTCTTAAATAAATGAGTAAAATCTTTTAAAAATTTTTTTTAAATTAAAGAATTAAAATTTACCAGTGTGTCTTGGCTACAAAATTTCCTGTTGACTTAAATTCTAACTTTGGAGTTCAGACTAAACACCATTCAAGTCTTCTAGTTCTTTGATTTGTTCATTTATTTATTCACTTGACAGAAATAAAAATTTTGGTTATTTATATATCCAAAGGTAAGCTGCATTTTGAACAATTTATGGAAATTTGGGAATAGATAGATGGCTAATCTAGTCTCAGAACCTTATCAGAAAAATGAGAAGTAATCAAAACCTAGAAAAAAAATTTATAACCATTTAATACTTACTAGAATGACTGTAATGTACAGGATTAGAATAATATTTATTGTGTATGTTAGGAGCTTGGGTAGCTCAGTCATTAAGTATCTATCTGCCTTCAGCTCAGGTCATGATTCCGGGGTCCCGGGACCCCCTGCTCCTTGGGGATCCTGCTTCTCCCTTTGCCTCTGCCTCTGCCTGCCTCTCTCTCTCTCGGTGTCTCTCATTAATAAATAAATAAATTCTTTAAAAAAGAGATTTATTGTGTATGTTAAGATAAATTAGAATTTTCGCTTAATTTATAAATTCAACTCTATGAGGTGTTGGTCAAGAGAAAATCAAGACTCCTAAATTTCATTCTTTCAAACTCTCTCTCTCTCCCAACTTGCTTCACACTCCTACCACAGGAAAATGAAAAAATCTAACAAACATGAAATAAGAAATAGGGAATTCCAAAGCACCAAATAGGATAGACAATCTGCATTATCATGAATAAAAGTTATGGACTTTTTTCTGAGGTAGGATAGAACAAAAGTGTTTTTTTGTTTTTTTTTGTTTTGTTTTGTTTTGTTTAAAGATTTTATTTATTTATTTGACAGAGAGAGAGAGAGAGATCACAAGCAGGCAGAGAGAGAGGGGGAAGCAGGCTCCCCGCTGAGCAGAGAGCCCGATGTGGGGCTCGATCCCAGGACCCTGAGATCATGACCTGAGCTGAAGGCAGAGGCTTTAACCCACTGAGCCACCCAGGTGCCCCAACAAAAGTGTTTTTAAAAGACCAGAAAATTAAAGGTTCACAATTTTTTCCATTAGTATGAGAAACTGGAATTTGCAAAAAGAACTAGAAGGGCCAACATTCTGAAAAGAATATGAATGCAGAACAAGAGTCAGACAGAGGGCCAACATAGAACTATTAGCCTTCTTTAAAGTAGAACTTTGCACATACTATCTTGAGCTCTGGATTTGTGTTATTTCTAGAGGCAGTATGCAAAATCTATTATAGTTATCTGTGCATGAAATAAAAGACTGCTCATTCACTGTAGCTTATCAAAATAGGATTAGGAAATGTTATACTTAACAACACAAATGATCCAAAACAGACCACTTTCACATAATTTAGTATCTATTATAAAGAGACAGACTTTAGTCTCTTACCCAAGGCTTATGATTAGCGTTAGATTTTAAGAAAAGTTTTAAAGGACCATAGGTATAAGAATATTTATCAAACTGAAATGTGTCCCAATATACTCAATGCTTAATATTCATAGCTATCAGATATTTCATCACTATGACACTCTTGATAAAAAATTTTGCTGGCTGATACTGTGCATGTTTTGGAGAGCTGATAAATTTTCCAAGCCTATTTATAAGGTTGACAAAAGGACCCCTGGACTTTCATACTATAAATATCTCTCTAAATAACTACACAGTATGAGAAATTTTAAAAGCTCACTCTACCCTCTTGAGAGATAAATTACTTGAACATTTTTTTTTTATCGTAACTGGCTCTAGCAGCTCAGTTGAGCTCATATAACTAACTGGTAGTAAATACAAGTCAAAACTTTGCTCTAAACCCCCAAAGTTTAGTGAGCTTCATAAAACTCAGTTGTGTACAATTAATATTTGAACTTGTGGACATAGAATTGTTTTGAGTTTATAGAAAATAATTATTTGTGAATGCCATACTTCACCAATCAAGATGGGGCCTTTGGGAGATAATTAGGTCATGAGGTTCATGAATGGAATTAGTACACTTATAAAAGAGACCCAAGAGAGCTCTCTCACTTCTTTTACCATGTGAGGAAGGTAGACAGAAGATGCTATCTATGAACCAGGAATCGGGCTCTCATCGGATACCAAATCTACCAGCACCTTAATCTTTAGCTTCCCAGTCTCCAGAACTCTGAGAAATAAATTTCTGTTGTTTATAAGTAACCCAGTCTATGATATTTTGTTATAACAGCTTGAAATGACTAAGACAAATACTTTAAAAAGAGAGTAGAAGTTAACATCATACTTAATGGGGGAAAATTACATGCATTTCCCTTAAGACCAGGAATAAGGCAAGAATGTCTTCTCTCACCATGTCTATTCAACATGATACTGAAAAGTTCTATCTAATGCAATAAAACAAGAGAACTAAGAGGCATGTCAGCTGGGAAAGAAGAAACAGAATTGTTCACAGATAACAATTGTTTATGTTGAAAATCATAAAAGGGTAAGAAAAAGAAAGAAAGAAAGAAAGAAGGAAAGAAAGAAAGAAAGAAAGAAAGAAAGAAAGAAAGAAAGAAAGAAAGAAAGAAAGAAAGAAAGAAAGAAAGAAAGAAAGAAAAGACAACTCTCCTATAAATACTAAGTGAGTATGGCAAGGTTTTAGGATCCAAAAGCCAACTGTTTTCCTATATATCAGCAAATAAGAATTTGAATTTAAAAATACAATACCATTTACAGTAGCATCAAAAAATACTTACGCATACACCTAACAACAACAACAAAAAAGAGTACAGGATTCATTTACAGAAATGACAAAAATCTAATGAAAAAAATTATAAGTCAATAGAAAGATAGTCTATGTTCATGAATTAGAAGAATCCATATTGTTAAGATGTCAATTCTTCACAATTTGATGTATAGATTCAACATGATCCCAATAAAAATCCCAGCATGCTATTTTGTACACACTGACAAACTGATTGTAAAGCTTGTATTGAAAAACAAAAGACCTAAACAGACAACATTATACGAAAGAAGAAGAAAATTGGAGAATTGACAGTACCTGGCCAAGATTTACTGTAAAGTGACAGTAATCAAGATAGCATGGTATTGGCAAAAGAGTAGACACAGATCAATAGAGCAGAATAGAGAGCACAGAATCAGACTCCAACAAATAGTGTCTAGTGATCTTTGACAAAAAAAGCAAAGGCAATTCAATGGACAAAGGATAATCTTTTCAACAAATGATGCTTGAAAAATTAGATATCCATATGCAAAAAATTCAATAGACTATAAATTTAACCGACTTTCCATTTTTCATAAAAGTTAATTCAGAATGAATAATATAACTAAATATAAAATGTAATACTATAAAACTTCTAGAAGGAAACAGCAGAAAATCTAAGTGACTTTGCATTTGGCAGAGTTTTGCACACAACCCCAAAAGCATAATACGTGGGGAAAAAAACTGACAAGTTGAACTTCATTAAAATTAAAAACTTCTCTCTGTGAAGACGTTAAAAAATTGAAAGGACAAGCTAGAGACTGAGAAAAAAATTTGCAAAATATATATTGCATAAGGACTTTTATCCAAATTATATAAAGAACTCTTCAAAGCAACAATAAGAAAACAACCCAATTAAAAAATGAGTGAAATATCTCAACAGACATGTCGCCAAAGAAAATAGGTGGCAAATAATCATATGAAAAGAGACTCAATATCATTTGTCATTAGAAAATTGCTGATTAAGGGGCACCTTGACAGTTCAGCAGGTAAAGCATGCAATTCTTGGTTTCAGAGTCATGAGTTCAAGCTTCACATTGGGTGTAGAGATTACCTAAAATCTCTCAATAAAAAAAATTTAAATTAAAACAACAATAAGATACCATTATACACCTATTAGAATGGTTAAAATTCAAAAAACTGACAATTGCGATTGCTGATAAAGATTTGGAGGAACAGGAATTCTCATTCATTACTGATGGGAATGCAAATGGTAAAGCCATTTTGGAAGATAATTTAGCAATTTCTCACAAAACTAAATCCAACTGATTTGAAAAGCTATGTCAACATATAAATCTGCATGTGAATGTTTATAGTTGCTTTATTCATAATTGTCAAAACTAGGAAGCAGCCAGGATGTCTTTTACTGGTGAATGCATAAACAAACCATAATACATTCATGCAATGATTTATTATTCAGTGATAAAGAGAAATGAGATACCAAGCCATGAAAAACATGAACAAATCTTAAATGCGTATTGCTAGTGAAAGAAATCAGTCTGAAAAGACTATACAACATATGCTCTCAATTAAATGACAACTTGGAAAAGGTAAAGCTATAGATACAATAAATTAGCTTTTGAAGGAGAAAGGAGGAAGGTCAAACTTGTAATGTACAGGGTCTATTTTAGGCCAGTGAAACTATTTTGTATAATTCTGTAATTTTGGATACATGACATTGCGTTTGTCAACACCCACAAAACTATATAACACAGTATAAACCAATGTATGAGAAGCCCACACACAAAAAATCATTTAGGAGGTCAGAGGATTCCAGAAAGGAATGCAAAAGGTGTCAAAACAATCTAACTATATCACAAATGTATGAAAGAACCTTACAGAAAGGTGGTAGGGAAAAAGACACTGATCCAAGTAACTTTGGAAATGAATGGAGTCTGTATGACTAAAGATAAAGAAACTGCATAATCACTGTATTCTGGTTGATAAAGTTGTTTCCCATGGGAATAGGGTAAAGAATTCTGACACTGCTAGTCAGGTATGTTGGAAATGAACAATTAGGTAAATGGATGGTCAATGGGGGGAACCAGGTGTCTCACTGCTGGAATGGGAGTTCGGAAGTGAGGGGAAGGAGGGAGCTAAAATGATCCATGTGGTGATGGATTAGAGTTGGAGATATCAATACCAACTCTTGTTTAGCTTAATATAAATACAGAGAGTTACATATTCAAATATTTATAGATATGTGTATATACATGGATTAGAATTCAGTCATACATTTCCTTGTTCAGTCAGTACGGAGTTCCTAGAATCAATGACACCCCAATAGCAAATACATGTAACACCCAGACTCTCTGCTCTAATATCAATAAAATGAACCAGGACTCTTTGGAGAAATGGCTGATTCTATAACGGGGGCAATTAAATACACAACATAAGCCTGGGGTGTGTTATAGCATCAAAAAGTAAAGAAATACTATTTTTTTTTTCACAAACCCTACAATAATGGAAGTGTATCAAGGGTACTAGAGCCAACTAAAAGATCAAAGCCAGCACATTATAAGTAACAAAAAAGAGTAGTACTGGATGATAACTCAAAGTATAAAATAAATATCCATGAGTCCATTATGATATAAATGAATTATCAAATAAAGAAATAATGGAGTAAAAGAGAAGTCTCCTGTGCAGAATTCCAAATCATTTGTGAGGGAACCCCACTCCTTAAGTATGGGCTATTCATATGACTTCTTTACAAAGAGTACAGCGTGGAAAGTTGGGAGCAAGTTTCGGAGAAGAGTAACTTTACACTGGAGAAATCTGATGTGATGAAAATATCATTTTACCTTTGTGGGCTTCCTTCTCAAAACCCATAATGTTAGTCTAATAATGAGAAAAATGTCAGACAATTTCCAGTTGAGGGGCATTCTACGAAACACCTGACCAGTGTTCCTCAAAATTGTCAACGTCATCAAAAACAAGGAAATTCTGAGAAACAATCTCAGGCAAGGGGAGCCTAACGAGACATGATTTAATATAATACCATATCCTGGGTGGGATCCCCAAACGTGAAAGGACATTAGGCAAAAACTAAGGAACTTGAATGAAGTAGAGTCTTTATTTATAATCTCAATATTCATTCATTCATTGTAATAAATATCCCATACTAAGTTGAAAATAATGGGGGAACTGGTTATGGGGTATGGGCTAAAAAAAAAAAAAGGAAATTTTTTTATTATCTTTGCAATTTATTTGTAAATCTAAAATCATTCTACGAAATAAATTTTATTTAAAAAGGAGAAACTACTTGGAGATCCTGAGATTCGGAAAGGATAAAGGAACCAAGACCTTCCAGTACAGAAGCACTTCACAATTGTAAAAACTTTCATTAGCCAGTTATATGCAATACCAAAAGTGAAAATATCTAGTCCAAATGTTTTAAATAATCAAACATCCGCACTTATGTTTTATTTATTTTTTTTATTGTGTTATGTTAGCCACCATATAGTACATCATTAGTTTTTGAAGTAATGTTCCATGCACTTACGTTTTAAGATAATTCTTCTTTTGGAAATATCTCATTTGTTTATAACCTAAAAATGGGTTTTAAGTGTTTATATCAGGGCACCTGGGTGGCTCAGTTGGTTAAGCATCTGCCTTTGGCTCAGGTCATGATCCCAGAGTCCTGGGGTTGAGCCTCATGTCGGGCTCCCTACTCAGAGGGGAGCCTGCTTCTCCTTCTCCCTTTGTCGCTACCCTCTGCTTGTGCTCTCTCTCTCTGACAAATAAATAAATAAAATCTTTAAAAGAATAAAGTGTTTATGGCATATATACTTTTGGGTACGAATAATCCTTAAACTCACTGGTACAGTGACTTTGTCTTTCTACTATGCTAAGAACTGGTAATGTTACTAAGTATTAGAAATCCGAGATCTAGTTTAATAGTTACAAGCAACAAAGCACAATTGAATACTTGTTCAGAAGAGACCCAGGTTTAAAAATCAAGGGGAAAAAGTTGAGAGCTAGGAGATAATCAGCTGATAAGCCCAGAAAGTGGTTCAGTAATAATTTTAAATGATTTATATAGTTTTATGCAGCAGACAGTAATCTATTTTTATTTTTTAAACAAAGAAAAAATAGTAATTTGAAATAAACTATGAGTGAAATTATGGAGACTTCTCATAAGACTGAAAAACAACTTTACACATCTTTGAGGTAGTTTGACATAATTGAATGCATCTACTCACTTATTCATTCAAAAACTTTTATAGTCAACTGTGGATAAAATAGATTTTCAATAGCCCTAAGTTTCTAGCTGAATTATTGACAACAACAACAACAACACATACACACACACACACACACACACACACACACACAGATACACTTTAATGCAAAGTCAGTGACCATAAGGCAGGGCAGAAATCACAATTTTGTTCAGTGTCCATCATTTAATTTCATCTGATGAGATCAGTTGATCCCACTTTCAAAAGACAAAGAAAACTAAACAAAGGGACGCTGATAAAGGTGGAGGCAGGTGCTTTTGTAATTCGTTAGCTATATTTGTGACAGCCTTTGAAGACAGATATGACAAGCATGATTATGACTTTCCTTTGAGGCCTACGTTCAATGGCAGATTAGTAACCTGATAAGTTTTCTATATTTATCTCCATAACAGAGATCCATTTTCAAATCAGCCAACACAAAGCATGACTTCTTTTTTATGTTATTGCAACACCCTCATAGGATGGGGCCATCTGGACAGATTGGCTGGGGTCTGTTGATTACTCAGGAGATGCCTGTAATGAATAGGTTACCTCCGAGGAACTGTTAGGAGGCAAAGGCACTTTGTCCTGTATGGCCAGTTTATTGCTTAGAATAACTATTGCTCTTTTAAGGGAGAACAGCACATTATTTTGTTTGCTGCATGCATCAATGGAAAGTAAGGGAAAACAGAACAGAGCTCAGTTCTTATCTTGTCCTGTGTAGTGAGAGGGGTTGCGGGGGGTGAAGGTGCTGTCTTAAAGGCACACGTGAATACTCCAAATCCCACACCAAGGAAGCACACTCCTATTCCTTGGACTGGATAACATCCAGCTTCCTCCAGCCTGGAAAGAGGAAATGGGCTGGCGTGTGCTCCATAGAAAGATACAAATCACTTTAGAACATGTGAATTCTGCCTTCAAGGTTTCTTCTTTTTGAAAAAAAATAACATATCTTCTGTTCTGAGTTTCAGTCAGGAAATTTTCATTGGGCACCTTTTCTATGTCACATTGTCCTGAGCACCAGAGCATACAGGTTGTCATTTTTGCTCTTTGGAAAGAAACGTAGAGTTGGAAGAGGCAAACATGGGAAAACATGTCATGCCCACTTGAAATCCCCATCCCATTTTCAGGTATAAGATTTCCTGAGCCGAATAGAGAAAGAAAAGCCCACATTCCTGTTATTAACGTGGGGATGGAAGCAGGTCAAGTATACTTACTGAGCACTTAATGACACTTGACCAGTACTTAACATACATGCAGGAGAATTTACTAAAATATTTGTGTTTCTCCTACCATTTTTCATGTCCCATTTTCCTGGAATAGTTTCTTGCTTTAGGTATGTTTGTAGGCCACGAAGCAGAAGCTACTTAAAGTCAGTGTTTGCCTACCATTTTGAAAAATTTAAATATATTGAAGAGAACATACCAGGTAACTCCAGAGGCAAGGGGTATGACCCTGTGGACAAGGAGAAAGAGAGAAGATTCTCAGAGTGGGAACGGGAGAAGGATTTCCATGACTAACTAGGACCTGATATGGGTGGTAAGGTCTGAGAGAAACAGCTCTGCTATCTACCCTTCAAGGCTGAACTTCAGGGATCATGGATCCCAGTGTTGCCGAAGATTCACCCCCATTACCCAATCAGTTAAGAAGCTATGAAGCTACTGCAACTTGAGGGATCACTTAGCTCAGGATGATTAGCCAATGACCCAAACTCCAATCTGCTCTGGAAGACCCACGCATCAACCTTGGCCAGGGAGCAAGTTGCAGAGAGAGGGCTAAACCCCACTGAAAATTCAATTTGAAGTTTTTTCAACTTGAATTTAAACAAATTTCAACTGATTTAAAGGAAATAAAGAAATGCAGCCATATTTCTTCATAGCTGAATTTGAAGCTTTGACTTTCTATTTACCACTCGCAAATTGTCATTTAATTCTTAAAAAAACTCATGCCATGAGTATTGCTAGGTCCTTTTATCTCCCGAAAAACTACAATACTTATCTATGATTTTTGTTTTGGTTCTCAGGTACACAGAGTTAGTTTAATCATAATCCTTAGCTCATGACACACTCTTGTCTTTGGTCCATATTGGCCATCTTTTTTGTCACTGGCTTATAATTTTTTGGTTATCTTTAATTATATAATAAGTGTACATGAAACTACCATTAGTAAAAGCTATGACCTTGACATACGCCCTATTACCTCCCCCAGTCCATTCCTTTGCATCCCCCGTGCATGGTAACCACCATCTCAAATCCTCTTTAATTCATCCATTTTTCCTTATTTTTTTATATATTTTATTTATTTTATTTGACAGAGAGGAGAGATCACAAGTAGGTAGAGAGGCAGGCAGAGAAAGAGGAGAAAGCAGGCTCCCTGCTGAGCAGAGAGCCTGATGCGGGGCTTGATCCCATGACCCTGAGATCATGACCTGAGTGGAAAGCAGAGGCTTTAACCCACTGAGCCACCCAGGTGCCCCCATTTTTTCCTTTTTTATATAGTTTTATTTTCTATATTTGTGTTCTTAAAATGTTTATTTTTATTTTATTGTTTTTAATATTATAAAAAGGATATCATGCTACATGTAAATTGTGGGGACTCACTTTTTATACTTAATATTATATTGTTATGTTTGATCTACATTCCTGGGTGGGACCGTAATCTATTCATTTGACAGCTGTACAATATTCTATTGTGTGACTATACTATCATTAGTCATCCCCCACCCCTCAAAAGGACATTTGGGTTGCTTCCAGATTTCACTATCATAAACAGTGCTGCTAAGACTTTTATGCATATATGTCCCCTATTGAACACTGGACTCTGCACTTCTATTCCCCATTGCTTCAGACCCCAGCCCATGCTCTGTGCTACTTTCTGAAGAGCATTTCTAATGCATACACCTTGGCTGGAATTCAGGGGAGTTCCACAGAACCCACAGAGGACCTGCCTCACAGAAAGGCCATATGGAAAAGCAATATGACTCTATGACAGGAAAAGGAAGAAGTACCAAAATGGAGAGATAACAATGGTTACCATAAGTAAAAATAAGCCAGTCAGTCTCTACCCCAAAGAAGTCTATGAATGTTCAATGACATGAGTGTTGGAGTTGATATAAAGCAAAGTAAGGTAGCAAGTTAGGAGTCTAACAGCCATGTGACTTATGAAGCTCAAAAAATGGGAACTGAGTTAGGAAGTAAGTGTCATGGGGAGCGCAAGCTTGGAGAATACTGGAGAAAGACTCCCACAACCAGCCTCTGCAAACTTGGGTCGGTATGCTTACAACCATGCATTTGCTGGCATGCAGAAGAAAGCAATATGCTCCTATTTGACACCAAGCTCAGAATTATACTTGAGCTATTTAATCAGTAATATTTGTATGGCACAACTATCCATCTTACATTTCAAATATTACCAGGAGAATGGAGATGGGAGCAAAGAAATATAAACCAACTTGGCAGCATTGTGTGAATCTAATTACAGAACAAAATGCATGTAAGCAATTACTGCCACACATATGGCAGACATAGACCTGAGACTACGTCACTCCGTAGTAATTTTTTTCAATCTTCCCATTGCCTCAATATTCAGTTCCACTCATAGGCATAAACTGAAAGACTTCGCATGAGGTGATCCTTGCCCACCATCCAGTTTCCTCTCACACCAGGTCCTTAACCAGATCCAATCATCTCACTGACAGAGACTTAATGTTGCTCCCCAGAATTGCCATGATGTGTAAAGCCTCCTTTGTTTATGCTATTCCGACTGACTGAAATGCCCTTTGCTACCCCATCCACTAACTTCGAAGCATCTCCAGGACGCACCTCCAGGGTGAGTGCCTTCTGGTATCACTTGATTTTTCTTAGCCTTTCTCCCTCTCCCTTCCTCTCTTCTTCCATCTTCCCATTCCCCATTCCCAGGCATATGAAACAGACCATCACACTACAAATATACTTCTAGTTTGACCTGTCACACTTTTCCTCCCATTAGGTTTTGAGTTCCTTTAGGATGAGGGATATAATGACATCTAGTTGGCACTCAACAGAAGTTGATAGAGTAGACGTGGTAAATGCCCTACTTTACTCACTTTAACCTGTGTGCACACCCATCATCCAGCTGCTGAGAATAATTTGGGCTAATGTCTTGACACCCGTAACCTTCTCAGGAAAACTGACCTTGGCAGACAGGAGCCAACTTGCCAGAAGCTGAGTGAGAGATCAGCCAAACTTCTAGGGGTGGCCAATGACTGATTGCTGAAAGGGCAAAAGCCCTGCCCCTTTCCTCAATGAGGCAAACACTGCCATAAAATGTATGTTTCAGTGTCTGGTGCATCAGACCAAAACTAGTCTTGCCCTGAGACCACATCCTTTCTCCATTCTTCTGCTTCTGTACCCTGCTTCCCTCATTCCCTTACTGCTTTTTCCTGAAGAGTACATTATAAAGTACATGTACCTAGATGCCTGCTTGAGGCTCTGCTTCTAGGGAATATACCTGAGGATAGTTGATTTTTTTTTAAATTGAACTATGTTGCACTGAGGAATTTGTCCAAGAGAAGCTGGCATTTGAGTTTAAGTCTCTATTACCAGAAAACCCCTGTTTCACTATACCATTCTATCAAATGTCTCTAATGGTTGGAACGTTTCGAGCAATCACCATATAGCACATAAATGTGTATAATATTATATATAACTTAATATACATAATAATACATAGCTCTGCAGTCTAATTTACCCCAGGAGTCTCAGTTTCTTCATCTGGTAAGTTGGGATACTCATAGGATTGTCAGGTCATTTAAAAGTGATAATGGGTAAATTACTCACCATACAGCAAATTTTCAGTAAATAATTTCCAGTACCCAACAGTGCCCAATAGGATATTTTGACAACCATTATATAGAGATTGATGCTGAGTAAGATTAAAGTAGATAAAGTCAATTCTCTTATATTTGGCAGGGTAAACTTCTATTAATTGGACTTCCTGGAGGGTGATTTGTATATGTGTCAGCTTACAGAAAAATGTGAGTTTTGAATTTGCACACTTATAAGCTATAGAGAATTGGGCTTACTGTAATTAATGATGTGCTTACTTTGGGGTTCATACACTTGTACTCATGATCATGTGTTAATCTGACTTATTTAAATCTGGAAAAGAGAAGGACTTGGAATGGCTTCTCTACTAGACATTCTTCCCAGGTATCTCTGCTTCACCCTTTATTGGGAGCTTTTCCTCCCTTTCAAGTAGCCTACCATTCCCAAATATTGTAGACTGAAGGAAACAAAGGAAACAGGGTTTTATTTTGACTACACTGGAAAGCTTTTTTTTTTTTTTTTTTTGTTAAGTAATCAAAAAAGGGAAGCAAGTTGTAAAGGGGAAAAGCAGGAGTGTGAGACTTTGTTTGGTCATCCGTAAAACTGAAAATCTCTAAAAAACTTGGTTCCAGTTCCAGAATTCTGTCATTCTAAAGCAAGGTCTTTTTTCCGACATATAAAAAGTAAAAATAAAAGCTCCCTGCTTGATTAAATTTACCTAAAATAAACTCGCCAGACTCAGGCCATTTCCCCACACCAACCTGAGAAGAGAATGTGCTGACAGCCTGGGGCTGGAGGGGGGAGCCAGGGAAGGCATGGTGGCAAAGCATGAAGGAAATGCTTCCAAAAGAAAGTTATTCTCACCTTCCAGTGTTTGGGTTGTCTGAAATCAGCAGCAATAAAGCTCAAGTGTCAGAAAGTAGGAACAATTTCTTTGCCTTGAGTGAAATGTAGGTTATTTCCAATGACTGGGAATTAATATTTTTTAAGCTACCGTACTTCGAAAATGTTGTCATTTCAGAGAATGGAACAGCCACAGGAAGTGGGCCACACAGAGTGCACTTAAAGAAAGAGAAGGCTATAGATTCAGTCCTTGCCGAGATGTCGAAAAAATTGCCTAGAAAAGGTCAATTTGATTTAGAGGGGATTTATACAGATTTTTTTTGTTTTTCCTTTTTTTCAAGCTCTCTTTCACTTTGCATGGCTCAGTGGAGAACAAAGAAAAACAATGTATTTGGTTTTATTTTCCCAGGATGTGAAATGCCTTGGCAAATAAAACTTCCAATGAATTTAATCTGGCCTTTGAAAGATTGCCATATTGAAACCAAGCATCTCAATATAAATTGGTAAAAATATTTTGATACACCCTTGATAGTTATCTTCTAAACTAAATTATTACGATATACCACCCCGGGCTCTTGGCAAAATACTAAAAATACTGCAAGGAAAGAAAAGGCTTAAATTTCTATATTTGTGAAGTGTGTTGTTGTTGTTGTCCTTCTTCTTTTTTTTTTTTAAATTTTGCTTGGTCCTTTTATCAGGCATCTTACTAATTTGTATAGATTCCAGATGAGAAAACAAGTGTGTACATGTGAGAGTCACATGAAATAGGGCAAGTTGTAAATAAAATTGACTGTATATGGAATGCAGTTGAGTAGATGGAGGGGCTTACTGTGTATGAATAGGTGGGGAAGAAAAATCACATATGCATAGTAAGCTGTAAAAGCAGGAGTTAGCCATTGAAATTTAGGGTTTTTTGCTCCAAAATATTTCTTGGTTTTTCCATGGTTTTTTCACTAAGTATTAATTTGTAATCAACTAAATTTTATTGATGCTCATTTCTTTTACAAAATTAAGCCCCTAGAATGAATAGCTACAAGGAATTTGGTCAGTCATACCATGTTGCCCCAACTGGCATGTTAAATACAAATATTTCTTAATGTATCCATTATAAAAACTTCACATCAAAAGGAATTTTAGCAATCATCACTTTCGACCCTGTGATGCTCTGTCTACCACTGAATGCAGTGAGTTCTCCCTTATTAGTGACTTTCGAGCAGATTCTGCACCTCCACAAAACGTCTCTGTTGAAAGGATCTAATTAGCTGTTAGTTATTTCCCTTCTGGCAAGCCTGGGACAAGGTGCTTTTAGAGCTTTCTATCCAGGGCAGGACTGGTTTCCCAGCATCTTGCCACAGGCCATTGGAATCACACCTTGTCCCTTTCCAGAGACAGGGAATCCACCACCTCAGGAGAAAGACTGCTCTGGTTCAATATAACTCAAATTCCTTAAAAATTAATTTTTCCCCCTAACGTGGACCCTGACCCAGCTTCCTACTTGCTACTCTTTCTTCTCCTTCCCTTCAGCCTCCCTAAAGATAGTCTGTTCTCACTGCCTCCCCTTCCCTCATTTTTCAGCCTACAGACGGCTCCATTTCCTCTATCTGAAAATAGTGACTATTTTGAGCATGTATGTGTGTGACTTGTATTTGAAAAATAAATAGTGGACATTTTAAAATAAGAATATATTTTTTGAGTTATGAAAATTACACTCTGAAAAGAGTGCAAAGACTTTATAATACTCACTTAGCTATCTTTTGGGGAAACAGATGTTCCTTTCCTACTTGTAAGAATGTATGTCTATACAGTAGTTTTGGAAAGCAATAGGGAGCAAAGAACACGATAACTGTATCTGCTCTTGGACTCAGCAATCCCATTTCTTGGAATTTATCCTAGAGGTATACTCCCAAATACATGAAGAAATATGATTTAAGAATGTCCTTGCAGCCTTGGTTATAGTACCGCAATGGCAAAATTATAATAGCAATTGTAAATAATAATAGGAAGCAACTTAAATATCCACCATCAGGGGACTAAATAAATGAGATACAGAAATATATGCAGTATAACAGCATATAAGCAGCATTTAAAAAGGATGCAATGCTTTCTCTTTCTTTCTTCCTTCCTTCCTTCCTTCCTTCCTTCCTTCCTTCCTTCCTTCCTTCCTTCCTTCCTTCCTTCCTTCCTTCCTTTCTTTCTTTCTTTCTTTCTTTCTTTCTTTCTTTCTTTCTTTCTTTCTTTCTGTCTTTCTTTCAACATATAATATATTATTTGCCCCAGGGTACATGTCTATGAATCATCAGGCTTACACATTTCACAGCACTCATCATAGAACATACCCTCCCCAACGTCTATAACCCAGCCACCCTATCCCTAACCCCCCACCCCCCAGCAACCTTCAGTTTGTTTCATGAGCTTAGGAGTGTCTTATGGTTTGTCTCCTGCCTGATCCCATCTTGTTTCATTTCCCTCCCCGCCCCCTCACGACCCCATGCCCTGCCTCTCAAATTCTTCATATCAGAGAGATCATATTTTCTTTCTTTCTCTGAGAAAGAAAATAATTTTCTTTCTCTGATTGATTTATTTCACTTAGTGTACTACCCTCTAGTTCCATCCACATCGTTGCAAATGGCAAGACCTCATTCCTCTTGATGGCTGCATAGTATTCCATTGTATATATATACCACATCTTCTTTATCCATTCATCTGTTGATGGACATCTAGGTTCTTTCTATAGTTTGGCTATTGTGGACATTGCTGCTATAAACATTCAGGTGCATATGCCCCTTCGGATCACTACATTTGTATCTTTAGGGTAAATACCCAGTAGTGCGATTGCTGGATCGTAGGGTAGCTCTATTTTCAACTTTTTGAGGAACCCCCATACTGTCTTCCAGAGTGGCTGCACCAGCTTGCATTCCCACCAACAGTGTAGGAGGGTTCCCCTTTCTCTACATCTTCACCAACATCTATCATTCCCTGACTTACTAATTTTAGCCATTCTGACTGGTGTGAGGTGGTATCTCACTGTGGTTTTGATTTGTATTTCTCTGATGCTGAGTGAAAACATCTCCAATTTCTATTCTTCGGTAAAAAATAAGTGAGTTTCAGAACATGTGTATAGTAAGCCCCCCATTTGTGTGTAAATATATTATATAAAAGCTTATGTATATAAGTGCATGCATATGCTCATAATATTTCCAGAACGACAGTCTAGGGCCTATATTAGGTGGTAAGTCCTGTGAAATAGAACCAAGGTGGGGGAGCTAAATGGTAGGCCTCACACGGAGAGCCTCACTTTATCTTTATCCTCTTGTGCTGTTTCTACTATTTACCATGTTCTGTGATCTCTTTTGTAATAACAAA
Organism: Procyon lotor; assembly: GCA_028646535.1. Taxonomy (NCBI): domain Eukaryota; kingdom Metazoa; phylum Chordata; class Mammalia; order Carnivora; family Procyonidae; genus Procyon; species Procyon lotor. The sequence continues at coordinate 74,426,547 of CM053604.1, forward strand.
AAGTAAAAAGCTCTTTATTTTTAACTTGTTGCCCACACACAGTAGGCAAAGTCTCTCTGTAGCTTAGCCTGTTGACAGTTTACATTTCCTTACCTGAAAGAGTTATGTAATCCTCAGCTGTGAAAATTCCAGAGGCTTTTTCCTTTTATAGATCATTTGTCAAATTGTTGAACAAAAGTTGTATCAGCCTCGATCCCTGAGAACCTCACTGTTTACCTTTTCCAACAAGAAAATGTCCATTTATCATGATCCATTATTTCCTATATCTGAGCCAATTTCCTATTTGTGACAAAACATTTTCCCCAGTTCCATAGTGACACACATTTTCGCCAATGGCTTTTAAGGCTGAACTTTGTTAAAAGCTTTTCCAAGTGGAAAATAGATTATATTTTCATTTTATTCTTTAACCACAGTCATATATGCATGTCCCTTTAAGGGAATATATGATGTGGTCAGCTATAACTTCCTTTTATGGAAATGATATTGCTTTCCTCACTATCGTTTATATGTCCAGCGGTTCCATTTTTATTTTTAATTTTTACTAATTCTATGATTTTCATAAAAGTGAAACAGATTAATAGGTAACTTTACAGTCCCTTCTGGACCTCTTTGCATAGATGGATGTTAAATTGAAAATCAATGAGCCCTTAAATATTGGTATTTATCACTTTAGTTTCCTCATTCTGCTCTCTGACATTTGAGCATTGACAGTCTACAAAATTATCAACACATACTACCTATTTCTGATTATTTGAGACTACTTTGTTAATCAGACACAGTCATTTAAATAAGATTTGGAGGAATAAGAGTGTTATATATCAATCTTCTCAAAAGATATTTATTTAAGAATAACATATGTACCAGACACTCCAGGTGTTGCTGGGAATACTATTGTGACCAAAACCAGCCATCGTGCCTTCCATTATTCCATTATTAAACTTATAGCCTAATGGACAAGACAGACATAATCACAGAGATGTATAATACATCATCAAAGAAATGTATAATTACTAACTTTAATAAACACTGTAAAGGAAAAAGAAATGCACGGAGCTGTGAAAGAACATAATTCACGTGGGAGTGAGGGGTGGTGCTGTGTCAGAGAAAATGCAAACCATTGTAAGCCTTTGTCTGAACCATCACTAGTGTGTATACTTGGCTATTTAAGACTGCAAGTATACTTGTCAGCAGGTTTGGAAACCTGCAAAGGATCTGGTCTTGTGTATATGCCTGCTCTTTCCTGATCCAAGCCCTGCTATGCTCATGATCATGGTTGGATTCCCTGACCAATTTCTTTTCTCTTTAACTCTCTTCCCATTTGCTTGCTTCAAGATCAAGAGCTCCATGTTTCTCAAATGAGTAGGTTCACAGATCCCACATGGCTTTTATGGTTTGGAAAAATCAAACCTTCACTTTCACACTTTTAATCCCAGATGACCCTTAATCTTAAGTAAGCTATTTAGAATGACAGTTCAGCAGAAAGGCATGAACTTCTTGCCCTAAGAGGAATATCTTTTTCCTAGTATCTGGTTCACTGACACTAATTTTGTCCTTATTAAACCAATTTGGGAGAGAAATCTTCCCCTAAAAATTTTGTATAATCAAGACTCAAGTAAAGAATATATTCATGTTACTGTCTGGGAATTAAAAAAACTCTCTAAGCCAATATTTGATTCCAGGATACAGTTTAACAAAACTTTGCCTCCTACTTATAGTGAGAAATTATCTATACTTGTTTTTAAACATATTTTCATATCTTTCTTCTACAGGGTAACATGAAAGGAAAATCATTTTTCTACACTTAAATTTTCATGTAAATTTCTCTAGATGACCAGTCATGTTTCTAACTATTCTAGACCTGATGAGACAAAATATAATGAGTTCATAGAGGAGGGGCAAGAGGGAAAGAACATTCTTATGACCTGAATATACCGAGGTAGATATTATAATAAATTCTATTTATGCAAAAATGCCCCCCTCCATGCTTTCCTTCTTCCTCCATCATGTCCTCCATCCACCACTTACCAATTTCTTCTTTCTTTCTTGGTCTGTTATCTCTTGATTTTCTCTTCCTTTTCATCCCTCAGTCATCCACCTCCTAGAACCTTTGTTCTCTCCTGCTGAAACTACTGCAGGAGGCTCCCTTAACTCTTCTCCTGTCTTCTTTCTCTTCCCTTTCCCCCAATCATCCAATGATACTCCTGGATTAACCTTTCAAACATTATGGTTTCCTGTGTGATTCGTTATTGCTCCCAAGAGAAATTACAAATGTCTTAGCTAGCTACATGAGGCCCTTCACCTCCTACCCTTCACTTACCTTTCTCTGTTCTTCAAGATATATTAAGTACCTAGCTCTGTTTAACACTTGGTAAGCACTTAAGAAATATTTGTGAATAAATGAAAGAAAGGATGTGTGCATTTCCTTCTATACCTTGTTCATCTTACAAGCCATGCCTTCACATTTATGCTATATATCCAAAGCCAAAATTTCTTTTCGGCCTGGTTTTGCAAAATTCACAGTGATCTTTCTACAGTGACATCACCTTTCTATGAACTCATGGGCTTCACTGCTTCTTTGGGAAATAAGGTCCCAGTAGGGATGTGATTAGAGCTAGCAGGGATCTCCACTAAATTTCTTTAGACTGGCAAAATACAGTACAGGTTTGGATGTTAAAAAGTAACCCACTAAAATCTGAAAACTGTTATAGGCTCAGCATTGAAGTAGTATCATTGATGACCCAAATGTCTCTTTTTTATGAGTCTCTGACTCATTCCTCTCTGACCAAAAATGTTGGCCCAAAACACAGAGGAAAAGTTTTTACGAAATTGCTTACCTCAAAATGTAAATTATCTGCATGGATTTGTGGGCACTGCAGCCTTCAAATAAAATTGTGTAGGGATATAAGTAAATGAGTTCAAAGGAATCTTTAGATGTGTGAAGAAATATATACTATATTCTTTTCCCCACCCCCAAGGAAATAGTACACAGCCAAATCTTTTTTTGTGGATAGACTAGGGGGCATGTAGTTTAGGGTCATACATTTTAAGTTTGCTTGGATTTTAAGTGAGCCATTCAACTCTTGGTGTGTCTCATTTTATAAAGATAATCATATCCTGCTCCTCCCACCAGGCCTAGAAGGAGACATTTTACCTTCTGAACTTTTCCTCCCCCAGGTATTCTGAGGTTTGAATGAGGATGAGAATACTAAGGCACTCACTCCAGCTTTCATGCTATACCAGACAAAATAATTCTCTTCTCTATCAGGACTTAGAAAAATCTACCTTTATTCATGGGAATCCCCCTTTCCCAGATGATGCACCATGGGAATGATCAGGATGCCATATAACCATATAGTAATAAACCATTCCTTCCCACCTCCTGCCATCTGAAGGATCCTTGTATATTATAGCTATGGTCACGTCACCATTTGGATCAAAAGCCTTATGTGGCTTCCCACTTGGGACATTCCATATAGATCTCCCATGACCCTAACTATCTAATTTACCATTTAAGGCTTTCACAATGTGGCTCCCATGTACCTGATCCATCTAATCTCTCACTGCTTTCTCACTTCATTGTACCAAACTGTTTGCATTCCTCTGGACACTGCATGTGTTTCACGAAGCATTTTTCATGTTACTCTCTCCACAAGAGGGTCTCTTTCTTGACTATTTTTTAAGTGTTAAAGTCCTAAGCATTCTTCAAGTTTTGACCCAATTATCACTTCTTTTGCAAAGCCTCCCCCAGTGTCACTGTCAAAATGACCACTCCTTCTCTACCTCCTGATATTTTACAAATACTTTTATTATAGAATCATGAGAAATATATTATTATTTTATTTAAGCCACTGCAAGTTGTAGTCTATTGCTTACAACAGTTTGGGCCACATCCTGATGCAATAGATCTAAATGTTTAAGGGTCAAATCATTGGGATTTTGAAGCAAATATACTGCTTGCCACTAAATTTTCTTTCACAATTCTTTCTATACTACTGATAGACTTTCATTATATAAATTCACTATACCAAAATTACCTTAAATAATGTAGAGCTTCTCCTTTTATTTTCTTCCCCAGATTATAAATGTAGCCTAGTCTCATTCTATCTTTCTCCTCTGCTGCCACATCCCTATAAATGATTCTGTCTCCTAAACTTAACTGTTTAATCAGCCTTAATTAATATCTTATGAGTAACAGGATGAGAGCATAAAGATGAGAAGATACATTCACTGTTAATAAGAGTTCATAGTCCAGGCAATGGAAATACGTCTAATTGAATAGGGTGAGTCCAGTCTTCAAGTCTATACAAGATTCAGGGACTATAGAGAAGGGAATGATTCATTTTCTTGGTTTTGAAGGTCAAGCAGTGGTAAACCATGAGAATCAGTGAGTGTTTCAGAGAAGGTAACGTTTGAACTGGGACACTTCCTAATGAGCAATAGGATATAAGGAGATCAGATACATGGGTGCAGAGTTCATTAGCAGTAAGGGAACCTCAAGTTATTCTGTGTGGTTGGAGCTTACGGAGCAAGGCGAGGCATGGCAGAATAGAGCTAAATGCATAGGCTAGACCCATAGCACAAAAGACCTTATTCACTATATAAAGGAATTCAGACTTAAATGTCAAGGTTATGGGAAGACATTTGCTGGTTCTAAGCTGAGGAGTTACAAAAAATTCACTTTGTTTTTGGAATAAATTGAGACCAGAGAAAAAGACATTAATTAAAAGTCCCTTGCCTTCAAGGCCCCCTCTGAGCAAGAATCGAAGAGTACTGAAACTCAGAGGGAGTCAAAGGAGAAAGAGAGAAAGCAACTGAAATGAGGCTGATGAAAAGTAGCAACAAAAGGTCTTGTAGGTGGGTTGCTTGTAGGGAGTATTGGAGAGGATGGCTAAGATAAACCTAGCTTTTTAGTTTGGGTGGTGGCAGAAAAAGTCAGCATTAGACCAGCTGAATTTCAGGAATCTGTCTTCACCCTTGATGTGCTCATGCTGATCCCCCAAATGGCTTACTTGTAATGCTATGATGGGGGTGGGAGGTTTGAAAGAATAAGTCCACATAATCCCCTCATTCATTTGTTCTGATTCCAAATGCAAACTTTTGGGATGGTAGGTTTTGAAACTACAAGAATAAACATTAATTTAAAGAGAAAGACTAGTTTCCATTCTTGTGATTTTGAGCATACTTCTTTCTGGTTCCCAAATGGAAGCTTTTCCAAAGAATTCTCCTTCTGTTGAAGCTACAGTGGGAGAACTGGTACTTGTTAAACGTTAAAGCTTTACATAAATTGCATTTTAATCCCTACAATAAACCTCCATTAAATTAATGTCACTATATCAATTTTATAGATGAAAAACCCCAGAGCCCAGAGAAGTTAATGGCCTTTCTGAAGGTTCCCCAGCTGGTAAGTGGCAGAGGGTACACATAAGTCTACAACTGTCTGGTTCTAAAGCCCATGCTTCTTCCATTACACAACGCTGACTATTCAAGAAATACCTTGGCTCCAGAAATCAGGCTTAGAATAATGGTTATAAAAAAACCGAAAGGCTTCCCTATCTCTTAAGCTATGACGTTCCCTAAGAAGCATTTCTGCCAAGTGTTCAAACTCAATTTAAAAAATGATAATACCTATCTTATTCCATCCAAGAAGTCTTTTTGATAATTTTCTAAAGCTAAATGAAAAAAACATCCAATTGAATAATACATGATCAAGCAGAAGAATGCAAGAGAGATGAAAAATTCCTTCCAAATCTATTTGGAGTTTAACATCTATCAGTTGAAAGATACTCTACACCCACTTCTCTCATTGGATAGTCCACCTGCCAATACTAACTTCTAAGGCTTCTCAATCCTAGGAGAGGTTCCCAGTCCTAAGAGAGCTGCATGATGATGGAGGGCAAGAGATTTCTCTTGGAATCCCTATGTGACAAGATGAAAATTCTATTTAAATCAAGCATAACCATTACTTAATTTATAGATGATTATATTGCACATCTTAATCAGCATTTTTCTGTTGGTATTTATCAGACCCGGCAAAGCGCAGCAGTACCTTGCTCTTTTTCCTGGGAAACTTCAAAGTGCCCTTTGCGTGACCAGGGAAAGATGTGAGCAGTAAAGGAAGTGCTAGGAGAGAGGCTTGCATTCTCTTAATAGCTCTAACCACAATGTACAGTGTATGTCAAAATGTTAAAGAGAACAGAAACTCTTAATGCTTTGTGCAATGTATACAGTTCCTGGGCTTTGATGTTTCTGTTTCTGCCCCTTTAGTTGTACAAAATTGTCTGTTTTTTTAAAAAATCTTTTATGTCTCATTACAGACCTGTCAAACATTATTTTAACTTAAAGAGTACCTGACACCTTGCTGTAAACCTTGAAAAGCCCCCTGTTGAAAAACAATCTGCCTTTATGCTATACATATCTGCAGTGTGGTTATGTTTTTATTACAGGGAACATGTCTTAGAGAGAAATTTCCCGCATGGGCATTTATGTCTGAACAAATGTAGCCATGTAAGAGTCCAGACTCGGTCTTTTGCACTGATGCTACATGCCTGGGGTCTCAGCGAGTTAAAATGGAAATTCAGAGCCTTTGCAAAGTTTAGGGATGGCAAGGTCATCTCCACATTTTTTTCAGGCCTTACACACCCTAAAATCATTCTCTTAATACTGCTTTTTGAGTTATGCATTCTCACAAACTTAAAGTAATTATCTAACTCCTAAGGCAATTTTTCTCTTTAGAACAAATTAAACCCTTTTCTCAGGTACCGCTTCACTTGGCTCGGTCAAGATTTCTCCCCCTCCACCATCACCACCACCACCATCACCAACTCCCACTTTTTTTTTTTTTTCATTATTTTGGCAAGCAGTGACTTGATTTCCCTTCCTTCCCCTGCCCCCTTGCCAGCTTTGTCCCCCTCCTGAACAGACTGTTTGATGTGTTTCCCAACAGCCTCACTGAGGAGGAGGTAACAATGCACAGAAATGCTGTGTGACTTAGTGAGCTTGAAAGATCTGGACATCAGAGGGAAGGAAGTGGGGGATCTGCATAAAAGAGGTTTTCTTCATGATTGAACTGAATGGAATTGTTCTGCAGGAAGTGATACATGCTCCCATTCATGGGTGGTAGGGTTATACTGAGAGGCAGAAGTAGCAGGAGATACTATAATTGGACTCTCTCACAAGGATTTAAAAGCTATTGCATTATCATTAATGGCATTTTTTCCATTTATATCCTGCAATTGCTAGTCATTGTTTATGAGAATACTGTAGTATTAGCCTCAGGGTTTTTTTGTTTTTTGTTTTGTTTTTGTTTTTTTGGGTTTTTTTGGTCATTATGAGAATTGCTTTAATTGATGAGCAAGCTGGAGTTATAGTTTTCAAAGTCAGTCTTGTGTAAGATACCAAATTACATTCACTGAGATGAAGATAAATGTGGGTACTTTTTAAACAACTTCTTAAACAATAAAGCAAATACTTTTTGAATAAAAGTGCACTGACTCCTAACAAAAACTATGAGCTAATCCATTTCCACTTAAAGATTTCCTTATTTTATTTTTACGATTCCGAATAGAAAACTCAAAAGGAAATTTTTAAAAGATTTATTTATTTACTTGAGAGAGAGAAAGAGAGTGAGTGAGAAGGAGGGAGGGACGGAGGGAGAGTGAGAGAGAGAATCTGAAGCAGACTCCTTGCTGAGCACAGAGCCCAATGTGGGGTTCCATCCCAGGACCCTGAGATCATGACCTGAACTGGAGAGTGTGCTGCTTAACTAACTGAGCCACACAGACATCCCCAAAAGGAAAATTTTGACAGTGCTTGTATTTAAGTAATTTCCACGAGGACACTGATTGATAAATTCCCCACATTTTCTAACTGTAAGATTTCATCAGGCCTCAGGAAATTTTCTCCTATACCTTCCACCTTTCCAACATTAACAATGTACTCTTAGCGAAAAAAAGAAACTTTAAAGTGAAATCGGGGTCACTGCCTATGCTTGCATGAGATCTGAATATAGTCCCTCTTTTGGGTGCATGGTCTATTTCTATTTTTTTTAAAGTGTTCATTTTAATTCCAGTTAACATACAGTACTCTATTAGTTTCAGGCCTCTGTGGTGTTACCTTAACCTGTCTTACCCCCAGATCTCTCCTTTGTGAAACCAGAGGGACAGACTAAATTTCTGAGATCTCTCTTTTTTGTAAAGAGAGATTTATTTATTTATTTATTTATTTATTTATTTATTTATTTGGGGGTGGGGTTAGGGGCAGAGGAAGAGGGAGAATCCTGAAGACCACTGTCCGCTGAGCAGGGAGCCACTAGGGGGCTCAGTCTTGTGACCCTGAGATCATGACCTGAGCCAAAATCAAGAGTTGCCCGCTGGCCGCCCAACCAACTGAGCCACATAGGCGCCCTTGAGATCTCCCTAACCTAGAGTTAACATTCTATAAACAAACAAACAGTAAATCCATGAGTGAAGAGTCTACTTTGAAGAGAGAAGTAAAGTCAGATGTGTATGCGTGTTTTTGAGAAGTTCTGAGGAGATGCACTGAGATGATGCACTTCATCCATCCATTCATTCATTCTCAGTCATTTTTTTTTTAGCACCAGTCTCTTTATGTTCTGGGTTATAAAGATTATAATATTCCCAAAGAACTCACAATCTAATGAATCAACATTCACATATTTTTTATAGTTTCTTTTGTTTCCTTAGGTGCTAAGAATATATTGTTAAAGTAATGCTTCTCTACTACTTCTCATCTGATAATGGAGGTTTGATAAATAAAACCCAACATCTTAAACAGCATATGCGTTTCTAACTAGTTGAGAAACCAGTTATATCTCTGATATAATTGTGGACTGGAGAAGGAGCAGATATATAAGTAATTTTTTAAATATCAGTTTAATTTTTTACTTTTTATTGTCTCGCTTTCTCTCAAGCATACGAACTACTCAGCTACACATGGGCAGGGAATGTTTCATGATTCCCAAAGGCCCTTTCTTCCAGAGTCCCTTTCCTCTAGTCTTCTTTTTTTAATGTCCATCCTCATATTTTTAAGTCTAAATAAATGTACCAAGGGAATTATACACTGATTTATTTTTGCTCTATTTCCAATAAATATGTCCAATTAGTTAATTTTATGATTCTTAAGTATCAATTGCTTTTGACCTAGGTGATGTAACCCACATTTTTCTTACATATTTTTTTTTGGAGCTCTTCTTTTACAGGAAATTGCTAAGGATGTACTTCACATGCACGTCAATAACATGTTAATAAATCTGGTTTTCTCTTGCTTCTTTATAATTATGGTGCTTCAACTGTCACCTTATTAATTTCAACACCTTTCATTTTCACTTACTGCCCTTTCTCTAACTCAAGATAAGCCTCTAGGAAATAGCAAAACACTCATTTCCTCTTATCACTCCCCTCCAAAGAAAACAAAAACCCAAAAAAAACCACAACCCAAAAAACAAAAACTAGAGCGTGCCATAAAATCTGCAGATAGGAACTCACCAACAATGGGAAGAAGGCATTGACTGCTTCCCATAGCCTCTAGGTGACTGTCTATGAGCAAAGAAGTTCTGCTTTCTATATATTTTGTAGAATATATAAAGAGATATATAAAGATATATAAAGATCTTTGTGCAACAACAGAAAATTATTGAGAGTGTAAAAACAAAAGTTAATTTTGGTAAAAATTGATAGAATTTAAAATGTTAAGGGAAATTAGATGAAAGTAAAAAAAAAAAAAGAAAGAAAATAATAAGGAAAATTAATCTTAAGTATGGTTTTAACTGCCTTGGAAAATAACAGAAGAAATGTACTAGGCAAATATACCAGTGATCTGGATGATCAGACTATTTGATCAGCACATTTATAGACCCATACATGAAAACCAGAAGGTCTAAGAGCATGAAGACAATATGCCAATCATCCCCACAGAGCCTGGTTGATTACATTGCTGTGCTGTTGGTGTTGTTTTTGGATCCAATATGATGAACAAGTACAACTCCCAACATAATCAAAACACAATTTTGTTTTTTTGTTCCATTGTCCATTTAAAATGTAGTCAGTGGTGGTAATCTTCTCCTGACCTTGATGAGACCTTGAGAAATCTCATGCTTTTAATGATCATGTTCAGGCAATAATGTCTTAAGGTCTCTTGAAATTGTAAAGACAGGTTCAATTTCCTAAGTAAAATGTCAAATCCTGGCATATAACTCTAAACTTCATGTAATAATAAATATTCTCTCTTTTCTAGCTCGCTAGAACCTATGGAGTCCATTATAGAATAGGTGGTCAGTTTTTTATTTGCTTCCCTCTTCCCCCTCACTCACTTGAACCCTCATCTTTATTCCTCAGTTTGTCCACCCCTCACAGACTCTTGCCCTTAGAGTCCCTCATCCTCCCCACTCAAGGGAATTCAAAACAGGTCCTCTCTTGCATACGTAGCCCACATCCAGCTCATTGAAACCACATGGTTTGCCCCACACTCAATAGAAATGGGCTATGATCCAAACAGAATTTGTTTGCCCATCTCTGGTATGAATTAGGCATTTTCTTTTCTTCTTCTTCTTCTTTTTTAATTAGGCATTTTCTGATGATGCCCTTTAACCATAGTGAACATATTTCAAGCTTTCTAATGATCCCATGGAAGTCCTTATCTTGAGTTGAAGAAGCTAACACTCCAAGACCTCCCTCTTTGGGAAGAATAAGGCCAACAACCCGCAATAGCACTCTGACAACTATCATCCCTTCTCATTCTTTTTAAAATATTCCTCAAGGGCTTTAACTCTATCTAACTGGTTCTGGGACATCTATTTGGAAATTTCCTCTTCATATTTTAACATGTTAGAAATTCACATCTATTGTGCCTTGATACCTTGATCAAAATGCCAATTTTTACATCTAATTACAGTCACTAGTAGGACTTCTGTCCTCAAGAACCTGCTCATTTGGTTCAGTTTACATGGAGGGGGCAGCACTTGTTCATGGTTACAGATCAAGGTTAGCAAACTCAAGTTCTTCCAGACAGAAACACGGGTGAATGACCATGGCCAGGTGGGGACTTACGGTCTATTATGAGAATATGCCTGTCCAAAGGGACAGAGGTCACTTGTCCACTCTGAGTGCAGTGACACCAAACTTTCTAGTTTTTCAAGAGAAGTTGAAACTAAAAGGTTTGTATGTGCCATCTCCATATTTTTAATGTGGGCTTAAAGGGGTCTGAGGACTTTGTTTAGGCCACACACCAGAAAATTCATGGACCAGTTTTGGACAGAAGATCAGTAGTTTTTGATAGTTGTCATTTACAGTCATGTATTTGGTGACTTCGGTGAGAGGAGAGCAAGTGAGTAATTCAAACTCCCCCTCTGTCCTGAGAATAAAGCCCCATGTAGAAACCTGGAATTCCCTTCGTATACAAAGAATATCAACAATTAGGATACTTACATGCAAATCTGGAAGATGGTGCGGGGGTGGGTAAATACACTTTCATTGTTCAGGATACGAGCTATTTTTTACCTTCCTTGTCCATTTACAAATACCCTGATGAAGAAAACAACCAGAACAGGTTTCTTCTAATCACACTAATCCTGGACTAAGCATACTCTTCTTCCTGCTTTGCTTTGACAGTTCCAGTGTTGGTGGTGATAGAAGTGTTGAAGGTCATTATCTACCACGGGGATTAATCCCCATTGGGCGGTTGCATTTGCAACCTAAATTTAAAATGTTTTTTTCAGATACTTTGAACCAACAAGCTCAGGCTGCTGAATCTTAGATGTAATCCCAAGAGCTTCAAATGGAATATTAGAGGTACAAAGACAGACCTCCACACGCCTTAATCCCCACACCCTCCCCCGCCACTGCCACCACACCACCACACACGTACATACACACACACACACACTTCAGGAAAAAATGTTTATGGCAATGCCGCATGGGTTGTGGGTACAGGGGTTTATTTTACTATTTCATCTAATTTTGTTTATGTTTGACATTTTTTAATAATAAAATGTTGCAGGGGGGCACCTGAGTGGCTCAATGGGTTAAAGCCTCTGCCTTCGGCTCAGGTCATGGTCTCAGGGTCCTGGGATGGAGCCCCACATCGGGCTCTCTGCTCAGCGGGGAGCCTGCTTCCCCATCTTTCTGCTGCCTCTCTGCCTACTTGTGATCTCTCTCCCTCTGTCAAATAAATAAATAAAATCTTTAAAAAATAATAAAAATAATAAAATGTTGCAAATGCAGTAGACACTTGGTTGTAACAACCAGTAATACAATCAAAATATTAGATTACTGCATAGAAGTAATTTTTATCTGTAAATAAACTCATCATATTATAGTCACTTTGCCATAGAGAAATCAGATGAAATACCTAATGTTGAGTCATTATCCCAAAATAAATACTTACATGGATGGATGGTTACCCACTTTCTATTGGTTTATAATTCAGTAGACACAGAGTGACTTGAATTTTGATGTGTTTTGGTTTACTATTAACTGTATAGACAAGAAGAATGGCTTAATGAAATTTTTCAAAGGAATTCATTACTGTGGACCTAACTTTACATTGCTTTAAAATGCAGTATAGTGCCTAGGTGAAAGTAGGGCCTCATAAATGTTTACTAAACAAAGGAAAACATGAATAAATAGTAGCTAAAGAAGAGTACTAACATTACACACTGACTTCTTACTTCAGGTTATTTTGAGTTTAAAGTGTGTGGGAAAATGCATCTTAAGATTGATTACATACTTTGAAAGCTACCATAAATACCACATACATAGGCATAAACATCTAATAGAGACATGTGAGCATGTATAAAAAGATTTCTTTGCCAATTTAGTCCTAAAAAAGTTAAGATTTGTTGAAATGTATTTAATTACAACATAAAATCAAATAGTTTAAAGCCCAAACTCTTAATTTATACCAGGTGTGCTGATTTATAGCACTGAATTTGCAATGTCTGAGGAAACATCCAAATGATATGTACTAAACAATAAACTAAAATTTTGTATCTCCTTCTTTATTTTTCTATTTTCTTTAAATGACTAGCAACAGAGTAAAAAGAAAAAAAAGTTTTGGGGGCTGCTGCAGAGCAAAAATTGATGGTTAAAACATTTCATTCTTAAGAGGTCTTCAAATTTTGGGTATTGAAAAGAACGATTTTTATTATAGAGTCAGAAAATGAACAGGGAGGAAACTCTAGCCAAAGCATTGTCATATTAAAACAGATCCAAGCCCTCTTGATTTTCTCCAGTTTTTCCTTCAAGCAAATCAAAGATGCCTTACTTGCTTTAAGAGATCAAACTGCCAGAGATCTGTTTCATTTAAGAGCCAGAAATTTAGAAGGGGCCCGGAAACCTAGCTCCATTAATAGCATTTCAGGAAATAAGGAGATGCTTAGGAAAGCCTATTATTTGAAAGCTATGGACAGTATAGATATTCAAGAGAGTTTGATTAATAAGCGCTGTAGGAAGGAATATAAATAGTTGCTAAAACCAATACATTTTTTTTTCTAGAAAGGCCCTTTCTACTTTAAGAGAGTAACTTGTATATTCATAGTAAAATACTACTAAGAACCAGACATTTTCCAATAGATTTGTCATTACAGGAATTGGTGTTCTTATTGACATCCAAGAAATTTTGTCAATGGGCATATTTTCTGCTGGATTGGGTCCTGGTAAATCATCCTTTGATTTATTCAAGAAGAAAAACTTTTGTATAAAATATGGATCAATAGCTGGTATCTTTGTGGGTCCTTATCCAAAGGTGGTATAAACAAGGCAAATGTGGCAAATGTCTGTTCAAAAGAGAAAATAATACTCTATGATGTTTATGGAATTCTCCTTCAAAGACTTCAAAGCCTCTGATAAATAATATGTCATGAACAATGAGACAGATAAGGGGGAAAATACCATTCCCCTTACTTCATGGGCATAAAATCTGAAAAGATAAAAAGAGAAATGACTCTAACCAAGGCTTCTCTTCAGTTAAAAATAAACAAGCATATAAACCTAACAGAATGCATCCAACTGCAGCTATGTGCTTCATTTAGACAAAATTAGTTATTTTTTTATTTGATCATTTGGACAAAAACAAGTTATTTCCTTGAATTTCCTGTACTCCTGTAGTTTCCTTCTCTCATCCAGCTCCGGACTGCCGACCAGGGTTTCCAAAGCACAACCTCATGCTCTCTTTATCTGAAACAATATCTATAGGAGATCCATGTGGTCTGCAGTGGATTAATTAAAGGATCCTCTGAATGGCATTCTTCAATCTATGCCATTCTTCACTCATTCATTCATGCATTTTTTCAAAAATATCTGTCTCTACCACTACCCTACATTCTAACCACTTCTAACCACTTCTAACCACACTAAGATACACTCTACACTCTATTATATTAAGATATTCATTCCCTACACCCTAACGATACTAAGATACTCAATATGACTTACACAAGGTGGTAGACTTCTATACCTCCATATTTTTTCTTGTTCTATTTCTCCTATTAGAAATGCTTTCGCTTTTGTTCATCTGATAAAAGAAAATTCTAGGGGCGACTGGGTGGCTCAGTGGGTCAAAGCCTCTGCCTTCCACTCAGGTCATGATCTCAGGGTCCTGGGATCCAGCCCCGCATCAGGCTCTCTGCTCAGCAGGAAGCCTGCTTCCCCCTCTCTCTCTGCCTGCCTCTCTGCCTACTTGTGATCTCTCTCACTCTGTCAAATAAATAAATAAAATCTTTAAAAAAAAAAAAAAGAAAAGAAAATTCATATCAAGATGAAACTCATACATTTTAGTCCTGAGAATCAATTCTTGAATCTTCCATCTAAGAAAATGATCATCTCTTCCTCTGTGTTTCTGCAACAATTTATTCACACTGTTAATAGAGCTCTTATTCCACTGTAATTGTTTGAATATATGCTTGTCTCTTTTATTGAATGTCAGGACCATGGCTTATTCATGTCTATAATTTATACCTCAGAAGGTTGCCTGGAAATTCAATGAGCATGTGTTAAATTGAAATAAATTAGATACAGATACTTATAGAATCCACTTTTTTTGACATTAAGATGTTAGAAGTCAGTTAGTGTGTTTACATCTCTGTGTTAGAAGATGTGAGCATTCACAGCATAAAAAGGAGACCGGTCTCAAATTGGATTCTCTTATAATTAGAAGATGAAAGACAAGTAGATGTCAATCATGCAATTCTACATCCAATGTAGTAGTTACGTTGAAACCTGATTCAAATAGAAGTTTCAGTTCTTACTATTATTCCATATGGCCCATTAAGAAATATATTATATTCTTCCGAGATTAACATCATTCTTCCTAACTTAATTCTCTATTGGTACCAAATGAAATATTTGCCCAGTTTTTGTACTTATATTAAGGTTCTCTGTCCAAATAATGCTGGTATACAATTACCAATGTGGATGCTATGACTTATATATGTGCCTCTTACTGATGACTTTAGAGACTGAGGCAGGATTCACCTTTACTATAATTGCTCTGAGCACTGAAATATTTCTAACACCCCAAAGCTACAACTCAAGCAATCCTGAATTTCTAAATGAATCTTGGCCAGATCACTAAGTTTTATTTATCCCATGAGAGAAGAATGGATCATTCTATGCCTTGAGAGTGTGACTTTATACCTGAGTTACTCTTTGAAACGAGTTTTCAATGATGAATACAACAAATAATTCTGTAAAACTAGTTGATTCCAGATGAAATCCACATCCCATGGAAATTCTATCTGAAGTAATGCTGGGTCGCATACAAATATCATATGTAGAATGTAGTCCAAAATAATGTGACCTTCCTTTGAGATGCATTTCGGACAGTTGATAGAGAATTGATAGAGAACCCTATAGGCTACTAAGAATCTCTTGCTTTAATGCTGAGCTTTATTTGTCAATATACTAATGAAATAACTATATTTGAATCTGAAACACTCCAACTCATTTCTGAAAGAAAGCATGCAATGTACTGTTGTTGTAAGATATATGGGTGACTGGACTATTTACATTTAAATGTAAACAACAGAAATTCCTTAGATAAATATGATGCACTGTGAGCTATGTGGTCTGAAATGCAGTGAATAGTTGGCTAATCATGGAAGGCAAGAAGTTGTAGAAGAAATGTCATTTGGAACACCAATATATGGGCTACATGCCAAATGAAATTTTTACTTTCCTGGAACATGCTTCCTTTCAATTCAAGGAAGGAAGGATAAAATGGTATGTAGGATTGTACAGGAACTTTATATCTCAAAGACACAATAGGAAAAGAAATATATCTCAAGAGACAACTTCAGAGAAAGGGGTGATTTCTCAGTCTTCCCAAGTTTCCAGAAGACTGTCACACAAATTTTTTCTATACATATAAAGTTCACCAAAGGCAGGGAGGAGGGAATGAGGGACTTGGGGAAAAATTCTTGGTCTGCTTAGCAAATCTGCTAACTTTGCAAATCTACTGGGGTCGCCAGAACATATGTAGCCCATTCAGATATAATAAACACAGAATGATAGAATATGTCTTCTATATATTTATTTTTCTTTACCTTTGAAGTAAACACTGATACGATGTATTTTTTTCTTTTTTAGAGTCCCACTCATGCACATACCTTTAATATTGTCTCTTGGCTCATTTGAGACAGATTTGTATTAGTAAAAAAAAAGTTCATTATTACTAAGCACACATCACTTATCCTTAAGATAAATTAACTACTCAAGCAATCTCATGGGGGGAAGGGGACATTTACAATTGCTCAAAAGAAAAAGCATATTTTATATAAGTTATTACACTAAGGAAGTGATATATGTAAAATATGTACAAGAAACAAAAGAGAATGAATTCAGAGTCAAAAGGCATAATACATTTTGTATCTTTTATCATTTTTCTATTGAGCAGTACAAATATGAAATTGTTTTTCTGCTCTTCCATCTTAGTGCTTGCTTTGAAGATATATGTGCACCTTCCTCAGTATTGGTCACAGTTATTTATGGGGTTTTTCTTGTATCATGTTTCTAAAAGGTGTTAAAATCGATTTCCTTCTAGCAAAATTATTTTGGTACATTTCACATGTATCCCAAGCTTCAATGACATTTGGTTATCATTAAATGACTACAGTGAATATAAGAGAGAAGCATTCCAGTTCTCATGCATAGTCACTCAGATCTCTAACTCTTTGAGAACCAAGAATTCTTTGTTCCATTAACAGAACAATAACATTCTTAGGCTTGAAAAAAAATATGTAAATCTGTAACAAAAGACTTAGAAAGCCACAGTATTTCTGAGATGAGCTATCATTAATTATACATTCTGTTTCGAACTCCATGCCAATTTTCTCCCTGGCAAACTACAGATAGTTATTTCCTGGCTCAGTATTTTATATAAGAAATAATAGACTGAGAGCAAGATTATTCTACTAAGGACCAATGTTACAAGTTTTGTTGAATTTTGTTTTAGTCTAAGCCACTCTATGACAAAGTCTATTCATAATAACATACTTTCATTGGCTTTTATTTAGTCTTTTACTGTGGGCAGAAACTAATGGTTAATATTGACTAAGTGATTTCCTGGTACTGGTCCTGGTGCTCTATGCAGATCTACAGTGAGAGTCATAGTCTTATGGGAGAATAAGGATTGGGTAAAATGGCCTAGAAACTAATAAAATAGTAAAAATGGCCTAAAAAACTAATAATTTTACAGAACATAAAAGCTCCCATGTTCTAGTTCCACCTGTTTTCTTTCTATGTATTTCACTGATTTGTTTGGTCAGCCCAACTATGTCTGGTATTGAAACTAGAATGTTCCTTTTACATGCTAATGAAGTTACTGTCAGAAACTATCAAGGACTCTCAAGGAAAGAAATTGGTTCTGCTTGCTAGCTGTTATCAGAAAAGATTGCTTAAGAGCACTTACTTTAAAACCAAAATTATTTGGTTCAATTATCTTTCAAAATGTACTTGATCATATCAATATCATGTAACAAGATAATTTAGTTACTTAAGCATACATTTGTAATTAATTCATCCTGGTAGATTCAGCAAGGAAATCAGTTTCTTAACACCAGACGTTCCATCAGTGCATTTGATAGGATATTTTTTTCTATAGCCATGGTAGGTGGCTAGTAACTTACACTTTGAGAATGTTCCAGTCTAAATCATCTTGATCACATAGTATGGTGAAGAGTTTGGAAACTTAATAATTCACTTTCATATGCTGAAAAAAACCCTCAAAACTGTTTCTTAAGTAAACTCTTGGATCTCCTTACTCTACTGGCCCATCTCTATGTAAAAATTGGGTGGCCATCTATTAAAAAATAGTGTTGACTTTTGGTCTCATTTTCACAAGAGGTCATCAACCCTCCTATTTAGTTAGCTGATTTTTAAAATAAAGAATCTGTCCTTAATCAGTAACAAGGAATTGTTCATTAACAGATAACATAACTTTCAAACTGTTTGGTAGCGAAATTCTACCAGAAGCCATTTGTGAAAGGAATTCCATTTCTGGAGATTGTTTTGAAAAAATGAAATGCGTTTCTCTCTGTATAATTCTTGTTTTTAACTTCTGAATCGTGATGTGCTATCAAAAAGCTGCACATTTGGACCACATTTTCTTAGCCTCTATCAAGATATTTTCTTTGTTGTATTTTGACATTATGTCCTTGGCTTACATTAATGGAGACCCTAAAAAATGCTTTATGAAGTAGACTAGTTACTTAATAACACTATTAAAATGTCATCCACTATATAACCCAGAATCCTTAATACAAAGACCCAGTCAAGACATTGGCTTGACCTTACAAAGAACTAGTGTGTCTTCTCCTTAAGTGAGAATATGATTCCTGTAAACTGATTGTAGCTCCTTTTGCTTCAGCTGCCAAGAAGCTCAGAGCTAAATTTATTAATTAAAAGTATGGACCTATTAAGTTTTTATAGTATACATTTCTTAATTCTAAATTTTCTATGAATTTGCTTTTCTCTTCTATGTTTTAATGGTCTTGCCTTTTAATTAATGCCTGTATTTTTGGATTTTTCTGTATATCACTGAAAGATATCTCAAAACATTTTGTTACCCGTGATTGATTTAGCTTAAAAGAAAGAAAAATAACCAAATATCTCACAGTGTTGTAAAAGATACTGAAAAAGGTATGAGTAGGGGAGAAAAGAAGAAGTGAGATAAAGTGGTGATGGAAAAATCATTAGAGCACTAAAGGTGAGTAAAATAAAGATAACAATGAGTGAAATTATAAGTGAAGAATTTGAGGACGATACAAAGTAAGATCAAAGGAGATTCTGACAAAAAGATAAAAAAAATAGAGAGTAGAGTGTGGCAAATGAAAAGAAATATAAATCAAAAGACAGGCATCTACAGCCCTGAGAAGAATAAATTGAATACTCTGAACACACACAACAAGAAAACCATTCAAGTACTATGGCCCCTGAACAATGCACACAGCTCCTGTGCAATGTCGCAAAGTTTCTGAGAGAGACCAAGTCCAGGTCAGGTCACCGTCTTTCATGCCACCATGTACAGAGTCTGATTTCAATGTACGTTATGTTCACAACAGTTGACAGTACACCACCAAACATTTCAAATCCAGTTATTAATTCAGTTACTCTTACTTAATATTCTCCATGAATTCATGGAGAATTCATGAACATCCATGAATTCACTTAAGCAATAAATTCAAATTCAATGAAGAGAGCAAGCATTTGTTTCAGAATGATTTGAGAAGTGACCCCCAGCAACAAATTCCAAGGAAGGAGGCGGGGTTGGTGGATGGAGGACACCATGGCGGGAGGGCTGGTGATGAGCCTTTCCTGAGCCTGATTGAGGTACCCAGGGCTTCCCCCATCATATGCTCTTCCCAAAGAATGCATTGGCATTTGCATTTCCCTTTTCCCTCTTAGCTGTTTACCTTTGCCAAACCTTTCAGTAGGATACTGAATTTCTGGAGTAGTCGTTGTCAAGTGGGTCCCCGGGGTGCGGTAACAATGCCATCTTGGGACATGGGACACAAGGCAGTTCTGGAGCTCTATTCCAGAACTACAGAATCAAGAATTCAGGGAGTGGGGCCCTTATGATCCATGGTGTTCATAACATATGATACAACTTGAGAACCGGTGGACTAGAACACATGCATATGAGGAGCACGTGACTGCTTATTCACAATGCATTAAATGTGAGGTGATAATACTAGGAATAGAGGCAGAGTGTGGAAAGGATGGAAAACTGCAGAAAGAGAATATAAGCAACCGATACCTTTCCATTTGCTTATACCAGAGACTCAAATGTAGATTCGAGCGTTCATAGGTTTAATTTTTAAAATTTACCTTTTGCACATTTGTGTCTGTGCTGTTCTTCATTCTCAGGTCGCACTAAGAAGAGGAAGTCCGACATTCAGGTTTCCTCCGCAAAACTGGTACTACAACTACACATTCTCTAGACTTTAACTCCTTATCCTCACACAGAGCACATAAGTCACCCTCAGTTCCTAAGTCATTCCACAAATGATCAAGTTTCCTCTCCGTTTTAGCTCCATACAGGGATCAACATCACCACTGCAATTCAGTCACCCCTGAGGTGAGACTCTGCAGCTGTTTAAACAGTGCGTGGCCCGTGACAACACGCCAGTGTGGGGCAGGAAGCAAAGAAGGATTCTATTTCTAATTGAACCTCTGGTGGGAATTGAAATAGGTGGTGTTTGATTTCTTGAACTAGAATTCATCTGCTTATCATAAACTTTTCAGTGGCACCTTTTCTCCCTCCCTCCAAGGTACTGTCACTCACAAACCCTCCTCTCCTGTCATTTGCTCATTCATTGTCCTCTTTCAGTAACTGTACCGGGGCTCCCTTTTCCCAAAGCAGCTACCTTGAGCCCCGAAATATCTCCACACTGTAAGGGGAAGAAATTGCAACCTGCTTCACCATCACTGATTTGATTTAGAGAAAAACAATGAAGATCTCTTAAAGAAGGGCTCATCTATTGAATTATTTGGCCCGAATAAGAGCAGATTAAGGGGCAGATTGACCGCATCATTTGCAGATTTTAAATCTGGAAAACTTTTCAGAGGTGGTTGTTACAGAGTCTGCCAAGACAACTGACCGATGCTGGGACAGTTAGGCAAACCAGCAACATGCTCACTATATTAGTCCAAGACCATCTGCTGACCTTAAGTGTATGAAGAATTTTAATGAGAAAAAATATTTATCATTTGTTTACCTTACCCATAGAAGACCAGATAAGAATAAAAGCAGTATGGACTTTAGTTGTTCTTTATATATATGTTTATTGAGGACTCCATAATCACTGGGCTCATTATCTAATTATTGGACATATGTTTATACGAATTAAAATTTCATTATCCAGTTAATAGACATAACAAGATCATCTTGACTCTTAAAATATTAATTGTAAAAATAGATACTGTGGGAGGTGTAGAGTTTCCCTCCATGGGGACACACTGCCTCTGCTTATAATTAACTGGCCTAAAATACATTTGGAGCTTGATTAGCTTTTGTGTATTATTTTAAAATTACACAGATATAACATAGGTCTCTGAAAGTAAAAGATTGTGCTGTTCTTTCCAGATTCCTTCCAAATCTACAGAGTTCAGGATATCTTTTCTGTTATTTTGAGGCCCTCTCTATAGAACTCTTCCCTTAACTTGTCTGTACATGGCTACGGATTGAATTATGGAAAGCTATTCAGGAAAGTAGAGGCAAAGTAACTCCATACTGTTTTGTTGGTGGTGTTATTTTCCCAATATAATCTTACACACTCTTCTCTTTAGAACTTTTTCCTTTGAAGCCTTTCAGAATCTCTACATGCTAGGAAACCTGATATTTATCTGGTGGGTCAAATTAACGATGAGATTTGACATTATCGGATTTGATCACAAAATCTGACACTATCAAAATCTTGGCTTTCAGGATCAAGAGTCACTATAGCATATTTGGAAAAAAGGAAGGACATATGCTATGGCAGGAAAAATTTCTCAAATGAAACTTCCCTCCAAAATTTTGTATGTCTTTAAGAAGTACTGGAATTAATATCAGCTTTTGTTACGTTTTTGCATTTCATCCAGATCTCTTGATACAAAGCCAGAATTTTAGGGGCATGTGGCTGGCTCAGTCAGTTAAGCGTCTGACTCCTGATTTCAGCTTGGATTATGATCTCGAGGTTGTGGGCTCAAGCCCCACATGGGGCTCTATACTCAGTATGGAATCCGGTTGTCCCTCTCCCTTTGTTCCTCCCCCTGCTCACGTTTTCTCTCTCTAAAATAAATAAATGAAAGAAATCTTTTTTTCCCCTATATACGTTTATTTTATTTTTTCAGTGTTACAAGACTAATTGCTCATGCACCACGCTCACTGCTCCATACAATACAATGAAAGAAATCTTAAAAAAAAAAAAAAGGCCCAACAAGAATTTTAGAATTATCAACGATGGAGCACATACTTCCATAAAATAAGAAATATCAAGGTATATTAATAAATTCTACGTCTAAAAAACATTAAGGCAATATAGCTGATCAATTCAGTGATCTCAAAAAAAAAAACAATTTTATTATTATCAGGAAGTAAAATGAATTGTTAGTTCAGAGATCTTTTTCTTGCCTCTTAATTTATTGACATAAAACTGGATAGATACATCCCTAAGGGTCCTGACATACACAGCCTGCCCAGCCATGCATGACTGTGTTATTTGTTAAATATATACTTCCCTCTTTTCTTATTATAATATTGTGTCCAACTCACAACTAGTGCCAAATAGGTGATATAGAGAAGTGATTCCCAGGCAAAGTCCCTCATGGGGAGAGATCAGTTCTGTCTGACATGTTTCTGGAAGGCTTCACAAAGAAGAGCGTTCTATAGAGACATAAGGAGAGAAAAGTGGGAGTCACTGAGAAAACCAATTTTCCTAAAGTAGAGATTTCATTGTGGGTAATGGTGAAAGACAAGGCCAAACATTTATTGAGGTGAGATTTCCAGCAGAAGGGTTTTGACTTTAACGTGGGCCGGAGAAAACCACAAGATGAAGAGAATTTCAGGATTTCTGTGAATTAGGCTGGTAGCAATATACAGAAGAGAACAACTGTGGAAACAAGTAAACCAGTATGGACGTTATTTAAGTTATCAAAGAGTAAACATAATGAGGATCTAAATTAGTATAGGGTGGTGGTAGTGGGTAAATAAAGGATGAATGAAAACTATAGTAGTAAAAAATAGTCTAGATTATGATATTATTACTGACCATATAGGAGAGTCCAATAAGAGAAAATAATTTTTAAATTGCAAAGTATAAGTCTCTCTGACTGGGACCATTGAGGTACCACTGATTAAAACAGGAAAATTTGGAAAATCCAAAAGACTCCACTCCAAGACTGCTAGAACTCATCCAGGAATTCAGTCAAGTGTCAAGATATAAAATTAATGCACAGAAATCAGTTGCATTTCTATACACCAACAGCAAAACAGAAGAAAGAGAAATTAAGGACTCGATCCCATTTACCATTGCACCCAAAACCATAAGATACCTAGGAATAAACCTAACCAAAGAGGCAAAGAATCTGTACTCAGAAAACTACAAAGTGCTCATGAAAGAAATTGAGGAAGACCCAAAGAAATGGAAAAACATTCCATGCTCATGGATTGGAAGAACAAATATTGTGAAAATGTCTATTCTGCCTAAAGCAATCTATACATTTAATGCAATCCCTATCAAAATACCATCAATTTATCTCAAAGAAATGGAACAAATAATCCTAAAATTTATATGGAACCAGAAAAGACCACGAATAGCCAGAGGAATGTTGAAAAAGAAAACCAAAGTCGGCAGCATCACAATTCCTGACTTCAAACTGTATTACAAAGCTATAATAATTAAGACAGTGTGGTACTGCCACAAAAAGAGACACATAGATCAATGGAACAGAATAGAGAACCCAAAAATGGACCCCCAACTCTATGGTCAACTGATCTTCGACAAGGCAGGAAAGAATACCCAGTGGAAAAAAGACAGTCTCGGGGAGCCTGGGTGGCTTAGTGGGTTAAAGCCTCTGCCTTCAGATCAGGTCATGATCTCAGGGTACTGGGATTGAGCCCCGTGTCGGGCTTTCTGCTTAGCAGGGAGCCTGCTTCCCCCTCTCTCTGCCTGCCTCTGTGTCTACTTGTGATCTCTCTCTCTTTCTCTCAAATAAAAATAAAAAATCTTAAAAAAAATATTTAAAGAAAAAAGACAGTCTCTTCAACAAATGGTGTTGGGAAAACTGGACAGCCACATGCAGAAGAATGAAACTGGACCATTTCCTTACACCGCACACAAAAATAGACTCAAAATGGATCAAAGACCTCATTGTAAGACAGGAATCCATCAAAATCCTGGAAGAGAACACAGGCAGCAATCTCTTCGACCTTAGCCGCAGCAACTTCTTCCTTTCTACATCCCCAAAGGCAAGGGAAGCAAGGGCAAAAATGAACTATTGGGACTTCATCAAAATCAAAAGCTTTTGCACAGCAAAGGAAACAGCCAACAAAACCAAAAGACAACTGACAGAATGGGAGAAGATATTCACAAATGACATATCAGATAAAGGGCTAGTATCCAAAATCTATGAAGAACTTCTCAAACTCAACACCCAAAGAACAAATAATCCAATCAAGAAATGGGCAGAAGATATGAACAGACATTTCTGCAAAGAGGACATCCAAATG
>CM053604.1:74451766-74492022 GCA_028646535.1 Procyon lotor
GACATTGGGGAGGGTATGTGCTGTTAAGTGCTGTGAAATGTGTAAGCCCGACGATTCACAGACATGTACCCTGGGGCAAATAATACATTATATGTTAATAAAAATTAAAAAAAAAAAAAAGATATTTGTCCTTTATCTTCTGAGATCTATTGATGCTTCTAAAAAATCTTCTGTCATTGTGATTGTTATTTATTTATCTGTATTCTCTTTTAACTCTCTAGTAGCCTTTAAAATTTTCCTTTTATCCTCTCCTCTAACGTTTTGCAATTTCTCTGTGATGTTTTTAAGGAATGGGCTTGTATTTATTTAACTTATTAGGAACTTGTCATGCTTTTACAATCAAAGGACTCATATTCCTTTGTGACTCTTAAAAATTTGGAATCATAACATTACAAATTTTTCTCCTCTCCCCTTCTAATATCTCCTTCTGAGACTCCTTTCAGACACATATTAGAGCTTCTCATTGTATCCTCCTTCAATTGTAATTTGACTTTTCTCTTTTAATCTCTGAGCTGCATTCTAAGTGGTTTCTTCAGATTTATCTTCTAATTCTTTCTTTACTTATATTCAGTCAATGCTTTAATTCATCTGCTGTTTTCACTATTTCAAGCCTTCACTTTTAATTACAAAAATTATGTTTGATGCGTAAATCTATGCATTCATTCTATCATATAATCCTGTACTTTTCTTATGGATTTTATGTCTTTTAGCCTCTAACCTTTTAAATATACTTGCTTTAAAGTCTTTTTAAGAAAAGATTCTGGTTACTCTAGTTCCTTAAGTGCTTCCTTTTATTGTATGTGTGACTTTTGTCTCATGGCAATGAGTTTCCTCACGGACTTCAAAGTTTTTATCTCTCAGCTATCATCAGTGAGGATTATTTTCCATAAGAAAAATAAGATTCCTGGAAATGGAAACATTCAGCAATTTACTTATCAAAAATCTAAGTATTGACTTCTGCTTTCAGCTCTGATATGACTTCAGCTTGGAAGTAATAGCTCCAAGCCTTAACAACAACAAAAAAGCTGAACAAACTGAAAATCAATGGCTTTGCTGGACATGTAAGAGAATCAACATCACAGGACAAACTTCTACCCCAAAATCTAGAAAGACATGCAAATAGAGAGAAATACAGCTGAGATCAACATAGCTGAAGCAAAAGCCATTAGACCCATGAACTGGTAGAAAAGCTTAAGTGCTAATATGGTGAACTACTTGAAGTAGAGTGTAGACCACCTTAAGAATGATACTCCTAAAGATTGCAGTGGGAGTGGGGGCATAGTTTCTTGGACTGTACCTCAGACTCCCGCATGTTCTTGTGGTAAAGTGCCAAGAAAAGTCACCTCTTATTTTTGGCAGAATGAGGGAGAAAGGAACCAGTTTGAAATAATTCCAGTGTGTTCTCCATAACAAAGGCTTACTCTCAAGTGAAAAAGATTTTTACCAGAACTTACCTCACACAAAGTTAAGGATGATTACCCAACTCCAAACCTCTCTAGTTTTTCTTATTCTCACAAAGTAGAGCAGGTAAGGAAAAGAAACACTTGTGAAGGTCACAGCTTAAGGATGAAAACCCACTTAAATGACTGAGATTTAATCATAACCTTATAAAACACTTCTCCTCCCCATTCTCAACTGCTTACCATCACATCAGTTAAGTCTCCAATAAAATGACAGTGGATTACAGTTTAAAGAGTTACAAGGCTCAAACTCTATTTAAAAAGAGTTCTTCGGGAAACCCGACAACAGAGGACACAAAAACAAGGATGCTAGAGGAAATTGAAGCTTCTGTAGCCATAGACTACACCAAGACATTTTATATTCAAACTGCAGAAAAACAAAGACAGAGGAAAAAGGAAGCAGAGGGTTTAAAAAAAAATTTCTTTACATACATAAGAGAAAAGATAAGAATTACAGTGGATTTTTCATTTATAAAACTATATAAGCAAGAAGAGAATGTACTAAAAGAAGAAAAGAGTTAGGGATGCCTGTGTGGCTCAGTCAGTTAAGCCTCTGCTTTCAGCTCAGGTCATGATCCAGAGTTCTGGGATCCAGTCCCACATTGGGCTCCTTGCTCAGTGGGAAGCCTGCTTCTCCCTCTGCCTGCTGCTCTCCTGCTTATGTTCTTTCGCTCTCTCTGACAAGTAAATTTAATAAATAAAATCTAAAAGAAAAAAAAAGTTAACCTAAAATTCTATGTCCAGGAAAACTATTCTACAAGCATGAAGGAGAAATAAAAACTTTCTCAGATAAACAAAAACTGAGGGAATTTGTTGCCAATAAACCTGCTCTGCTCTGCAATAAATATTAAAATAAGTTCTTTGAGGGGAGCACATAGCATTTTCAGGGAAGTGAAAATATTCTGTGTGATACTATAATAATAGATGTTATTTTACATGTTTCCTGAGAATGTACAATACCAAAAAGAAAAAATATGGATTTGGGGTGATTATGATATGTCAATGTTGGTTCATCAGTTGTAACAATGTGACATGCTTGTGGGTATGGTAATAATGGGAGACTATGCATGTGGAAGGGAGGAAGCATATAGGAAATCTCTGACCTTCCATTCAATTTTTCTGTGAACCTAAAACTTCTCTAAGTCTTTAAAAAAAGTTATTTAGGGAGAAAGAAAGTAATATAGGTCAGAAACTCAGATATACCTAAAGAATGGGAAAGAATTGGAGAAGGAATATGAACATAAAATGAAATGTTTTCTTTTTCTTACTTTTACTCTAGTAGATAAAAATTTATTAAGATAATAAAAATAAAATGTATTCTGTAATTATAGCAAATAGATAGCTAACATGAGTTATAGTAATTTTTAAGGAATAGGAGGGAGAAATGGGGGGGTGCTATTAAAAAATTCCAAAAATAAAACTCCAGCACTATCCAAGAAATAGTGTTATTTAAAAGTAGACTTAGAGTCATAAAAAAAATTTATATCACAAACTGTAGTGCAACCACTAAAAGAAATTAAGAAGGAAGTAAAATATATGTGTTAAAGAGAGAAGAGAAAATCAAATTATATAAATTATACAATTAAAACAAAAGAAGGCAAAAAGTAATAAAACAAAAGAAGGCAGAAAAAGAGGGAGAAAAAGAAATGAAAGACAAGTACAACAAATAGAAAACAGTTACAAACATGGTAGATATTAATCCAGCTACATTAATAACTGCTTTCAATGTGAATTACCTTAATGTACCGATTAAAAGACAGTCAGTCAGAGTAGATTAAAAAAAAACAACGGACCCTATTATACATTGTCCACAAAAAAAAACCCACAAAAAAACAAACCCACTTTAACTATAAAAGCATAGGTTAAAAGTAAAGGAGTAAAGAAAGATATACCATTTTAACACTTCCAAAGAAAGAGGTTGACTAGCTATATTAATTTCAGGTAAAGCTGACTTCAGAATAAGGAAACTTACCAGGGATAAAGAGGGGCATTATGTAATGATAAAAGGATCAATTTTCCAAAGAGACATAAGAATCTTTAACACATATGTACCTAACAATGGATATCAAAAACATAAAGCAAAATCTAATAGAACTGAAAAGAGAAACAGGAACATGCACTATTACAGCTGAAGACTTAAACACTCTTCCTTCAGTAACTGATAGATGAAACAGACAGAAAATCAGTGAGGGTATTGTTAAATAAGTGGATCTAATTGACATTTATAGACTATTCCCATCCAACATTGGAAAAATCCATATTCTTTTCTAACTCCCATGGAATATGCAAGATGGTAGACCACATGCTGAGCCATCAAGCATGAACACAATAAAATAGTTTAGTTACTGGATGTTAGATGGTAGGACCCAGGTTCCTCACTGCTGGAGTGGGAATTCAGATAACCATGAGGAGGCTAGAATGATCCATGTATTAGATTAGATTTGGAGACATCAGTCTGAACTTATGTTTAGCTTACTATAGATACAGATGATTACACATGGAAATATTTAAAGATATAGGCATATAAATAAGTTCATATACATGAATTAGTATATGACACATACCTCCTTGTTTTCTCAGCTGAGAAGTCTTTAAAGTAATGACATCTCAATAGAAACAAGAACACTAGTACCCAGATTTTGGTTTTTGATACCATTCTCCTATAAAAGAAACTAGACTTTGTTGGGAAAATGGCTGATTCTTAGACTGGGCACAAAACCTACAAAGTAATCCTAGACAATTTTTTGGTGTCAGAAATTAATTAAATGCTCCAGAAAAAGAAAACTATATTGGTGAGTGTATCTCAAAGGAACGGAAGCCAAATAAAAGCAATCTCAATAACCAAAACTGGAACATTTGAACAACAAAGAAAATGAAGTAGTTGGCCTATAACCCAAAGTATAAATGAATATCTATGAGTGCATACTGATATAAATAATCAAATAAATATTTAAATGTGGGGCAAGAAGTAAATCTCTATTTAGAGGAACTCCAAATACTTTATGTAGCTATTCCATTCCTTAAGTGTGGACTCTACATAGTACTTTCCTTCCCAAGTATATAATGGGGGGGGGGGGGTAGAAAATAGAGTAATGTCACAATGGAAAAATCTGATGAATACTATCACAGCCAGGTACTCAAGGTTAATAGCATCAGTAATAAATAATCATGATAGTATGTACACTTGATGTGATATATGATAAAAAGAGTGCTTTCTCTCTGTTCTCTTCATCCTCCAAATTAACAACCTCAGTCTAATCTTGAAAAAAAAACATCAAATTCCAACTCAAGGACATCCTATAAAATATTTTACCAGTGCTCTTCAAGACTGTCAAGGACATCAAAACAACCAAAACCTGAGAAACAGTTATACCCAAGAGGAGTCTAAGAGATATAACAAGTAAATATAATGGGGGATACTGAATTGGATCCTGATACAGAAAAAAATAATCAGGTAAAAATTAAGGAAATCTAAGTAACATGGACTTTAGTTAATAATAATATATCAATATTTTCTCATTAATTTTAACAAATATACCATACAAATATAAGGTATCGATAATAGGAGAAACCAGGTGAAGGGATTATGTGGGAACTCCATACTAATTCTTTTTAAAATTTTTCATACATCTAAAACTTTAAAAATATAAACTCTAATAAATTTTTAAGTAAATCTTTATCTGAAATTTTGTATATATTAT
Source organism: Procyon lotor (assembly GCA_028646535.1). Taxonomy (NCBI): domain Eukaryota; kingdom Metazoa; phylum Chordata; class Mammalia; order Carnivora; family Procyonidae; genus Procyon; species Procyon lotor. The sequence goes on from CM053604.1 coordinate 74,456,928, forward strand.
GGTGATTTACTCTCACTTGGGTTAATTGCAAATCCCATCAAAATACAAATCACGAATGACATCATAAAACTACATTGGGTTATTATTTTTACTTTTTAGATGGTGATAAGAGAAAGGGATCCCAGTAAATAAGGAATGTCTTTCATTGCAAAATATCTTCTTAGATTTCAGAATTATAATATTTTAAAGTAGGGAAAATGGCCTTGCTCATGATTCTCTGTTACCTGTGATGCATGTTTATATAGACCACGCCGGTCAAATTTGCTGTTGCTCCTTTTTCTTTGCTAAATCAACATGGAAAAGACAATGCTAGAAACAGAGTGTCATACTAGTCCACGGTTGAAACTCTTTCTTACCTTTCTATTGTCAATATCACTACAGATAGACCAATATCTCTATTCTTATAGCCTAATACATGGGATTGACAAAATTTTAGTTATAGACTAGCTGCATATAACAATGACCGTGAGCCACAATAAAAATCTCCAAACATTTAGAAATATGAGTTATATGATTAAAATCAATCAGGCAGCAAGATAAGGTAAATTAACTTGAAATTATATTCTATAATATCTCATACAAGAAAACTAATATGGATGATTTGAAGTTAAAAGAGACAATGTCTCATATAATAATATCCATTATTAGGAATCTAAAAGTACAACTAATGAAGAGCTATAATGATCTGGATTTCATAATTTCTCAAAGAATAAAAATCTTAGAATTAGGAAAAGGAGAATTCATTTTAACATTTGATTTTGGGGGCCTGGGTGGTTCAGTTTGTTAAGAGTCTATCTTCGGCTCAGGTCATGATTTGAGGGTCCGGGTATCCTGCTTCTCCCTCTGCCCTGCCCCCTGATCATGTGTGTACTTGCTCTCTCTCTCTCATTCTTTCCTCTCAAGTAAATAAGTAAAATCCTTAAAAAAATAAAATAAAATTTGATTTTGTTTAGCTCCAACTACCCCCCCCGTTTTATGCATACTCTTCATCCCTACACCGCACAAGCTTCAAGCATCTGCAATCATATATAATTCCTTCCACTAGCCATGCTGTGCCATCACTGCTCATGTGATATTTTCCTTAAATGGAAGATAAAAGCACTTCCTGGTAGATGAAACATGATCCTAGAACTAAAATGAACAGTTCTGAATCCAAAAGCTACAGTCTGCTAATGCTTTCATTCACAAAGGAAATAGATTTTCAGAAGGCTTCTATCTGACTGGATTTTACTGTCACAACATAAAATATAGTAACAGGGTGATGGGCATTTAGGAGGGCATGTGTTGTGATGAGCACTGAGTGTCATACACAACTAATGAATCATTGAACACTACATCAAAAACTAATGATGTTCTGTATATTGGCTAACTGAACATAATAATAATAAAAAAATAAAATAAAAGACCAAAAATAAACTAAAAGACAAAAAAATAAAATAAAACACAAAAATAATAGTGTATATTAGTGCCTAATACATTCACATATGTATATATTATATGTTATATATGTAACATATTACACATATATATAACATATATGTTATGTGTGTGTATATATAGTGGGGTCCACCTAAACATATGATTTCCCATTCTCTGCTAGAGTAACAAATCAAAACTCCTAACCTTGTGCTCTCCTTATAATCTGCTAGTTTGATACTGTAAGTACTTATTAGGGTAACCATTTTCTCATTCAAAAGAAATGCTTAATAACAGGATATTTGGATATAACACAATAATATATGCTAATTGTTTACAGCCTTTCATTTTCCATCATATTAATTATTGTCCATTGAACTTAGCATATAACATACAATCAAATACAGATTTGAGTGACATTGTTTAACAAATAAAATTTGCCCATTATTTACTTTATGTTGTCACTGTGATCTTTCTGCCCTATTATGAATATTCAGTTGAAGGAAGTTCTATGATAACAAGTAAATAAATTGGTGAAAATATATTTAGTTAATTTTTAGCCTGGCTAAGAAACTTTACCACATTTAAAATAGTTTTGGTAGTATCATAATGTTTGTTCGAAATCACCAAACTTTTACAGTTATATATAATAATGATATATAAAAACTACATATAGCAACAACAGTCAAGACAAATTTAAAGCAATATAGGGCAATTTTAGAAACATAACATGTACACATACATATGTGCACAGATCTTTATATACATAGTAGGAAGAAAGAAGCATGTTTTAAAAAGCACGCACATTTATCATACATGTCAACTTGTAGGTCACACAACTTACTTCTAGAAAAGAACAATTTTATCACTTCCATGGCAGAGTTACCCTATACTTTTCATCCACCAACAATCATACACACACAGAGAGAAAGGAAAGAGAACTAAACAGAGAACTAAAATTTCAATGAACTTTGTTATACTATAGCCTACGTAGCAAAAATAAACTTGCTATAGAAATGTAGAGTAGGACTCACTTTGATTTACCAGTAGCTGTCGTAATATCACATAAGATTTATGACCAGCATTGTCATCTTCTTGCTATTTGATGCAGCAACACATACCAGCTCTAGCGAAATCAGACAGGATGCATGTGTGTTTTAGTCCAATTTCACTACTGTGATTTGGTCACCATCACTAAGAAGTGATGGGAGAGCATAAGAGCAGAACAAAACCTTAATATTTCCTAATTTCTGAATGTCCATGGCATCCTGATCACTGTATAATGGACAAGCTTCATTTTAACCTCTATGACCCCATTACAGTTGATTTTCATGCAGGGAAAAGAACTGAATCCTTAAAATTTCCCATATATGTCAAACTAAGTGGTTTTCAATATGGTGCTTACAAATGCCACTGCAAACTTAAGTATTTGTATAAATTTATTAAAAAGAAAACTAATCATAAAATAAAGTTACCCATAATGGTAACAATTGTGAAATATTGGACAGGGGGAGAAGCACTGAACCTATTTATATTAATAGGGAGACCTATATTTTTTTTATTCCTTGTCCACCTTTACTGATGTAGAATTTTGGGAAAATGTGTTCCACCTCTAAATATCACCAGTGTTCCCTCTATAAAATGGAGATGAGAATACCTATTATACAGAATTCCTGTGAATATAAGATACTGTATATGAAAGTGTTTTATCAATTATAATGTGATAGTAAATATATAGCATTATTAAAATAGAAGCTCATGTTCCTTTCTTTTTGTAAGATCAGTGACTAGCAAGATAGATGTATAGCTTTAGTTGTTGGCACAATATCTTATCTGGGTACCAGATGTAATTACCTGCTTGAGAAATATATTTATTTCAAAATTATCCATGGAAAAATGTATCCAAAGCCATTATGTGTGCAACCAGTGACCCCAGAGAAATGCAGTATGTGTTATCAATCAACACGTGCTGTATTGTGCTGTGATACCAACCAACCTCCAAACCCCAGTAACTTACGACAAAGGTTTTATTTCTCACTCATGTGACTTCAGCCGTGAGTTAGCTGTGGCCCTGCCCCATGCTTTGCTTTATTCCCACAAATAAGCAGAAGGAGTGGCCCCAATCTGGGAAATGTTCTTCTGCAGGAAGAAGTGAAGAACAATGGCAATATATGTAGTTGGTCTGAAACCCATGCTCTGATAATGCGATGAGTCCATTCTGCTCACATCCCCTTTGCTATCGCAAGTCATGCAGCCAGCACTGATAAATTTGGGTGGGAAGAATATTTCTCCCAGAAAGAAGGGCACCAGGGCAGGGCCCCTGTAACTACCATATATTTTAAACAAACAATGCAGTCTTTCACACAATAGATGTACTATAAATAGACACAATTATGCCCAAGGTCTTACCATTTTCCTACATAGTCGAATGGCCCGAAAAAAGGCCTTATGAATGGCCTGAAAAAAGAAGTGGGAAGCCTGTAAAGAAATATTCCTCACACCCTGTCAAATGATATGAATAGACAAGAAATACCAAGGGCACGGCAGTCTTTTTTTTTTAATCTTGCAGATTTGAATTCTGGTGGTCACAAGAACAGACATTCAAAACTAAAGGAAAGGTGTACGGACTTTTGATAATTTCAACAAGAAAAATTCTCCTTGGTCACAGTTCTAAGCCCAGCTTTGCCACTTGCTATCTCTAAGAGGTAGGAAATCCCTACACCAGTCTAGGTTGTTTCAGATGCCAAAATGTTATGGGTGTTGACATATATCTCAAAGGAGTTTGAGGGAGAGAGGTAAGGCCAAGAAGAGATCTGAAGGAAAGAGATGTACTGGTCTCAAATTTAATTTACTGGATGGAATAATCACCCAGAGTGGGAAGGAAATTTCAGTGGGCTCCTCATGGCCTGTATGGATTATGTCTTGGAAAGGATCTTTCTTTGATCTTCATTTACCAACATGATTGTTTGAACCTTGATTTCTTTGCCTTACTAACCTAATGAGATACCATATATAAAAGCTATTTGAAGCATAGTAAAAAATATTAGAATAATGATTGCTGTCAGGGCAGTGATGTGCAGAAGTAACAAACCACTTCAGTTAATTCACTTCCATAAATTAGTTAATTTACTTTCTTGACTACAAAATTTTCAAAGTATAAAGAAGTCTACTGAAACCTTGTCTCCTATGGATATTTAAATACAATAAAGCTTCCAAAAGCTTTCAAATCAAGAAAAGTTCTGGAAGAAAAAAAAGCATAAGAAAAGCATTTTAATAAACTTGAATTTTATTTAGAGAATGAAAAGAAAGAAAGAAGAAAAGAAAAAGGAAAAGAAAAGGAGGAAAGAAAGAAAAATGGAAGAAAAGAAAGGAAGTAAAGAAGAAAACAAGAAGAAAAAATAGAAAAAAGAAGAAAGAAAAAAAAAGAAAGAAAAAGTCCTTGAAGAAAAAGAAAAACTCTAAAGGAAAACATTGCCTTGGGACAACTAACCCACTGTGCCCAAATCTCTAGCCACCTGCTAAGATAAGAACATACCATTTTTAAGATACTGAATTCATATGTAAGCAAAATAGTTGGAGATATCATGACAGAAAACCCAGTTTTAAAACAAATTGCGAGCCTGGAACATATTAACATTTAAAAAAAAAAAAACCCCACACCATAAAATAGTGAGATCACCAATGAAAATAAGATCAAATAATTTCACAAAATATTTAAGCAAGATGCCTTTGTACGTCCCAGCTACTTGTGTTTCAGTGCAGAGATACAGGTGGAGAAAATTTTACCAAATAACAAAAGAAACAGAGGAAGAGTCTAATGGGCAATCCTTTCACTGAAAATATCAAATTGTCCCAGTCAGAACATTTCCATGGCTTCCTTCTACCCATTGGTACTTCTCTGTGGCTGGACCCTTGGACCGCAGTCAGATAAACTCCGGTTTGATACTCAAGGCCTTTGTTAGTGAGAAGTCCTACCTTTAATCTTTACTTACTCTAAGCTTCTCTTATCTTCTTGCTTTTTCTCACTTCAGTCCTTTCCTCCACCAAATCTTTCAGTCTATAAGGCTGAACATCATGCCAGGGAGATTTGATAGCCTTTCTATAAGCTTTATATAAAACTTGTTTGCCTAAAAACAAGTTAAATTTTGGACAAGTCTGATTTTGCTATAATTTAAATACGGAAAGCTGATCTCAGAAATCTTTTGCTATATAGAAATTTCTGTTAAACCCATGATGATTGGATTTGGCCTTTGGTGGTGTGTTCCAAAAGAGGCCAAATTTGGAAAACCTTGACATTTATGCATATAAATACCAATGTTTCTGCAGCTCCTCCAGGAAGCAATTACAAAAATATTTCCATGGTGATTGGATCCACGTGATTTTGATATAACCCCACTTAACATTTGGTTTCATGAAAAATAAAAAGAGTGAGGCCCACAGAGATGTGCTACAAACCTATTGATGTTATTTGGTTCAACACTGCCTTCTGTAATATTATCTCTCTGTTGAACTTCTTAGTTTGACTTTTGCCTGATATGCTTGGGTGTTTATAATGGATCAGAAGAAAGTACAGAGTATATATGATACCTTTCCTATTTGGAGTCCTTTATTATCTTTTTCAAATCTTCAGGAGGATGTCAAAGTGAAATCTCCTGTTTTAGAGAACAATGTGTCTCAATGGAAAATACCAAACATAGATAGGAGGAAAATGGGGTCTTAATTTGGTGAAAGAAGCTTTCTTGTTCTGTATCTCTTAATGTCACAATGTGCCATTTAGCAGAATTTGCATGTATTTAGTATGATGTTGGCCCACGTACCATACTTCACACACATTCTGTGTTAGGAACTGTACATACTATCCAGGCAACAAATGTGAGGATAAAAAAATCATGTGGTAGGCATATGTTGGTGCTGTATGTAATAAGTAGTATCTGTGTGAACTAAGCAGATAAAGTGACACCACGACCCATCACTTTATTGATTTTGCCCCTTGTTTCTTCTATTGGTTGTCAAAATGTTCACGTGAGTCCCTGCTCCATTTAGAAATATATTAATGTTTAGACATTAGTTCAAACACATTCTTATTAGAAAAGGATTCGTCCTATAAAATGTAGACAAAAATGTACAATTTTGCTCTTTATGTGAGGTTTTCTTAAATATAAAGGATAACCATAACTGTTTTTAGAATTCATCCTTTCATAAAACAAACAAAAGAAATTCTTTTCATTGTAAACTGGTTTCAAAGAAATAAAGTGCACTGTGATTAGAAAACCAATATCCTTTATAGTATACAGCATAGTTTTATTTAATTATACCTTCCAAAAACTAAAAAGACCACTTTGTAAAAAGGCATCTTTCCTTCCTTCCTTCCTTCCTTCCTTCCTTCCTTCCTTCCTTCCTTCCTTCCTTCCTTCCTTCCTTCCTTCCTCTCTCTCTCTCTCTCTCTCTCTTTTTTATTTCTAACTCATGTCATTTAAAATTTTAAGTTACGGTTAGTTAACTTATAGTGTAATATTAGTTTCAGGTGTACAGTACAGTCATTCAAGACTTCCATAAACCACCCAGTGCTCATCACAACAAATGGGGTCCTTAATTCCCATCACCTAATTCACCCATACCCCCACCTACCTCCCCTCTGGTAGCGATCAGTTTATTCTCTATAGTTAAGAGTCTGTTTCTTGGTTTGGCGCTCTCTCTTTTTTCTCTCCTTTGCATGTTTGTTTTGTTTCTTGAGTTCCACATATGAGTGAAATTATATGGTATTTGTCTTTCTCTGACTGACTTATTTCACTTGGCATTACACACTCTAGCTCCATCCATGTCATTGCAAATGGCAAGATTTCATTCTTATTTATGGCTAAGTAATATTCTGTTGTGTATGTTAAGCTTTATTTAATAGTATTAAATGGTACTGAAATATTTAACTTGTTTTTAAATGGTCACATCAACCTTATTTCTTACATCTGAAGGAAACAGGAAGATAAGCTTATGTTACATTTATTTAATTTTTTTCTCTTTTGAAATCTTAAACAATTTTACCTTTTTCAATTTAACTAAAAGACTTGAAACTGAGAGGAATTAGAATAAAAGAAATGTCTTAGAATATTTAAGAATCTTCAATGAATTTGAATGACATTAAAACTATTTCTGGAACATCAATAAAAACTAATGTAAATACTTAAAATCTAAGAATCACTAAATCATTCAAAATATGAATTCTATAACTAATTAGCATATTTACTAATCATTTCTAACAAACACATGAAAATGACTTAGAGATATATGTGTATACGATATTTAAACTACCATTATTAGAAACCAACATATTGCTGTGACAAAAATATAAAGAAAATTAACTATTCCACTACTTACTTAGAGAAACTTTTCATGATAATTTATTTGCATTTGTTTAAGATAATATTGTTGTTTCATAATTTCCTAGCTAAATCATTATGATAATGTACCTAATTCCAACTTGACCTCTCTAATCAATCTTCTACACTTCTACCACTATGTCCTTCTGCTTCAAGGTTTCCCCACTCTTTGCAGGATAAAATTCAAGTTGCTGGAGTTCACAACTCAGAAATTTTCATCATCTGTCTTGTGCGCACATCCTTTCTTACTTCCTGTCATGGCCCACACCATGGGTCATGGTGGATCTTTCCCTGCTTATTTTCTATTGCCCAAATGATCACTCTTATTCACCTTTCTATGTGTCTTATGTGTTTATTTGTTTATATATCTATTTCCTCAACCTAAAATACTCTTTCTCCCCATTTTAACCAAATTTAGTCCTATTTATTTCAAGGTTCAACTCAAGAATCACTTCCTCCTAGAAGCTTTTATGGACCACTTCTCTCTCTACTTTTATGTCCATTTCCAATTACCAATTCCTTTACTGACATACACATAACAATCTTTGAAACACCAAAGCCAACAGATTGCAACAGAGAAAAGTTACTTCTGACCTGAATTAATAAGTACTTAATGCCAAATTTATTCTCGCTCTGGTTTTCTCCTCAGGACTACCCATACTAAACATATATGCTCATGCATGCACGCGTGCACACACACACACACACACACACACACACAAATGTGACACCAGCACTAGTATCAGAGGTCCAATAAGGACCAGAAGGTGAGCATGGAATACAACTATTCCTCTCTCCACCATCTGTTAGTTTCCCATCTGCCTTCCTTTAGCCATAGAGACAGGGTTACTTCACTGTGACTTCCTTAGATTACTATCCCGTTCTTACTTAATGGCCCATTTTTTGAAGGTAATAGTCTTCCCTGATTAATACACAATCATCATTTTTTACTATTGGATTATTACTATTTACTATTTACTACTACATTTTTACTATTGAATCCTTTACGAACACCACCCCAATTCCTTTGAGATGGTTAGAAATCACTGTAACTCCTACTCTCCCTGTGAGAAACATTCATGTGAATATTTCATGATCATCAAGGCTGCTTAAATCACTTTCTAGACAAAATTACTCATTAACTCAGCCGGTATCACACAAAGACAGTGAATTCTGCTGCTACAGGTCCTTCGGCTAATCCACATCTATTTTAAGCTCTGGAGCTTCAACTAAGAGTTAAACTAGTCCATATGGAGTGAAACCAGCCAAAATTCAATGTTGGAGCTTCAGTTTTTCCAAAACAAATCTCTATTTTATAAAATTATCCTCTGATTATTTGAGAATTGGATACAAGAATTGTGTTCAACATTGAAAGAAAAAAGTCCTTAACCAGGAGAGAAAACAATTTTCAACCCTACATAGATCCTACATAGATTCAAGGTAAATAATGCATTTTCACGGAATTGGCCCAAGGCCACAGCTGTGCGGACATTGGGTGGGAACAGTTGACATGGGGCTCCAGTGATGAGGAAGTAGCCCACCTGGGTCAGTGTGAGCAGAGTTGGGCCACACCTATTCTTCCCAACCATGCACACTGGTGCTGACGTACTTCTCATGCATGGCCCAGATACTCCTGTGGCCTGGAGTCAGACTGGCATCCCTGCTGAAACTTGTAACAAGTCCAGGAAAGAGGATCTAAGCATTTGGAAGCACTTATTCGGTTCTTATTTCTGGAGCAAAGCACTCTACTACTCTGGGAGAGAAAGAAATGGCCTTGTTTTTAGATAGCAGAGTGTTGAGATGCCAAAGAGTAAAATGTGAAATGGGCACATGCTATGATGAGCACTGGATGGTATACTTAACTAATGAATCATTGAACACTGCATCAAGGACTAATTATGTACTATACAGTGGCTAACTGAGCAAAATAAAAAATAAATAAATAAAATAAATAAAAATAAAATGTGAAATGTAAAGAAAAGATTAAGTAAAGCCTAGAAAAGAGTTGGTTGTGTGGGCCAAATAGAAATGAATTTGGTCATCCTCTGGTACTTTCCATTTTGTTTTTCAATCTGAAAGAGACTTTTGTGGTTAAGGAAGGGTCCACCTACATGAGTAAAGATTGGGTGGTTTGGTTGTGAAGGATTCTACCTAAAGGAGCTAATTTTTTTTTTCTATTCCTAAATAATTTCTACAGACCACTGCTTCACATAAAAAATCAATAGTACTGTCCATATTAGTGAGGATTGATTTTTCTTTTCTTTTTAGGAATGAGTTGTCTTTGTTTTGTTTTTTAAAGATTTTATTTATTTATTTATTTGACAGAGAGAGAGCACACAAGCTGGTAGAGCGGCAGTGGGAGAAGGAGAAGCAGAATCCCTACTGAGCAGGGAGCCCAAAGCTGGGCTCAGTCACAGGAACCTGGCATCATGACCTGAGCTGAAGCCAGATCTTAACTGACTGAGCCACCCAGGAACCCCAAGTTCTCTTTGTAATCATTAAAAATGCAAAGGTGAAGGGACAGGGAATAATAATGAATTGCGTGACCTCATTTTGCTCCCCCCACATTAAGCCTTGTCAACCTTCAACCAGCAGTTCTCTGCCCACACAACTCATAAGTCTTCCTGAATTGGGTTCAATAACAATGTAAAGATACTTCATGAAATACATAACAGTGGCTGTATGCTGATTAAAATAATGTTCCTGGGGCACCTGGGTGGCTCAGTGGGTTAAAGCCTCTGCCTTCGGCTCAGGTCATGGTCTCAGGGTCCTGGGATCGAGCCCTGCATCAGGCTCTCTGCTCAGCAGGGAGCCTGCTTCCCCCTCTCTCTCTGCCTGCATCCCTGCCTACTTGTGATCTCTCTCTCTCTATCAAGTAAATAAATAAAATCTTAAATAAATAAATTAATTAATTACTTAATTAATTAATGCTCCTAATTTTAATTTTTTAAAGATTGCAGGCCAAAACAAAAAATTCTCACTATTTTTTTTTTTTAAAGATTTTATTTGTTTATTTCACAGAGAGGAGAGAAATCACAAGGAGGCAGAGGGGCAAACAGAGAGGGGGGGGAAGCAGGCTCCTTGCCAAGCAGAGAACCTGATGTGGGGCTCCATCCCAGGACCCTGAGATCATGACCTGAGCTGAAGGCAGAGGCTTTAACCCACTGAGCCACCCAGGTGCCCCAAAAAATTCTCACTATTTAAATGATAATTTGAATATTCTCTTGAAATTAAACAAAAGAGGGGCGCCTGGGTGGCTCAGTTGTTGAGCGTCTGCCTTCGGCTCAGGTCATGATCCCGGGGGCCTGGGATCGAGCCCCGCATCGGGCTCTCTGCTTTGCAGGAAGCCTGCTTCTCCCGCTACCATTCCCTCTGCTTGTGTTCCCTCTCTCGCTGTGTTTCTCTCTGTCAAATAAATAAAATCTTTAAACAAAAAAAAAAAAAAAAAGAAATTAAACAAAAGAAAAATAACTATATTTGCCTTTAGAAAGGATAGTTAAGTTACATTTAGAAAGGAAGATTTTCACCTACAGAATTCTTTAAGTCATTTATATATCCATCTGAACTATATTCTCTGATTATTGTGTATATTGGAATATAAACATTGAATATATATCTTATATATGTAGGAATTAAGTTTGGAAATGTTTGAAAGAGGGGATTAAAATAGTATATAATCCTTTCTAGAATTTTAGAATATCGCCATCACTACAATTCTCCACATGATTTTATAATTTTATTTTTGTCATTCATTTTTCTTTTCTTCTTCCTGGCAACCTTACTTAGGAAGTGGAGACGTGGGGCAGTGGTAGACATACTGATGGTGTTCAGTTTAAGAAATGAATTAAGGTATGAAGATGTGGAGTGTCAAAGAGCACAGCAATCCTCTTTCAGGCCCTGCTGATTCTCAACCAACAGAACACTGAGTAGAAGCAGAACCTGAGGAGGCTTGAAAGGAACAAATCACACTTTGGGACCTTATTTCCTCTCGTTAATTTTCATCTTCTCACAGATTCTATCTCCTCAGAGGTATTTAGTGCAACTGGCTTTATGAAAAAGGAAACCAAGCTCCAGAGCTAGAAAAGGTCACAGAGCAGTTAACAGAGCCAAGACTCAATCTCCTGTGCTTTTTCTACTATGCCATGTTTTCTCACTATTCCATGTTCTTCTCAATGAAAGTCAACACAGTTTTGAAGAGAGTTTCCCGTGTTCAAATCTGGAATGTGCTCTTGAAGTAATCATTGAATTTAGAACAGTCTCTCAAAGTAACAACTAAAGTCCATAATGTTCTCTTAGAGTAACTGATGAAAACTTCAGGTGCCTGGGTGGCTCGGTCAGTTAAGTGTCTGCCTTAGGCTCAGGTCAGGTCCTGGGAAGGAGCCCCCATCCAACTCCCCGCTCAGCAGGGAACCTGCTTCTCCCTCTCCTCCCAGCTTATCTCTCTCGCTGTCTCTCTCTCTCAAATAAATAAATAAAATCTTGAAAGAAAGAAAGAAAGAAAGAAAGAAAGAAAGAAAGAAAGAAAGAAAGAAAGAAAGAAAGAAAGAAAGAAAGAAAGAAAAAGAAAATTCAATAATAAGGCTCTCATTGCAATCTTGCTCCAAATACCTCTAAGATAGCTAGAGGGATTAAGGACAGAGGAAGAGCTTATCTGAGTCCTCCTACCCCATCATAAGGGCAGATCAAAACGAGCACTCAACATCAGGTACTTTTAAAAAGTGAAAAAATAGGGGCGCCTGGGTGGCTCAGTGGGTTAAAGCCTCTGCCTTTGGCTCAGGTCATGATCTCAGGGTCCTGGGATCGAGCCCCGCATCGGGCTCTCTGCTCAGTGGGGAGCCTGCTTCCCCCTCTCTGCCTGCCTCTCTGCCTACTTGTGATCTCTCTCCTCTCTGTCAAATAAATATATAAAATCTTAAAAAAAAAAAGTGAAAAAATACTGTGAACAAAATAAAAAGTGACACTCCTATTCCTTTTCCCTAATTTCTCAAACTTTGCCCCAGTTATCTCCTCCTACAGTAAATGCCATAAAAAAAAAAAGATCCCTTAGGGACCACAATTGGATAGCCCTGATGCTGAGGCTCTGGTCTTATGCATTAGGCTGAATTTCTAGATTGCCATGTACAAATGGAAGAGACGCTGTTTACGGAGTACAGACTGTCTGCCTTGTAAGCAAGGCATTTCTTTGCACTCCTATTGGCTTGCTCCTCGCTACTCCATCTCCTCCTATCCCATCAAAATGTTTACCTTTCATTGGCTCATTTCCTCTTTATTTTGCTTATAGGGTGAGGGTCTAATCATCGATTCACCTGCTTTTTCTTGATTAGAGAGATTTGTTATAATATACTAGGAATTAAAAAACTGGTGCAGTTGAGGTCTTACTGACCAATAAAACAGTACTAAAATCGCTTCCTTGTAACAGAACCTTCTAAGCCAAAACACATTCAGTGTTTTTGCTCTAACTAAAGCAATATTCTTTAAAAATATTTTCCATCTGAACCTACATAAAAGTAGAAATAGATAAGTTACCTGGTGAAAGAATTCATGTGAAATTTGTAATGCTACGAGATAAAGAAAATAATCGAAGGTTAGTATATCTAAGCAATGAAGAGACTTTCTCTTAGGTATCTTCAAAGAAGGCTTTTTTTTTTCCTTGCCAAAAGTCAATTATATCTCTAAAATTCACTTCACCAGTGCAATACATAGATATTCACAGCAGCTGCAGAAAGTGTTTTATATTATTAGAGGACAGAAGAACTTTATGATGGTTTGTACTAATATCAACATATCTAAGCTGGAACTAAGATTCCCAGAATCACATTCCCTGTATTTTTCTGGTGTAGAGACAACCAAGAGAGAAGTTTGAGATTTGGAAAGTGAAATGAAGCTGGAAGTGTGAGGCTCTGAAGGTCATTGTGCGCACCAGGCATCCCTGGAGCTTGTGAACATTGTGGTTAATTTACTAACTCCTCTTGTTGGGAAGGGGCAGCAGCTGGGCCCACAGCTCCCCTATTTCCCATCATCCTCTTCTGTTTATCTCAGTCTTCCATTGCTTCTTCTACTCAACTACTCAACTCTCAAGGTTGGAGGAAGCGAGAGACAGAAGTTTGTCCTCATGGGTGCAGAGTCCTCTCATGTTCTAGTTTGTCTTCATCCTCCTGTGTCAGGCCCATCCTTTTTTTCTACCGGCTTACCTATGGCAACTTCAGACCATCACCAGACATGGGCAACCTTACAGAAATTTCTTCACCAGATGCTACAATTGCATGTCTACTCCCTATAATAAGTCCCTTATTCCATATCACTCATGGTGGTTCCATTCCCTTATTGATGGCTGATAGGTAGAGAATTATGCCCCAGGAACAGTGTCTATACCCTAATCAAAGAATAGGTAATGAGTCTCTGGCTGAATTTCAGTATCCATGTAGAGTACCACCACCTAGCTCTGTGAACTCACTTTTGACTAATGGAATACAGCAGAACTGAGGCTCTGGACTTTGAGTCTGGGTCATAAGAAGCTTGCAAATTATACCTTTCTCCCGGAAGAGTCACAATGGGAGACGACAGACACCACGTATGAAGTCTGACTACCCTGAGACTACAATGCTGTGAGAAATCCCAGTGACTTCACTGGTGCCAAAGAAGGCAGATAAAGCAAACCTCAACCATAATGGAATGGTTTCTAGGTGGACCTGTTTTTGTTGGGAAATGCAAACTATAATAATGCATTTACCTGCATGGATAATGACCATGTCTCCCTCTTTCCTCATTTTTGTACTATTTCTGATATTCTTGCTTTTAGTCTCTCTTCAATCCATAATACACATTACTAGATTAAATTATCTAAGAATATCATACTTATTAGGTCATCTGATCTTTGAATAACTCTTGGAAGGGCCCCGTTGTACATGGGAATAAAGTTAAAAATCTCTCATCCATCTTCCATCTCTACTCCCACTTCAATTCCCTGCTACCTTCTAGAGTAAATTCCCCCACTCCACCAAAGTAATCTTGGTGTCCCTAGCTATGCCATGGTATTACCACCCCCATGGGTTTGCTTACCTTGCCCTCCACTAGATTTCAAATCCTCTGTGTACCTGCATAAATTATACACATCTTTCAATGTCCAACTTAAAAGCTACCTCCTCCTTAAAATTTTCCAGGGTGTCTCTCTTCTCTGACTTACTGTTACACTTATTATAGAAATCTTACTTATGTTTCTGTGTATATTTTGGTTCCCTAATTAGATCACAATTATATTGAGAAAAGATACTGGTGTTATTCATCTTCATATCTCCCCAAAGGAAAGTAGTTGTTGGACTGGTAGTTTTATTTTTCTTTTTTTATGATCTCAAATAAAGTACTTTAAGAAAAAAATAAATTGTCCTTAACCGTACTGAAGCAATCATACTGACAGCTTTTAATGAAATTTTTAGTAAAACTATCGCTAGCTCCGGTATTCACACTCAAGAGATGACTATGGAGCAGTTTTACCTAATCTTTATAAGCATGAAAATCTCCTTTTAATTAAAAATATTATAAACTCCTCTCATGCTAGTGCCTGTACTTTTGAGACAATATATAACAAAAAGCTACTCTGCATTCCATTACTTTCAAATGAATTTCTATTTTATTAATCACAGCAGCATGTAAAAAAAAAAAACCTAGAAATCATATTACAAATCTCTGCAGTATATGCTATTTATTTAGTTAGTTTATAGTTAATTATTGAGGTAAATTAGATTCTAAGGCACCTTTAATAAGCTCATGTCCCCAAATTTTCATCTTTCCTATTCTCCCTGTAAGGGAGACATCCCTGTAAGGGATATTTTTATTTTTTTAGATTTCCTTCCTCCCTCCCTTCCTTCCTTCCTACCTTTCTTCCTTCCTTCCTTCCTTCATTCCTTCCTTCCATCTTTCCTTCCTTCCTTCATTTCTCTATCTTCCTTCCTTCCTTCCTTCCTTCCTTCCTTCCTTCCTTCCTTCCTTTCTTTCTTTCTTTCTTTCTTTCTTTCTTTCTTTCTTTCTTTCTTTCTAAAAGATTTTTATTTATTTATTTATTTGACATAGAGAAAGAGACCACAAGTAGGCAGAGAGGCAGGCAGAGAGAGAGGAAGCAGACTTACTGTCAAGCAGAGAGCCCAATGTGGGGCTCGATCCCAGGACCCCGAGATCATGACCTGAGCCAAAGGCAGAGGCCCCAACCTACTGAGCCACCCAGGTGCCCCTCTTTGTGTGTGTGTGTGTGTGTGTGTGTGTATAAGACAGTGGGGAGAGGAGCAGAGGGAGAAGGACAAGCAAACTCCATGCTGAGCACAATCTTGGGGCTCAATCTCATGACCCTGAAATCATGACCTGAGCCTCAATCAAGAGGTAGACGCTTAACTGGCTAAGCCACCCAGGTGCCCCGAATTTAAATCATCACTGTTAAATGTCACTCAGAAAAGTTCAACTTGGTTTGGCAACAGTCTAGATGCTCAGAAATAGAGGAATGAGTAGGTGAGTTATGAAATGCTCATTTAATTAATTTTATGGACACAAAAAATCATATTTTTATAATAGAACATTTTTATAATGTTCCATAAAAATTGTATATATAGAATAAACACGAATACATAAAAGAAAAACTACATATAGAGAAAACCACCAGAGAAAGTAGACTAAAGTATGACATTTTCTTTGTATGCCTTTAATGAGAGCATGGTAATTATTTTTTAATCTACATTTTTAAATGTTCTATAATTAACACATGTTATGGTTTCACTGAATAAAAAGTAATACACTTAATTTCTTAAAGATCAGAGATATCACCTAAATATTCTCTGCCCTGTGGTTCTACTAACCATCAATAATCAAATTCCCAGACACCATTCATTCATTCAGCCTAATTCATCATTAAAAAAATGCACTAAATGTACTGTCTTAGCTATAAAATGAAACTTTGAAAAGCTATATTACATACAATATGTCAAGCACCAGAGGCTTGAGTTCTTATAATTTGTTAAGTTTGTGAGCAAGTCTATATGACTGTACCCTACCTACCCATGGACTTGACAACTTTAAGACTTTGATCACATTTTCTGTTAGCTTTCATGTTCCGAAGCCAAAAGCATCCTAATTTCTCGAATCAATGTTCATATAAAAACCCCTTGATCATTTTACTTATTGTTCTCTGAGACTCTTCCAGCTCTATTTTGTCTTCTCAAGTGGTGACCTGGAGAATATGTAGTATTCTAGTTCTTACACAATTGTAGGACGATGCTTTCTGATTTGTTTCCAGTTTTCTTAATGAGGCAGGTAGGCCATCGGGTTGGTGCCTTGGGGAGCAGACTGCAATCATTCCCAGGTCGCTTTGCTGTGTTATAACTAACACCTTGAAGCCATCAGTCCTATACTTTGTCTTTTTCTTGAAATAGATATATCCATTAAGCTCATCTGTCAGTGTTTTTTAGATCCACATAACTGAGAATTTATCCTTAAATGTATATCCAGGGGCCTGACATCCTTTAGTCAAAATCGCTTGATATTAATTTCAGTTGAAGATTTTACTATTCAGCCAATTTACTAAAATGTTAATAAAACCAAAACAACAACAACAAAAACCCACAATCTCTAGAGGATCTTTCCATTTATCATCCTCCAGTTAGAAAAGTGCTTATTTATTCTTGCCCTTTGTTTCCTGTCTCTAAGTACTTAGCCACAATAAAAACATTTTCCCTAATGTCATGGTAACTACTAAAGGAAATTTCCTTTCTCATTTTGTCCTTTTATCTAATAGTTTATTTTTACAGTGTGTCCTGAAGTAATTTGCCCATGTATTACAGATTCTAACAACTTGTCACGCATCCTATTAAACGTCATTCTTTACACTCCCCTACTGAAAGCATTTAAATCCAAGGGCCTCCAACTGAGAGATTTTCATTGGCACCTTACAGTTGATTATTAGAAAGCTTTTTCACCCATAACACAGCGTGTTCCGAATCTCAGTGATTCTGGAATGAATTAGAGTATATTGGAATGGAATTCCTTTTCAACCTTCTTCTTACAGCTGGCTTTTTGTTTTTTGTTTGTTTGGCTTCTTTTTTTTTTCTAAATGATGAAGTGTGAAGATTGTCCAGGTTTTGGAAAAGACATAGATGTACATATAGGTTGTTATAAATACAAAAAAAAGAAAAATCAGTGAGACAATATTTTCTAAGTCAGTATTCCTTTAAATTCATCAAGTCTATGATCAGAATAATCTTAACTCACCATGTGGTAAGAAAGGGACAGTCCTAGTTCTACATTTTACTCTTTAAAAATTTAGAATAGATATTCATATATTTAAAAGTGAACACTGACTCTTACAGAAAGATTAACCTCAGATGTACCATATACCTAAATGTACAACCTAAAAGTCTAAAATTTCTAAGCTAAACATGAGAAAAATGTTTGTGAACTTCAATTAGTTAAAGATTTCTTAGGACATAAAAAGGAGGAAAGAAAAAAGAAAGAACTGATTTTGGAATCCACTAAAATTTAAAACTGCTGTGCTTCAAAACATATTTTCAAAATGGACAAGACTCAAGCTGGAACAGAGTATTTGCAAAATGTATATTTGATAAAGAACTTACACCTAAACTATGTAGTACTACTACAGCTCAATAATAAGACAATCCAGCTTCTTAAGAGGAGCAAACTATTTTAAGAGACATTTCACCAACGATGAAGCCATAAAAAATAAGCCATAAAAAGAGATTCAGCATCAATATTTCTTAGGTAAATACAGTTATAACCACAAGTGGCTATCACTCCTCTCTAGGATAACTGATACTTCAAAAGACTTGATCATACCAAGTATTGGCTCAGATATGGAGCAAGAATTTTCATACATTGCTGACAGAAATGCAAAACGTTAGAACTACTTTGGAAAACTGTTTGGCAGTTTCTTATAGAGTTAAATATACTTAAGTTACCATATAACCCAGGAATCTGATTCCTAGGTATTTACCCAAAGGAAATAAAAATATGTCCTCACAAAGACCTGTGCATAGATACTATATTAGTCTGCTCAGGCCACCATGACAAAGTACAATAGATTGGGTGGCTTAAACAACAGAGATTTATTTCTCACAGTTCCTGAGGCTAAATCTAAGATCAAGGTGCTGGCAAAGTAGATTTTATTCTAAATCCTCTTCTCTTGGCTTGTAGGCAGGCTCCATCTTAACTGTGTGCTCAAGCGACCTCTTTTTTGTGCATGCTCAGGGAAAGAGAGAGAGATGGAGTTTGGTACCTCTTCCTCTCATAAGAGTACCACTGGTATGACCTCATTTAACCTTTATCACTCTGGTATGACAGGCCCTATCTCTAAAAACAGTAACACTGGAGGTTAGAGCTTAATCATATGAATGGAGGAGCACAAACATTCAGTTCATAATACATATATATATGTGTATATATATATTTGTATATACATGCACACATATATAAACTTTATTTAAAATAGTCAAAAGCTGGAAACAACTCAAATATCATTAACTGGTGAATGGATAAACAAATTGTGATGTATCTGTATAATGGAATATTACTTGACAATAAAAAGAAGTAAGTTACTGATACATGCGAAAACATGGAAGAATCTCAAGAAAGAAGCCAGATCCAAAAGCCTACATACTATGTGATCCTAATCCCCAAAAAGGATTGACTTTAAAAGAGCACAAGGGAGGGGCGCCTGGGTAGCTCAGTGGGTTAAAGCCTCTGCCTTCAGCTTGGGTCATGATCTCAGGGTCCTGGGATCGAGCCCCACATTGGGGTCTCTGCTCAGCAGGGAGCCTGCTTCCCCTTCTCTCTCTGCCTGCCTCTCTACCTACTGGTGATCTCTCCGTCTCTTTCTCTATGTCAAATAAATAAATAAAATCTTAAAAAAAAAAAAAGCACAAGGGAAATTTTTGGGGTGATAAAAATATTCTATTTTATTAATTATGGTAGTGATGGAATAGTCAGAATTATATACATTTTTCAAGACCCATCAAACTAGGAGCACCTGAGTGGCTCAGTCAGTTAAGTGCCCAACTCTTGATTTCTGCTCAAGTCATGATCTCAGAACTGTGAGATCCAGTGCTGTGTTAGGCTCCAGGCTCCGCGTGGAGTCTGCTGGAGATTCTCTTTCCCTCTTCCCCTCCTCCTCCCTCTGTTCCCACATACACACAGTCTTCTCTCTCTAAAATAAATAAAATCTTTTAAAAAAAATCAAACTATACACATAACAATATAAATTTTACTGTACATAAATGATACGTCAATAAGCTTGGTCTAAATTTATTTTTCAAAAGAATGTGAGAAATTAAGGACTACAGGAAGCCTAGATATAATCCTCACAAGTTGCCGTTCCAGAAAAGCAGGTTTGGTGATACTGTTCCTTAGCAGATCACTGGCTTATTCAGCATGCATATGCCAAGCTATTGGTCATGTAGAAATGAATGACATGGGCCCTGTTCTCAAGAAGCTCAATGACTCATGGAGTAAAATTGCTACATCACTACCATATCTAGCAAGAAGTAGTAGGCTACTATTTCCACCAAATTATAAAGAATTAGAACAAAAGCAAAATGCTTATCCACATTTCCCCTTCCTAAGTTTCCCTCCTCATCTTTTGAATAAGATGAAATACCTAGTATTTAACATTTAGGGTTGCTATGGTCTGACTAAAATCCTTCCAGAGTCATGTGTTAAAGTCTTACCCCTCAATGTGATGCCATGTGGAAATGAGGCTTTGGGAAGTAATTAGGGCTAGATGAGGTCACGAAAGTGGGGCCGTTATGACGGTATTTGTGCACTCATATGAAGTGCTCTCTCTACTATATGAGGACACACTAAGAAGGTGGTCATCTGGAAGCCAGGGAGAGCCCTCACTGAGGAACCAAATTGGTTGTTCCCAGCCTCCAGTTCTGTAAGAAATAAATTCCTATTGTTTAAGCCACCCGATCTATGGTATTTTAGGATAGCAGCCCAAGCTGACTAATACGGGCCTTCAGTTTTTAGAGTTTCAGTTAACTATAAGGACACTTGGAGGTGCATTACAATGATTAAATGCCTTGACTCAATGCTAGACTTTCTGTAATTGACATTCAACTATGCTAACAAATGGATTGGGGTCAGGACACTTTCTCATTACACTAGCATGCTAGAATAGTAGATATTAGAAGTCATCAACTCCTAAACATATTTGATGCAAAGGTGTCCTTTGCATCAAATGGAGAGAAATGGGGAGGGTGGTAGGAGATAGATAGGCAATAATTTTATTATGTGTATACCACAGTAGGCAATTTTATACTTAGGAAAAAACTGGGGCACCTGGGTGGCTCAGTGGGTTAAAACCTCTGCCTCCAGCTGAGGTCATGATCTCAGGGTCCCGGGATCAAGTCCCGAGTTGGGCTCTCTGCCTGCCTCTCTGCCTACTGGTGACCTCTCTCTCTCTTTCTCCCTCTCTCTCTTAAATAAATAAAATATATTAAAAAAATATGCTTTGGAGAAAAACAGACCTGGATTAAAATCCTGACCCTTTATCTTATAAGCGATGTGGTCTTGAGCAGGTAAAACTCTGAACCTCAGTCTCCTTCACCTGTAAAGTGAAGATAACAAGCAATCCTCTTTCTCAGGAGTTGTAAGCATTAAATGAGAAAATCTATGTAAGAAATACTTCATGAGAAGTAGGTGAGTTAGTTCTTCCTGCTTTTATAGCTGAGACTGATCTAGAACAATAGTTTGATGAGGTACAACCAAAAAAACCAAATGAGCTTTGTCAAGTAAATATAAACTGGAAACCATGACCCAGCATTATGTCCCCAGGGAAATGTTTAAATAAGTGAACTCTTGAAGCTCAAGATCAAGGCACAGTTCCTGTCCTATGACATGAAAATAACAAATATTTGTAATAGGAAGAGCTGTAGGAAAGTGGTTTGGCTCAAAAGGACTAATGCCTAGTGACAGAATGACAAGGTTCCATCTCAGAAAAATGGAAGTGTTTTTAGATCAAAGTACCTCAAATACCACCACCCTTTCCTCTACGTTTACCTTACCTGTACTTATAGACTGATGCTCATTACAACATTTTAAAAGAGGATAAAGTAGGGAAACCTAGAGCCTGCTGAGATATCCCAAAAAGCAGGAATTTGTTAGTTGTTCCAACAGTTGGTTTACATCCAATAATAAGTAATCCAAATAATGCTCTTGAATATAATCATCAATGAAGTTAAAATTATTTCTCTTAAGGCTGGCACATAATACACAGTTCACAATGGATCCAGCATCCATTTGAGCCCAACCAATGGCACAAAGGAACTTCAGATGCTCTTCGAACTTAAGGGACTTCAAGGCCAATTGCTTTGACTTTGCTGTCTCTGTGAATGGTCAGCACTGACCTCTAGTGGCAATTGTGGTTCATCACAGCTCTGTCCTTCAGTGACCCCAGGGTGAGTGCCCAGGCCAGGGGAGGGCTTATCGTAAGGAAAACAGTTCTCCGTGCTGCCAGTCCTCAGTGCCCAAGAGGTCACAGTTACACTTTTTCTGTTTTGTTTTTTTTGTTTTAATCTTGAGCCACTTCTCCCAGCCCACAGTGGAGATCTAAAAAGGGTAGTTTATTGAGCCTGACAGAAAAACTAAGAAGCAGAAGACAATGACCCTGATCTCTCTAAGATTTAAAATCTGGATATTTGACCTCAGAAACTCACCATACATGCAAATGAAACAACAGAGATTCAATGACCTTACATATGCATCTGTTTATTCTATTTACTCTATTCCACGGGGAGCTTGTAAAGACACTGGTCAGTCAGTTAAAAACAGGTCTGGGAACTCCTCTATGCAGAAATACAATTAGACATTATGTGAAGGCACAAAAGAAACAAAAGATCTCCTCTACTCAAGCACATTGGAAATTAATTGGGATGAGAGGATTAATAAATTTATTTTTTTACCTCTAACAGAAGAACCAAACATGTAACAGTTTTAAATTAAAAATATGAGGAAGGAGAGAATAAGCAGAACAATGAGGGAAAAAGATGCCTCAGGTAACCATAAATTTTAGGGTTTAAATTTTTTAAGGGGTAGGTAATAAAAGTGATCTTAAAAAAAATTATCTATTCCAATCCTATCAATTTAAAGAGAGGGAAATGATGGGTCCAGGAATGTGATATGACTTTCATGAAATCCCATCTCAGTAAATGGGAAATCACTATTCACAATCCCACTTGGTAGTTATGGCATCACATGATACGTCCTACCTTATAAGAACCGAGCTTCTATGCAATTTGGTTTGAAAGAAATTTTAAGTGTAAAATGGGCTATTTTAAAAGAAATCATTTCTCCTGTGGCCTCACTTAAGATAAGCTCATTGAGTGAAATATTACACATTTACCTAATGCAAAGGGACAAAGGATGGACGTGATACCGGGTAATTTATGCTTGCTCTTATTTCATCTTCTATGTAATGCTGAATTTCATGTATCTAAATTTCCTTATACACTGCAAATCATTCCAAATATATCTCATTAAAGATTCAATATGCTTTCCTGTCTTTCTCTCTTGCATGTGTGAGTTAAATTCCAATTATTCCTAATGACCTCTTCTCTGTCTCCCCCTTTCCCTCCCTAACACTATTTGCTGCTCTGCTCCCACCCAGGCAGTTTCTAAGTCAGATGGGTTATTGATTCTATGTTCCTAGAGCATCTAAAAGTGAGAAAGAGGAAAGAAGAAATCTGTGGAAAATCTCCTCTCTTCAAGATTTTCATCTAGGGGCTTCAGATTGTTTGGATGAGTTTCAAATAAACATCCCTTTTCTTACTGTAGTTGATGCATATTTGTTAGCCTCTAGAGGAGAACACACTGATCTGCTAAAATTGCCATTTTTCAGCTATATTATAATTTGCTGATCCCTTAAGGCCATCTGGCAGGCTTCAATATAAATAAAGAATATTTTAAACAAAATTGTAAAAAGTTTGTTTCGGGAAAGTAAAATGGCAGAGGAGGGCATGCCGCACCTAATACAGAATAAAAATTCTGCTTAATTAAGCAGGAACAAAATTCATTATGCTATGTAATAAACTCTGTGGTTAAACCTAAATTTAGGGACTGGGATTTTATGACCAACTGACCATTCCAAGTCATCAAAAGATACCAAAAAACATAAAGAAACTGTTACTTTGTAAGAGTTAGAAAATTACAAGTGTAATTCTATATAAACAATGTATAATATTATAAATACATAATTCAAAACTCTACTGAACATAAGTTATTCACTTTTAATGAGTGATTAGGATTTTGCAGTGTCCCAGAATTATTCTGCGAATATCAATATTATTGGCATGGGCTCAAGGTCTGGCTAAAACAAAGCTCCGTTAACAGAATACTGAACAAATCAGACTTGATATGTTTGGACCATCAGCTCCCACTAGGACTTTTGATTATAAGTCAAAACTTACACTTGTTAGATTATTACTCAAAATAACACTGGATGAAATAGAATGTCAAACTTGACTTTGGAAGAGAGCCTGAAGTCACCCCAGCAATTTATGAATGAGATTTTATGTTTTTGACTAAAAATTTACTATTTTTTAAGATTATTTTTTTATTCGAGAGAGAGGAAAAGAGCAAGTGAGGAGAGGAGCAGAGGGAGATGAAGGCGAGACTCTCAAGCAGACTCCCTACTGAGCGTGGAGCTTGAATGTGGGGCTCAGTCTCACAATCTCGAGATCATGACCTGAGCTGAAACCAAGAGTTGGACGCTTAACTGACTGAGTCACACAGGTGCCCCAAGAATTTACTATTTTTGACAACCATTTTACTCTAATAATCTGTCCAAGGAACATAATAAGGCAAGCATAGAAATATGTATGAGGATCATCATTTCAGCATTATGTAAAATGCAAAAAATAGACAAAGCTAAATGTTCAGTATAGGGTAATGGTCAAATACATTAATATATGGCCATATGATGGACTATTCTGGCACCATTAAAAATCATGTTTCATGAAGTTTAAATAACATGAGGGAAAAAATCATGATAAAATGTTAATTTAAAAAAAGTCCTAGAAGGGCACCTGGGTGCCTCAGGGGGTTAAGCCTCTGTCTTCGGCTCGGGCCATGATCTCAGGTTCCTGGGATCGAGCCCCACATTGGGCTCTCTGCTCATCAGGGAGCCTGCTTCCCCTTCTCTCTCTACCTGCCTCTCTGCCTACTTGTGATCTCTTTTTCCTGTCAAATAAATAAATAAAATCTTAAAAAAAAGTCCTAGAAAGAAATATATTGAAATATTAACCACCATTTTCATTTGGTGATGGATTATTGATGATTTAAACTTTCACCTTTGAAGAAAGAATAAAATAAACTTTCATCTTTGGAAGGTTGTTTCTCCAAAACATATGGGAGAGAAAGAGATTAAATGCTATTACATTTTATTTATGACTAATCACTACACTCCTCATTTCTTCACTGAAATCGCATGCATGTTTCATTCCCTTTGGTTTTTTTTTTTCCCTCTTTCAGCATGCATTCCATGCCAGACTGTAAGGGCACACAATAAGAAAGCTTTAATGTGCATAATTCTTTATAGCTTTTACATTCCTTTCACTTTTTATTTGACCCTAATAATTTTAAGAGGAGACAAGATATAGGCACTTACAGACTTCTTGGATTTTTCTGTTATTAATATAAACATTTTAATATTTTAATACCCATAACAAATGTTATTTTAAAAAGATGTTATTAGAGTATCTAACACTAGGAGAGTCCTAAGTATAAATCTTAGTTACTCCACTTAGGCAAGTTAGATCTCAACTCAGAGGTCAGAGTTGACGTGCTCCCCACTTACCTCCCCTCTTAAGTTCACCACCACCACCCCTCGGACAATCTATCACAATGCCTTGTATCGTCCTCATAAACTTAACAGTATCTACAATTATTTGCTTAGGCATTTGTTACTTGTTTAATGCTAATATCTCCTGCTACCACCAGTCCTAAGAATGCGATTCTGCAGATGAAAGGATCTTATTCCTTCCCTAACCTCACCGTGTTTTCCCCAATACTTAGAGCAGTGTCTAGCCTAGAGTAAGCATTTAATAAATACAGGTCAAGTAAATAAATGAATGAGCAATAATGTATCTGAATTTTTCCTTTCCTGTAAAATAGAGATAATCACATCTGCCTTATAGGCTTCTTGTAAGGATTAAATTAGATAATGTATGGAAAAAACTCTTATCTTAAACATTGTCACTCTTTTCAATGCCCCATTTACCTGCTATAGCATGTGGGGGTCTGGGACAATTTTTGCCGTATCATATCCCAAGAGCCTCCCAGGACATTTTTCAAAAAGGAAGCTCGCCTTATACATACTAATTAGTATACCTATTAAAGAATCCCAATTAAAAGCACTAGAGGCAAGCAATAACAGCAGTATTGGCTCTATGTGACTTTTGAAGAGAAGCAAAAGCCAAGAAGCTCAGGGTTGAGACCATGTCTGATAATACTTTTAACTGCTAAGAGAAGTAAGTCCCAAGGTGTCAAATAATCAAAACTTGTTTCTGGAGGACTTAGCTGTCCTCAAGGTCATGGCTAGGTGATATACTAATAAATGGATCAACTGTACAGCCTGGCAAACGTATAGGATATTTCCTCCGTTGTCTCAAAAGGATACTTTGTCCCAAAGAAAATAAAGAATGTGTTTTGACTTCGATGATTTGTGGGTCCCCAGAAGATTTATAATTTTATAATTCAAAATGTCACATTTTAGAGCTGCAGAGAGGCTAAAGGCATTACCCAAAGACACACAGCCACTTAGTGGCTAAGTCATACATATCATTTAATGCGACTAAACTCAACTGCCATGAATTGAGTTCTTGAAAGCCCTTGGCTTTGTACTAACCTGCTGTGATGTGGGAGCGAGCCAGGGACTTGTGCATGGTGTTCAACGTCTTCGGAACATCGCTCACCGAGCAGCTGCTTGGTCAATTGGCTGGTTGAGTGAAGTTTCCAGCTGTCTCTGACTTATCCTGACAATAGATACAATAAGGACAATTATTGTATTTCCAGCTGTCTCTGGCTTATCCTGACAATAGATACAATAAGGACAAAAATTAAGTACATTTTTTTACCTGGTGCCTCCTGGAGCCTCGTTCTATCAACTAACTTCAATACCCACATTTTTTTAATCATAAGTGTTTTGCACAAAATATCGTAAGTTTTTCTGGATTTCTTGGCTTCACAAAGAAGAGAGACCTATCTCGCTAAATACCTTTATTGCAAAACCATTCTGTAATGGTAGAAATCTCTTCACTTAGGCCTGCGTTCTAAGCTGACTATGTATAATTTGACTTGACTGACTTCCGGCTGAATTATATTTGGACTCTTTCTCCGTTAGACTATTTTAATTCCAAATAAATCTTCAGAAACAACAACAACAACAACCTGACTTTTGCGGTGTGCATGACTGCACGGTTATAGACAAAACAGAAAAAGCATCGAAAAGGTTTGTTACACATCTGGAGAGAATAAATTGTTTTCAATACAAGAAGAGATACTCTACATTATGTGTCAACTTCCTGTTTTGACAATTAAACACCGTGTGTTACCATGTAAAACAAAAGTGAAAAATTCAGGATTATTTATAATTGTATGACTATGGGATTTCTGGTTGTATGGGTATATTATTATAGACGCCAGCTTTTTTGTGGGGAAACTTATGATTGTATGGAATACAAACATCCAGAAATCTCAAAAATATGTTGCTTATAGTGGTCTACAGGGAAGTTTAATGACTAGAACAAAAAAATCAAACTTGACTATTATTTTAGTGTTAGCATTTCTATTGAAGTCTTATGGTTCATGTTAGGTAAACTATAAATATATAATAAATATCCATCCTCTGTTAGTCATAATAATTGAGTTGGGATAATCTATTCTCTACCCATTTGGATACATAAGAGAAATATGAGAGAAATATGAAACCAATAAAAAAATCAGTCAAATATGCATTCTTTCACTTCCGACAAAAAGAAAAGCTTTAAAACTAACTCAAATTTTCAGTCATTTTGAATCCCTACTATGTGTTCCACATTGCTTTGGGAACAAATACAGGTCACTGAAATCATCCTCAGAACACCATGGTGTGGGGAATGCTAAGTTATTTAGCATTTGCTGGAAATGTAGAGTCGTTTTTCTTATCAGTCAGTAGGTCCTCAGACAAAAACCTTAGAACTGGAATTCAGATGAACTTGAAATAAAATTTACAGGGATGGAGGCCTCACAAAAGCATCTTCAATACCTTAAAATTTTAGTACGCATTATGACCTGTGCTGTGAAATCATTGTTTCCAATTCCATAATAGGAGCGAAGAAAGTATTTTATTAGTAGGTCCTACTCCTGGCCTTAGCAGTACAGGACACTGGCAAGCTGAGGTCACCTAATGCTTTCAGGAAAGACCCACAGACCACCCCACAGGAACTGACTTCGGAGCTTCTTCTGCTGTGGGGTCCCTCCATACCATTTCCTTGTGTCGGAAGATAATCTACCATCAACCAATTAGAAAAGGGGATCTTAAAGCTGCACTTAACTATCACACCTATTCGGAATCTTGTGCTAAATTTCATACTTTCTGGCCTTGTATATACATTTGTTTATTTCCTCTTAGGGGTTTTATCACATTCCTTTGTAAACAGAGACTATTATCTTATTTACCCATGTATCTTATTAAAACCTAAAACAGGGGCGCCCGGGTGGCTCAGTCATTAAGCGTCTGCCTTCGGCTCGGGTCATGATCCCAGGGTCCTAGGGATCGAGCCCCGCATCGGGCTCCCTGCTCTGCAGGAAGCCTGCTTCTCCCGCTACCATTACCTCTGCTTGTGTTCCCTCTCTCGCTGTGTTTCTCACTGTCAAATGAATAAAAATCTTTAAAACCTAAAACATCGGTTTGCATATAGCAGGTACACAATAATACACAATATACAAGATGCTCAACCTATTTTTATCTTATTGAATAATTTACTGTTCTACTCACACTTTGTGGATTAAAAATTATTAAATAAGGTAAAATAGATTTCTACTGGGAAATATTTTTCTGTATAACATTATTCTATAATTTAGTGGCTTAAAAGAACCATTTATTTAGCTCACAGCTCTGCTGTTAACGATTTATGCTGCACTCAGCTGAGTGGTCTTGGTCTGCACATGCATCTGTAGCCAACTGGCAGGCCCCTGAGGACTGGCTGATCCAGGGAGATCTCAGCTGGGATAATTAAATTCTATGAAAAGTATCCTTTAATTCTGTGAAAAGTTTTACCATCAATTTTGGTGGTTATTATGTTCAAGGACCGTTCCTTACACTGTACTAGGAAGAAGCAAAGGCTTAGCTGGTCACATGATTATCCAGCGGCCCTGTCCTCCACTGGGGGTTCGGTATTTCAGTGCAATACTGGAGGGGAGTTGAAACCACAGCTGGGTTGTCAAAGAGGGACAGAGAGCAAATATCTACATTGTCTGCACCTGCCTACCCACCAAGATTCGTGGAAACCATGTCTGCATATTTCTTGAATATTCCATGCTGCTTCTGGCCCTAGGCCTCAGTTGCCTGGAAAGGTCTGTCCATACCCTTCATCTGGCTTACTTCCATTTTGCTTTGAAAGGTTGTAGCTCCCACAATCCTTTCCTGGCCCTAAACTATAAAAATATTTATACAATGGAATATCACTCAGCCATAAAAAAAAAAGAATGAAATCTTGCCATTTGCAATGGCATGGTTGGAGCTAGAGAGTATTCTGCTAAGCGAAATAAGTCAGAGAAAGACAAATCCCATAATATTTTACTCAATAGTAGAATTTAAGAAGCAAAACAAATGAGCAAAGGGAAAAAAAGAGAAGCAAACCAAGAGACAGAATCTCAGCTCTAAAGAACAAACAGATGATTACCAGAGGGGAGGTGGGTCAGGGATGAGTGCTGGGGATTAAGGAGTGTACTTGTTGTAATGAGCACTGGGTGTGGTATAGAAGTGTTGAATCCCTATATTGTACACCTAAAACTAATATTACACTGTATGTTAATTAACTGGAATTTAAGTAAAAACCTAAAAAAAAATTTGTTCCCCCTTCAGAGCACTGATCTCTGTGCATCTGTGTGATGATTTGATTGAGACCTGTCTTTCACAGACCAAAAGCTTCCCAAGGGCAGGGCGATTCCAGCACTGCTCTCCATTGCCTTCCTGTTGCCTCACAAGGTTTACCTTCATGGTAGCACTCGCCGTGTCTGCGACGAGTGAATGCATAAGAGTCATTACGTGTGGGTTTTGAAGAAGGAGGAAAGTTATTTTAAATATTTCTAAATTATTTAATTTAAATTTAAATTTAAAATTAAAACATTTAATGTTTTAAGGCTGGAAATCATGTGCTCTGTTTCCAGAGGGCAGAGATGGTTTAAAAAGAGTCTTCTGTGTTTTTCCCCAACCTGCTTCCAGAATGGGGCCGATGGATCACCCGGAGAGGAGACAGTGTAGCTATCTCAGTGGTCACTGAGACTCAGGCTCCAGCTTCCCCCTGAATCAGGGCCAGCTG
Source organism: Procyon lotor (assembly GCA_028646535.1). NCBI lineage: Eukaryota > Metazoa > Chordata > Mammalia > Carnivora > Procyonidae > Procyon > Procyon lotor. The sequence goes on from CM053604.1 coordinate 74,487,286, forward strand.
TGGTGGTGGCTTTTGAGATGCACACGACTTTCCTATGAGGTCATTACTGATGGAAACTATCAACACCTCTGCCCCTTGGGGAGGGTAAGAAGTCAGCCCCATTCAAATAAGCATTTCTCAGGCTCCTGCCTCAGAAACACTCTCCTGCTCCTACCACAGATGTTTTAGTCAGAGGGACAGGATAAAGGATGACACTGAGGGGTGAAAATCAACACAGACCCGAGACAGCTGCATGGAGAAAGGAATCACGGAAGAGCTTTCATGGGTCTTTTTTTTTTTTTTTTTAAGATTTTATTTATTTGACAGAGAGAAACACAGCGAGAGAGGGAGCACAAGCAGAGGGAATGGTAGAGGGAGAAGCAGGCTTCCCCCGGAGCAGGGAGCCCGATGCGGGGCTCGATCCCAGACCCCTGGGATCTGACCTGGGCCGAAGGCAGACGCTTAACGACTGAGCCACCCAGGCGCCCCAGAGCTTTCATGGGTCTTGATGCTCTCCATTTTAACCTCTCCACTTCAGTGAGTCAAACAATGAGAATGCCGTTCCAAGTAGGTGCCAGTCTCTGCTGGGCGGGTATCAAGAGATTGGTCACTCATCCTATCTCCCACAAAATGGGAATTACTAGATTGTACAATATTTTTTAGCCCGCTAATGCCAAATTAGTTTTCAAGACCAGTTTACAGTCACTGCCTAGTTCTAAATATTATCATTTTTGTGTGTTAATAAACTGTTTGTAAGCAAATGGGTATATAGACCAAGATCACTGGATAATACAAAATGCATAGGTGAAATGGGGGAATTCATTATGAAAAATATAAGCAAGGAATATATTTCTTTGGTTATTTGGCCATCTCGATTTCTTCAATGGGAAGTTTATAATAGTCAGAGATAACCTAGCTACACTTGGGTTCTGGAAAGTGATTATAAGGGAGCCACCTTGCTTCATTCAGAAGCATTTACTGCACTCCCACTGTGTACTAGGAGCCATGCTCTGGGGCGTGGGGGGGGGGTCTAAGACCATATAGGACATTCCCTCATCATAACCAGTTCATAGTCTGGCAGAGCTGCTCGTTAAATGTTGGGTGAGAAGGGGGTTATGTGGGCAAAAGAATGGCAAAGAAGATACCCTACTACTTGAAAACATAGTAACAAATTGCATTTGGTAAAGAACTTCCAAGAATATTAATATCACCGGAGTGTGCATGAGAAGGAATAGGCTCATATTACTACAAGCAATTTCCAAGTAGCTGAAAAAGAAAAGCTAGCATTTGGGGGACTGGAGAATCTTGGAAATCTTTGGAGGACCTCTTTGAAGTTTTAGTGAGGGGGGTTCTGATTAGCGTTTCCATGATGAGGCTGGGGGACAGGTTCTGAAGACAACCTCGGAGTAACTAGCACCTCAAGCCCTCTTTGAACTTGATGGTTCAAAGAGGAGGCTGTGAACCAGGTGAGATCGGAACACACCACAGGTGATTCTACCAAACCAGAAAATGGAGGTTCAAATAACTCTTTCAAGGTAGACAATGAAATTCTTCACAGTTATTATTTTTAAACAATGTAACAGTAAAAAAATGGAATTTGATTTTCCTACACTAAGGGATAAAGAACAAAAGTGAGCAGGCAGTGAAAAGACAATGCACCAAAGCATAAAGAAGAGAGAGCAAACTAACTCTTGCTCAAGAGAAAAATCACACCACAGCGACAGGCCTGCTGTGCAAAAGCCCATTTAGCAAGAACAGCCCAGACCTTCGTTTCAAATTTTATCAGAAGCCACTGGTCCTAAAGTATCACTGGCGCCTACTGAATTTTCACCAGGGACCTAACAGAAAACATCTGTTCTCTTACTTAAAAGTAAGTCGATTGATTAAATCAATGTTTGCTCTCTTTCTTCTATTAGAAGCATAGCTCTTTCTCTTTTGCTTCTCTTCGGCCTCCTCTAATAACTGACTTCTGCTTGCGAGTTGAAATGTGGGATAGAGGTGGGTCTCTTTCTGTGCATACACGGGGAAAAGTGACACAGGTCAAGCTGAAATCATGTCAGAAATCCATCGATGTAAACAATTTGGTCCTGTTTCACGTGTACCTTGAAAGCTGATATAACCACATAAAATGACTTCAAGCAGTAGATGCCTGTGTGAGTGTGTGTGTATGTGTTTTTATGTGCGAATACACAAAATTCTCACTGCCTTGAGAAAATACTGACCAGAAAGTGGAACTTTTATTTTGAGATTTGACCTTCATATTTAAAATCATTTCATAGTTTTTACAAAGCAGATTCCATAACATGAGGGGATTAGGGCTGTTTTTAACTCAAGGTTCTTAAGTTGAAAACGGAATCTTGGTGATCAAATTTCTGTAGCCAGAATCCATAGTGCCTCAATGAGACAGCCCTCCTTCATCAGTACCCACTACACAACTGGATCCATAGGAAGCAGTAATCAGGGAACAAGAATAAAAATAGCAGCTAACTGCACGGCATGGTTGCAGTCATTCCCAGAACAAACCCTTGTCCGGCACCTACAACATGCCAAGTGCTGTTCTGGGCCCAGGGGATGCGTGGATAAATGGCATAGTGTTTCCCATAAAGGATCTCCCAATCTAATAGGGAAGAGAAATAAACCTCAAGTCACAATATCCGGAGATAAATGCTGTGCTGAGGGATATATAAAGTGACACGAGATAACAGGCAGGGCGAATAGCTCTGCCTTCCGAGAAAGCAGAGGGGGCCTCACGGAAGATTCCAGACAGGGAGTAATATTTGAGTGAGACCTCAAGGAGAATGAGCCCCACGGCTCACGTATTTCTCCAGCGTATTTCAATGAACTGGCTAGTTGTTTCACTGCTCTGTTCCTCAGATTCTGCATTGACGAGCCAAGATAACTCCCAGTAAGTTGTGTGTTTAAAAGGCATGTTGAGAAAAGCCTGCCTCCCAAGCATGGCCTATGTGGAAGGGGGTGACAAGGTTGCGAATTTGGGGTTTGGGGCCAGGATGAGAGGAATGAAAAGAAAGAGGAATATGGGATCCTTAGAATGGAGAGAAACAGTTCCAGAGGCCATTTCCCCCTTCTTCCCTTTGCTGTTTTAGATTTATAGGCAGCACCAAAACCTGTGAATAGGAAAATGAAATTATATGAATAGTTCTGATCCCCCTCTTGACCTCTGCCAATCAACAGGGCATGTAATACACATGATATTTTAAAAGTGAGGAGAAGATTATCCTAGCATTCAGGCATAAAAATTACATAACAACATATCATATGTATGACATGCTACATGACATCACACCTTATACCACCATATGGCAGGAATGGGCAGGAAATCCTAAGTCAGTAAGCTAACAAGAAGAGCACCCAGAAACTGCTGGAGAGGTTGGGTGAATAACACTTAACACATATGGTTGCTGTGCGGATTAAAGAAACGACGGATGTAAAGCACATAGGACATTGCCTGGTATCAAGTCTGCATGGGGCAAATAGTTTTTACTGTTGTCACCTGTCCCCATCTAAAAATAGAGCTAATAAGAAGGGAAAGGTCCTATCCAACCTTGTCGTCATCTACACAGGCACACTGAGCTGATGAGCGAAACGGGAAGAGAATAGACGTAAAAATTTCCAGGACTGCCTCTCTATTCCCAGTGGATGACAATATGTGACTCTCAGAGGGCCCCAGGGACTGCCCACCAGCCTGAGTTCCTGACATGGCAAAATCTTTTGGTAGGTGTCATGAAAAGAAGAAGAAGAGGAAGAGGAAGAAGGAGGAGGAGAAGAAGGAGAAGGAGGAGAGGAAGGAGAAGAAGAGGAAGAAGAGGAAGAAGAAGAAACTAGATTACCTAGAAAAAAATGTTCCAAGAGAAATTCCACAAAAGGGAAATCTATAAAGAAGCAAAATGAGGAAACATATGAAACTTGTCAACTGCTATACCTATGGCTACATGTCGGCCAACTGTTAGGAGCACTGGTACGAAAGAGAGTAACACATCGCTAGTGATTCCTGCCCAGAAATAATATGAAACACAATGTAGAGACATACTGGCTTAATTTGCTGAAGGATCTTGGAACTAAAACAAGAAAGAAAATAGTTGTTTCCCTCGCTGGAATGTCCCCAAAAGAGTCTGCGGTAAGTACGCCACCACCCTGGCATCTATCACAGAGCCTTTGGTCACCTCGACAGGGTGTGGGCCGACACTCGATATGAGCACAGCTAAACATGGGGATGCACATGACGGAAGAAATGTAAATGAAAGGAATTTTGTTTTTCACATCGGTGTCCGAGGTGAAGAAGCCAGACCGAGAATGAGATAAAGTATAATCTGACAAAGAAAGATGGCAAACTCAAAGCTTGGGATGCCATCAAAGTAAAGCACAGTAGGAGAGAAATTTCAGATACATAATTCATACATGGAACTGGAAATAACAAAAAAAGCTGATCAGAGCTTCTGAAAGACAGCCAAATCACGAAATCTCGAGCCATTCAGAAAAGCTCTTAATGAAGTCTCATCCAAAAGCAACTCCTAAAACACATGTTTCAGAAATTTGATGATTTATTCAGCCAGCATATATTAAGGACTATTATGCCCCCAACATTTTGCCTAGTTCTGGGAGATGAGCTCCAGCCTTGCAGGAACTTACGGGTCAGGTGTGGGAGACAAGAGACCCACATTCCACAGCCTGGGTGGTTTCAATAAGGAATGCATCTCGATGAAGTCATACAGTAGTGTGCGCATCTTATGAAGGAAAACA
>CM053604.1:74492522-74512257 GCA_028646535.1 Procyon lotor
GGAAAATTTAAGCAAAATAAAATTCTCTATCTTACCTTTGTCACTCAGGGCAAGTTACATGAGCCCCTTTATATATAATGTCCTGAAAATACGATGAATCACTTTGGTCTTTCTTCCTTTTTTAATTTTGCTGAGTTTTTTTTTTTTAACATTTTATTTATTTTAGAAATAGCTAGAGAGTGAGTGAACAGGGGGAGAAGCAGTAGGAGAGGGACAAGCAGACTCTGTACTGAGTGCAGAGCCCAATGTGGGGCTCAATCCATGACCCTGAGATGAGGACCTGAGCCAATATCAAGAAGCAAGCACTTAACAGACTGAATCCCCCAGGTGCGCCATTTTTGCTGAGTTTTGAATACATTCTCTCTCATTTGATAGCAACTCCTGGACTCTATTGGGCTTTATTCTTGATCTTGAGCACAGATCATACCTTTGTGTTACTTCTAGGCAGGCATCATTAACATAAAATGCCTCACTATTTCTTTTCCCATCTTCCATAATTATTAGAATCTCAGGTATTATTTTTTTAGCATTAAATTTGAACACATTGTCTTTTCTCTTTTTCATCATTTCCATAGAATTCTTAGAATTCTTCTTAGTAGTAATACTATATTATTTACTCTTGGACATCCAACAACTGTCTGTGCAAGAGGATATATATAGGCTCTCTTGAACCCTGTACCCCTACGTTTCGTTCTTTTAAAAAATACTTGAGTGACTATTATGTGTTACAAGCTATTTTTCAGCTGAGAATAATACAGGTTAAGATCCCTGCTAGATTCTCACCTTCATACCTTCATTCCAACCTATGGGAAGGTGGAAAGAGGGAGTCCAGGACAAGTGGCTTTGCATTTTATTTATTTTTTTAAGATTTTATTGATTTATTTATTTGGTGAGAAAGAGAGAGAGTACAAGTGGGGTCAGGAAAAGGGACAAATATACTCTGCACTGAGTTCTAAGCCCGATATGGGGCTCGGTTTCACAGCTCCGAGATCATGACCCTATGATCATGATCAAGGGTCCAATGTCATCAAATTTTGTGATCAAAATCAAGAGTCCGATGCATAACTGACTGAGCCACTCAGGCACCCCAAGTGGGCGTTGCATTTTGGAAGTCACTTGGAAGTTACACCCACCTCAGTTCTGCTCATATCCATTGGCCCGACCATAGTCATATAGCCTCACTTCCTTTATGCAAAACAGGCAGATTAGTTTTCCAGCTGAGCTGCCTGTACTCCCTAAGACTTAGTTGTGGTGGGACTCTTATATTTTGAAGAAGATGGAGAGAATAGGCAGGTGTCTGCCATGGTGAATTTTAAGTTCAGGAGTCATATATTCTAATATGTGTCTTTAAAATTCACTTTAATAGCTTAGTGGAGACAAAAGTGGAAATGTGGAGACAAGGTAGGAGGCTATTTGTGGTAGTTCAGGTGGCACATGATGGTCGGTACGTTGCTGCCCTATGTTGACAGTGTACATATTCAATTTTTAACCAGTAACTACTGTTAATTTTCACTTGCTTATGATTATTCTAAAACTTAATTAACTGTAGAGTATTTATTATAATTGCCCTCACATAATCATTTTTTTCTTCACTTGGAGGTTGGTCACATTCTTATATATATAATGATTTTATAGTAAATGTAATAACTTACTTTGGCTTTATTTTGGCCACTAAGCTAATAGTTCTTATTTACTTTGCAACGTGATGTTACCTGGGAGATGGCCTAGGAGGTCTTTGCAGTAACGCCAGTGAGAGATAATAGTAGCTTAAATGAGGGTTGTAGCAGTGTACATGCAGGAAAGAAGAACAATTCAGGATGTGTATTTAGAGGTAGGGCCAACAGAACTGGCAGGTAGAATGTGGGAGGTGAGAGAGAAGCTAATAATGACCCCCAGGTTTGAGCTTGATTTATACAGTGAATGGTGCTGCCGCTTACTAAGCTGTAGAAGTCATAGGAAGAAATGGGTTTCTAGGGACTGGTGAGAATCGAGATTTTGGTTTTGGTTATGTAAGTCTGAGATCAGAAAAAGAAAAACCAAATGGATGTCTTATAGATGATTAAATCTAGGTGCCTAAAGTGTAGGTGTCAGGTCAGGGGAATCTATAAATTGCCTGGGAGTTCATACTACAAAGATGCTCCTGGAAAGTCTGAAGGGTGTGTTGAGGCATGTAAACTGAGGAGAAAAGTGAAAAGTTCTAGGGGATCTGCCAGGCAGAGATAAGAATGGTGAAGAGTCTGAGAATGAGTGGGCTGAATCTATCCACTTAACTAAAAGCCCTGCTCTTAGTAGCATTCACGGATGGAGAGAGGCATATCTCCACAAAATACTTAGGTTTTTAGTGTGACTACATAGCTAAGTGGCAATTGCTAACAGTGGACCGGAATATCCTACACAACCTTCTTTTAAACAGGGCTTCAAAGAATGTAGTTTGTAAACCTCCAACTTCTGCTTGTGTGTAGTCTCCATTCTTTTGGCCTCTGAGGTCCTTCACTCCCCAGAGTGCTACTGAGACTGGGAAAACATTCAAAGTAAGCTGATATTTTCATCAGGATAGGTTTGGTAGGACTTTGTAAACATACCATAATGGTTGGAGTCTTCGCTTGTACATCCTTGAACTTGAGACTAGGTCCAAAGGCTTTAAAAGAATACTCTGAGCTCTTTGGAACTGGCCTCTCATCAGGTAATGACAACATGCTTGTTAGTCAACACCCTGGAGTAAAATTGGGAATGATGAAGTGTTACTTTGCAGTGCTTGCCATTTTGAACTTTTTATTTGGTCTCTTGTAGTCTAATCTTCTGTGTCTTCCCTTCCCACCCCTCTTCTATCCATTTGTATCACTTTTTAACAGTTCATCACAAAAAGAAAGACCTGGATGGTCTCCTTCTCATTTTCTAACACTTTTGACTAAAAGAGGATCTGTGACTATAATCACTTCCAGAAAGGATGTGAATTGGGTTCCAGTAAATGGACTCTGGCTTCCAAATATGTGCATGAATAGAGACATGAGGGCAAGGGAATGACTTTTTTTTTTTTCCCTGCTGGCAAGACAGTGCCATTTGCTTGTGCTCCTGGTCTTTATTTTGGAGAACCAAATCTTCTATCTGGTGAAACATTTTAATAATGCCAGAGGCCAACTTGCCTATTATTCTGGATTCTCTCTCTCACTTGGTCCTTAAGTTCCATTCATTTACTTCGAAATCAATATAGAAAAGAACATCCCTTCCTTCCTCCCTCCATCTCTCCATTCCCCCATCCATCCCCCATCCATCCATCCAACCATCCATCCATCCATCCATCCATCCATCCATCCATCCATGCATCCATCATTTTTTGTTCAGTCATGCATCATTTATTGAGTACTTATGTCTTCTCTCCTGCAGAGGGAATTGTAAGAACTTTAAGAGATGGTTTTATAACCACTGCTTCTGTGTGTTTATGATTTTTTAGGGTTGTTTAACTTCCATGTATTGATCATCTAAAATATAATTCTAAGTCAATATTTGCTTAGGTTTGTGAGGGAGTGAGTCAGTCTGAAGCTATACTTAGGAAATTAAGAATGAAAGACTATGGGGCTAGTCACTGGTAGCTTTTCATAAGACAGAGTCTTAAAGTGGCCCTTAAGGAAGTTTAGGGTTTGAAAAGGTTATCCAATATGTGGATCCCAAACCTTCACCACATGCCAATCCTTATTTACTCTGAGAGGGAGAAAAACTCTGTGACCCTTAGAGGAGACAGTCTTGGTTCTGATCTTTTATTACTATGTTAAAAGCTATTCGTTACTTTCTGCAGCACGGTTGCTTATTATATTCAAATTTTTTCTCCCCATACTAAGCATCTTAATGATAAGCTCTATTTCCTCCTGGTCTCAGTATCTCCCTTGGCAAGTGGCACAGTATTGTACATGTCATAGACACTCATTAGGACATGTAGAAGAGAGGTATACCATAGTGTTGAAGAACACAAACTTTGGAAATGGGATACTGGGATTTAAATCTAAGTTGTGTTAACTTTTTCCTAGCAGTGCAACTGTCTCTCAGTTTCCTCATCCTAACTTGAGGATAGCAAATAGTACTACGTGCTTCATAACATTGTTGTGAGAATTAATTATATATACAAAATGCTTAAAAGTGTCTGGATATTATCATCATCATCACCAAATGTTTATGGGAATAAAATCAAAGCATGGGGACCATTTTGAAAAGAGAAGATAGATGAGAGTCTAGGTAGGGAGAGCAGATGAAATATTTTAAGTGCTAAGTTGAGTAGTTCAGTAGATAGAAGTAATCAGCAATCATGGGGCCCCTGGGTGGCTCAGTTGGTTGAGCATCTGACTCTTGGTTTCAGCTCAGGTCATGCTCTCAGGGTCATGGGATCGAGCCTGGCATCAGGCCCTGTACTCAGTTGCTCAGTGCAGGGTTTGCTTGAGATTTTCTCTCCCTCTCCCTCTACCTTCCCACCCCTACTCATTCTCTCTCTCTCAAATAAATAAATTTTTACTTCTTTCTTTTTAAATCAGCAATCACTGTTGGAGGAGTGATTTTAGCATCAAGTCTAGAGGCCAATCATTCAGAGTTAGAGACTCAGGGCCACGGTTTGGTCTTGATGGTGGAGGAGGCTATAGTGAAATATGCCAAAGAGGGCAGCTAACCAACCATGAAATCATTACATATTTGGTGTGCTGAGGGTTCTTATATCAAAAAGAACATTTGTGCCCACATTTATTTGGTAAACATTAAATTAGGGTATTCCGCTAGGTAAGGCTATCAATTAAATAACTTAGTCACTGTATCTGCCCTCATGTTATTTATGGTTTTGTGGGTAGCCAGTGTTTAAACAACCTCAATAAAGTGTGATGGGTTTAAAGATGGAGAAGCCCAGAAAGTGATGGGAGATATCTGCCAGTCTGTTTTCCCTCCCCGACTACTCGATTCTGCTAATTGCATTTGGAAGCCTTCAGAATCTGGATCAAAGCCTACCTTCCACCAGAATTCATTGTTTCATTAATTTTCTTTTCTCTTGTCATTAATACTATCACTTTGCAGACATGCACTGACGTTCTTAAGTTTTCATCTTCATCTGAATCTGTACAGCTTTCACTTAGGAAGATACAGGAACAGAGTTCTGGAATGCTAGTTTTTCTCCTACTTTCCTGCATCCCTTTCTGAAAATCCTTCTGGAATTAGGGATTGATCCCTCAAAAACATACTTACTCATATCTTCTTCCAGAGATCTTTTGAAGTCTGAGGTATCTCTCTGGAGTCAGCATTCTTCACTTATCACTTTTCACCCACTTTTAGTAGAGTCTTTCCTGTATCTTTGCATTTTGATTAATGCATTTTATCTTCCTTTTATCTGGGTGAGCCAAATCCATGATGAAAGTTGGGAAGTCGGATATCCTGGTATCTTGAAGAAGTAGCCAGTTCTGGGTCTCATTTCTAGTGCATTTTTCTGCGATGAGCACACATCTTTTTTTCAAAACATGGCCAAGAAGGTAGGATGTATATTTGTTGAACTACTGAAAAATCTCACTTATTATACAAGCAAAAGAAATAAAAGCCCAGCTCTTACTGCAAAACAAGTGACTAGTCTTAGTGAACATTGTTAGTAAAATTGAATCTTTAAACAACAGTCTCTTTATCTCCTGAAACCTTGTGTGGTGTGAGATAAGAGTCACAGAGCAGCAAATCCAAATTAATAACTGTAAACCTTTGAATTGCAAGCTCAAAGTGGTTGGTTACAAGAGAACTGATTTTTACAAGATGGTGAGACAGGCAATTATCTATTGTCTCTTATACTAAGACTAATCTTTGCACTGACTCATTTTAGACTCTTTCTCCCTCTGGAGAATACCATCTGCACAGACTGTAAGGTCCAAGATAGCAATGAGCTGCTGAACATATGCGGAACAGATGGTTGAAGAAATTATCTGCCCATTCAATCGCTACATTACTCATTTCCGCCACCTTACTGCCCATGCAAATACAAGGCTGTATAAAGCTGGTCTTTAGGTCATTCCCCATGTTGATTCATGGAGGCCACTTGGCATGGCTGCCTGTGGAGGGGTACAAGGGCCAGCATCCACAGACAATGTTGCCTAAATTCCTGGCAGAACACTTTTAGGGAGTAAGAAAAAAGTAAGATGATGTCATTCAGGTGATGTCCAAGTTACATTTTCAGTTTCCCTACGGTGTTTTTTGGGAGCTCATTGGGAATGGACTGCACTCAAAGCCCTGTAAATTCAGTTTACATTCTGCATCAGTCGGGTTGGAAAGTCTCAGACTAGGACTAGATATCCAGGAGTAAGAAAAAAAGCAAATGGTGGCGATGAAAGGGCTCTATTTGACCTCAACTATTGCTCCCATTGTCATCCCCATGTGTAACAAAGGCCAAAATTTGGAATTTGAATGACCTAATTCTGCAGTGAGGTAAACCACAAATGTTTGCATTCAGATATTTCTTAATCTACATCTTATGCCATAGATCCAGGAAAGAAAAGAAGAAAACCCCCCAAAACCCAATGCTATGGAAATTGAGTTTTTAGTTCTTTTAGTTGACTGAATTTTGGAAAAAGTCATACTCAATTCGTGCATCCTTGCATTAATTAGGCGTAGTAGTAGGATGAAAGCCAGGTGAGTTGAAAAGGTCATGTTGAGAACCCATGGCCTGTACCACAATACTTTTCTGTTTCCATTTAATTGAATTTTAAGTGGGTTCACAATGAATGGGTAAAATCACTGTACTGTTTCTGCCACTTGTTTTTAATTAGTGAGTGGGAATAAAAAAGTCTTGGTTTAATTTAGCAATGAAAGGGTTATTCTGAAGCTTGAGAAGAAATGAAACAATATGCCGCATTGGGTTTTCTTTTGTTTGGGGCTACTTTCCTCTGATTTCTTTGAATTTATTATGCACTAGTTTATGCCAAACACTGTGCCATGGGGATGGCACCCCTGTCTTGTGGACCTTACTCAGTATAAGATCACTTTATTTCGTATACTTAAGTAAGAAATCTTTGAGAAAAGAAAACTCTAGAAAAAAGAAAACTCTAGAAAAAAAAATCCTGATTTTTTTTTTTCACTAACGGTAAAACAAATGTGAGAGCATAATAGCTCTAGCATGGTTTTCCACTACAGCCATTTTTATAAATCACCATTTTTCTGACCAAAATGTTTTCCCACTCTCAATGAAAATATTGGTACATATTCTTTTAAGAAAGTATTTGGCGTGAGAAATATCAAGAAACTATTTAATCAGCAAAATTGGTAATTTTTATATAATTTGTGTAAAAAAATGGTGTATGGAAAAACAATACTTGAGACTTTGTAGTTAAGTGGCAAGAAGAGCCCACAGATAGCAGGGGTTCTGAGTAAAGCTTTGCAGGAGCCTCATAGGTATTTAAACAAAAGGAGTCTAAAAATGTTGGCCTATATGGCTCAGCCATACTTTTTCTCCTTTTTCTCCTTCACTCTATTTTTTTATTTTATTTTATTTATTTATTTGACACAGAGAGAGGGATCACAAGTAGGCAGAGAGGCAGGCAGAGAGAGGGGGGGAAGCAGGCTCCCTGCTGAGCAGAGAGCCTGATGCGGGGCTCGATCTCAGGACCCTGACTGAGATCATGACCTGAGCCGAAGGTAGAGGCTTTAACCCACTGAGCCACCCAGGCGCCTCTACTTCACTCTATTTTTTTAATCCGGAAGATGCTAATATGGAATAATTAATATGGTGAAGTGGCTTTGCTTTTTATGGTTTCCTAAGGCTATGACTCTTTTACAGAGATTCATTCAGCTGGAAGTCCCAACTTTCCTGTTTTTATTATCCACACTTCACATGGTGGTTTAGACTCAATTGGCCATTGCAGTATTTGGAAAGCAGTCTGTTTGACACAGGGAAATGCACTGCTACTTTCATACCTGTCTCTCACAAGCCATGCTCTGGGCTTGGTCCGATACCCAGTCACCAACACTGAAGAAACACGTCAATGTCTCGCTTTTCCCCTACTTTGAAGTCAGCTCCTTTAAAGAGGTTTTACTTCAGCTATGTTTATTGGACCTATTTGAATGGATATCAGAAAACAGGTAATGTGGAAGGAGAGAGGACCATTGAAATGTAATTTCCTTTTCATCGAGAGGAGCTCCTTCACAATATGGACCACCCAGTCGCTGACCAGAGGTGCGGAAGGCTCAGTAGCCTGCTCACATTGCCTGCTGAGCCTGTGCTAGAAAAAGCAAACATCCCTTCATGCAACCATATCATGATAGCCAGAGTAAGTCTCCAGCCAGCTCTCCTAAAGAGGATTTCTCTTCCAGAGGATTGTCCACGTTTGGCCAAATATCTACTGCACATGTGCAGTAATTTAGCTAGCCGACAGCAGGAGAAATGGTAATATGTACACAGAGGTTCATAATAACTTGTATAGGGAGACACAGTAGATAGCCCCAGCGTGGAATAACCACGCAAAGGAGGAGAGAGAAGGTGAGATTTGGAAATCAATGTGATGAGACTGTGGTGTGAGGTGAGAAGCGAAGGGGGACGACGCGTCTCTGCATCCGCTCTGGGCAGCGCCAGCCGCCTGCTCCCTTGCCAGGGGCGCGGACTAGGTTCATGGTCCAGGGCTGCAGTTGCTGTCCACTCCTCCGTCTTCCCAACACGTAAGAACCGTCCTACGCTCAAAACTGCTTGCAACGATTGCTGTTGAGGTCTTTCTTTTGTGTTCACAACTTTGACAATACAGTAGTTCGTTCAGTCCATAGATGGTGGAGGATTTGGAAAACAAAACCAAAAGCAGTTGAGGCACTGTCAGTGCAGATCTCCCAGTCTCCACGCACTTCAGGAGCTCCAAGGGCAGCATGCGCGTGTTATTCTGACTGTAAACATAGGCAGTTCGGTTTCAATGTGGGAGGTGTCCTTGTTCTCATTTTATAAGCAAGAGAAGAGGGTTGCTTCTAGAGGAGACAGAGGTCTTAAATCTGGGTGATATTTGTAATGCTACAAAGCCTTTTTGCAGTTTTCAACACCTCTTTGTTTTCCCTGACTGCTTCCTCTCTCTGGTATTATAACTGGGTCATGGTAAGGTCCAGAGAACCACATACAGCAGTAAGTAAAGAGAACATATGGAAAGAGAGAGGGGGAGAGAGAGAGAGAGAGGCAAATCAGGGGACAGACTCTTTACAGAACAAACTGTGGCTTGCAGGAAGGGAAGTGGATGGGGGCTGGGTTAAGTGCGTGATGGGAATTAAGGGGGCACTTGTTGTGATGAACACTGGGTGTTGTATGGTTGTGATGAGCACCGGGTATTGTATGTGAGTGATGAATCACTAAATTCTACTCCTGAAACGAATATTACACTGTATGTTAACCAATTGGAATTTAAATGTAAACTTGAAAATAGAAAAAAAGAAGCAATGATTAAAGAGGAGCCAAACTGTCGTCGTATTCTGGAGAAGGATGTGATCCATCTGAATACATTTTGTTTGGGTTGGCTTTCAGAATCCTCTTTTGATTCACAGCCAAAAAGTAAGTTTCAGCTGAATTTACCATTGTGCCCCTCTGCACTTAAATGGTTTTATTGCTGTGTGTGTGTGGGCGCATGCGTGCAGGCATGGGTGAGGTTTTGGTCTTGTAATTTATAATGGCTCTATCTATAGTATAGTCATTTTATGGAAGTTCTGTGGAAACGCTAATGTGCGCCATCAGTTGTGATAGACACAGCTGTTAATTATCAAAGTTTCTATAACTCTGAAAAGAACAAATGAACCTGAGAATTATTGCTGATTCCAGTGATTTGACAACACCGTGACTGGTGGGAACTGCAACTGTTGGCAACATATTTGGATCTTCTCACATTTATTGTTTGGTGATTTACCAGTCCTAGAATGGGGAATCATTGAGATTATCCACAGGTGCCTCTGATGGAGGACAACAATGCGCATCCCCATGACATGAAGAAGTAAGTGAGAAGGTGGGGAAGAAACTGTGCTCTTTATTCTTTCCTCTGAGTAATGAAATCGTAAGCTGCAAGTGAAGGGACCAGGGTTTGTGAACATCACCTGTGCTACCAATATGTTCATGGTTCACATTTTTTCAAATGCACATTTGTGAAACTAAGCATCGGCCCCTCTCCTTAGTTCCGTATGCCTTCAGGGAGATATGTGGCCACGATTCGTGAGTGGAAGCTGAGAAGATAGCTCCTAACTTCCCGCACATAGATTTCTTTTCTCCTAAGAAAGGAATGCCTTAGATCCGTATGCCTTCAGGGAGATATGTGGCCATGATTCGTGAGTGGAAGCTGAGAAGATAGCTCCTAACTTCCCGCACGTAGATTTCTTTTCTCCTAAGACCCCAGGACTGGGGGCAAATCACAAGAAATTCCATGCTTTTGTTGAGCAGGTGAAGTGGAAGGAGAAGATAACAGATTTAGTATTCCTCTGAAGTGTAATAGGATAGGGACGAAGTGGACAGAATCCTGGAGAATTAGTTGACATACGGAAGCAGAAGAAAATATATCCACGTGTTTCTGGGATTTGCTGCTTACACCATAGGCTGAAGGTCAGGATTCCAAATTTCCATTCTTAGCTCTTGGGCATCCTTAGTCAACTGCTCTAATGGCCTTGAAGCATTAGTTACGCACACTCCATTTACTCAAAATTTATTTATTGAGAAATATTTCAGGGGCCTATTAGTTTGTTTTTACTAGTCATTATGGAAATAGTATTTTTTACTTTGCAAGGGTATGTGGAGGGTAGACTAATGATAAAGTAGAAAAATTAGTAAATATGGGCAAATTAGAATTGTATAATACTTTTAAATTTTTTGGTGTCCATTGTATCAAATTTCTCAGTGTAAAATTTGTTAATATGTTTTTTCCAACATCTATATTTGTCCATATATATTCCCTTATTTGAAAACAACTTGGGCTGATAACATCTGGTTGGTAAACACTGGCATGTCAATATTGGTAGTAAAACTATTTAAATACTTATGAATAGCTGCTGCTCCGTCTCCTTGCATAGCCCCTTGCTGACCCAACCCAACCAGCTCAACCAGCTCATGCAGCCCCTCACTGGGAGTCTCACCACTCAGTCTCACCATTCAGCCATGAAATAACATATAGCGAAGCAAAGCCCTCTGGAGACCTTGTTACTATAGGATGCTGGAATTTGGGTGGTGCCTGCCATATCAGTTGTTAAATATTTTAAATATCACACTTGAACAAGTAAGAAAGCATCCTCCACGCCTTCACCTTTGCATTAGACAAGCAAAGGTATTAAAATCAGGGTCTTGTGCTTTCAGAACTTTTCTTTGAAGGAATTTACTATATTTATTTTTGTAATCAATAACTCTTATAATTCTACTTTTTAAAAAGGATTTTATTTATTTATTTGTCAGAATGAGAGAGAGAAATCACAAGCAGGGGGGAGTGGCAGGCAGAGGGAGAAGCAGCCTGCCCCCTGAGCAAGGAGCCAGATGCGGGACTCAATCCCAGGACCCAGGACCTGAGCCAAAGGCATATCCTTAACTGACTGAGCCACCCAGGTGTCCCATTATAATTCTAGTTTTTAAAGTATCCTTTTAATACTAATGTTCTACCTTAAGTTAATTATTTCTTTCCATAGCAACTCAAAATATTTGAGTATCAGGTATTTATACGTTCTCCATACAAGATAGACACAGCAATATGTTATCCACATTATGGGGGACTCTTAGGCTCATTTTGGTGAAGTGCTTGTAGGTTTAGAAATTAATCAGGGTGTTTCCCTGACAGCACTCTTAGCATATATATGAAGTCATTAGCCCTTAGACTGAACAAACAATGCTTCTATCCCCAAACTATTTCAGGTAACATATTTTCTGCCACTGACATTTTCCACTTTCCTCCATGGTGATTACATGAAAACATTTCATATACAGCCTTACTAAAGAATTTTCAGCTTTGTAATAGAGCTTGAAGTCCGGGATTGTGATGCCACCAGCTTTGGCTTTCTTTTTCAACATTCTTTTGGCTATTCAGGGTCTTTTCTGGTACCATGCAAATTTTAGGATTATTTGTTCCAGCTCTGCAAAGAAAAGTTGATGGTAATTTGATAGGGATTGCATTGACTGTATAGATTGCTCTGGGTAGCATAGACATTTTAACAATATTTGTTCTTCCAATGCATGAGCATGGAATGTTTTTTCATTTCTTTGTATCTTCCTCAATTTCTTTCATGAGTGTTCTTTTTTTTTTAATAAAGATTTTATTTATTTATTTGACAGAGAGAGATCACAAGTAGGCAGAGAGGCAGGCAGAGAGAGAGGGGGAAGCAGGCTCCCTGCTGAGCAGAGAGCCCTATGTGGGGCTCCATCCCAGGACCCTGAGATCATGACCTGAGCTGAAGGCAGAGGCTTTAACCCACTGAGCCACCCAGGCACCCCTTTCATGAGTGTTCTATAGTTTTCTGAATACAGATCCTTTGCCTCTTTGGTTAGGTTTATTCCTATGTATCTTATGGGTGTTTTGGTGCCATTGTAAATGGGATCGACTCCTCAATTTCTCTTTCTTTTGTCTCATTGTTAGTGTATAGAAGTACAACTGATTTCTGTGCATTGATTTTATATCCTGCCATGTTGCTGATTTGCTATATGAGTTCTAGCAATTTTGAGGTGGAGTCTTTTGGGTTTTCCACATGGAGTATTATGTCAACTGTGAAGAGTGAGAGTTTGACTTCTTTGCCGGTTCAGATGCTTTTTATTTTTTTCGTTGTTGTTGTCTGATTGCTGAGACTAGGATTTCTAGTACTATGTTGAACAAGAGTGATGATAGTGGACATCACTGCCATGTTCCTGACCTGTGAGTTTTTCCCCGTGGAGGATGACATTAGCTGTGGGCTTTTCCTTTGAGTATGGCCTTTATGATATTCAAGTATGTTCCATCTATCCCTACAATGTGAAGAGTTTTAATCGAGAAAGGATACTGTCCTTTGTCAAATGCTTTTTCTGCATCTATTGAGAGGATCATATGGTTCTTGTCCTTTCTTTTATTTATGTAGTGTATCACATTGATTGATTTGTGGATGTTGAACCACCCTTGCAGCCCAGGAATAATTCACATTTGGTTGTGGTGAATAATCCTTTTAATGTACTCTTGGATCCTATTGGCTAGTATTTCATGAGAATTTTTGCATCCATGTTCATCAGAGACATTGGTCTGTAATTCTCCTTTTTCTGGTTTTGGGATCAAGGTAATGCTAGTCCTATAGAAAGAGTTTGGAAGTTTTTCTTCCATTTCTATTTTTTTGAAATAGCTTTAGAAGAATAGGTATTAATTCTTTAAATATTTGGTAGAATTGCTTTAATCATCAAGACAGTATGTTACTGGCACAAAAACAGACACATCAATCAGTGGAACAGAATAGAAAACCCAGAAATGGACCCTCAACTCTATGATCAACTAATCTTTGACAAAATAGGAAAGAATATCTAATGGAAAAAAAAGACAGTCTCTTCAACAAATGGTGTAGGGAAAATTGGACAGCCACATGCAGAAGAATAAAATTGGACCATTTCTTTACACCATACGCAAAAATAGACTCAAAATAGATGAAAGACCTAAATGTGAGTTAGGAATCCATCAAAATCCTAGAGGAGAACACAGGCAGCAACCTCTGTGACCTTGGCCGAAGCAACCTCTTGCTAGATATGTCACCAAAGGCAAGGGAACAAAGGCAAAAATGAACTATTGGAACTTCATCAAGATAAAAAGCTTTTGCACGGCAAAGGAAACAGTAGATAAGACCAAAAGACATACAACAGGGAGAAGATATATGGAAATGTCTTATCAAATAAAGGGCTAGTATCCAAAATCTATAAAGGACTTATCAAACTCAAGACCCAAAGAACAAATAATCCAATCAAGAAATGGGCAATGGACACCTGTGTGGCTCAGTTGGTAAGTATATGCCTTTTGCTCAGGTCATGATCCCAGGGTCCTGAGATCAAGTCCCACGTCAGGCTCCTTGCTCGGTGGGGAGCCTGCTTCTTTCTCCGCCTGTCGCTCCTCCTGCTTGTGCTCTCTTTCTCTCTCTGACAAATAAAATCTTAAAAAAAAAAAAAAAAAGAAGAAATGGGCAGAAGACATAAACAGACAATTCTCCAAAGAAAACATCCAGACAACAGACACATGAAAACATGCTTAGCATCACTCAGCAACAGGGAAATGTAAATCAAAACCACAGTGAGATACCACCTCACACCAGTCAGAACAGCTAAGATTAGCAAGTCAGGAAATGACGGATGTTGGAGAGGATGCAGAGAAAGGGGAACTCTTTTACACCATTTGTAGGAACGCAAGCTGGTGCAGCCACTCTGGAAAACAGTATAGAGGTTCCTCAAAAAGTTGAAAATAGAGCTACCCTATGACCCAGCAATCGCACTACTGGGTATTTACCCCAAAGATATAAATGTTGTGACCCGAAGGGGCATGTGCACCCCAATGTTTATAGTAGCAATGTCCACAATAACCATGCTATGGAAAGAGCCCAGATGTTCATCAACAGATGGACTGATAAAGAAGATGTGGTAATATATACAATGAATATATATACAGCAAATACTACTCAGCCATGAAAAAATGAAATCTTGCTATTTGCAATGACATGGATGGAACTAGAGGGTATTATGCTAAGTGAAATAAGTTAATCAGAGAAAGACAACTATCATACTTTTTTACTCATACGTGGAATTTAAGAAACAAAACAGAGGATCATAGGAGAAGAGAGGAAAAAATAAAATAAGATGAAATCAGAGAGGGAAAGAAACCACAAGAGACAATCAAAAGAAACAAACTGAGGGCTCCTAGAGGGGTAGGGGATGGAGGGATGGGATAACTGGGTGATGGGAATTAAGGAGGAGGATATGTGATGTAATGAGCACTGGGTATTATATAAGACTCATGAATCACCGATCTCTACCTCTGAAAATACATTATATGTATATAATACATTAATGTATTATATTATATTAATATATATTATTATAACATATAATATATTAATATATATTATATTATAATGTACAATAATACATTATATGTTAATTAATTGAATTTAAATTAAAAAATCATAAAAAAGTAATTTTCAGAATCAATTACTCCATACTGATGTTATTTAAGCCATGCAAAATATGGTTTGTGATGAAGGCAGCATCATATCTTGATCTAATAATCGTGTTCTTTGGCATGTTAATGTCCATGTATATCTGTGCTTACAAACCCCATATCCAGTTTGCTAACCAGAAAGGATTAATGGATTTTGAATCTGTGAACAGTGGTTAAGCATACAAGATTAAGATCAGACAGGTCTGGGTTGAAATCCCAGCTTGCCATAACACTCACCAGGCTACTTAAATTCTCTCAGCCACAATTTTGTCATTTGTGCAATGGTAATTATAAGAGTATCTATTTCAGGGGCGCCTGGGTGGCTCAGTAGTTAAGTCCTGGGATCGAGCCCTGCATCGGGCTCTCTGCTCTGCAGGAAGCCTGCTTCTCCCGCTACCACTCCCTCTGCTTGTGTTCCCTCTCTCGCTGTGTTTCTCTCTGTCTCATGAATAAAATCTTTAAAAAAAAAAAGGAGTATTTCACAGGATTGTTAGAAGAATTGAAAAAAATATGCATGAAAAGCAATTAATATACTGCCTTGTATAATACATGTTAATGATTATTATATTTTATTTCCCTTCACATTATCTGATAAGCATTTTCAATGGTATTTTCTTTAGGTATTTTCCATGAGAAAGTCTAAGGGACATTGATTTTGATTCAATAGCATTTCTGAAATGCCTTTCACCCAAACTACTGAAATATTTCTTTAAGAAAAAATTTCACAAGGGAAGAATGCAAGGAAAAAAAAATCCCCCCAGTCATGTAGTACTTGTAACAAAACAGAAAATTTTGTTCTATCCCTGCATCTGCCCCCAATCCATTGGTGCAGCGTCTGTGCCTCTTTAGCCTTAAAACTAATTTCACCTTAAAACGCACTGAACTTGGGTGGGGCACCTGGGTGGCTCAGTGGGTTAAAGCCTCTGCCTTCAGCTCAGGTCATTATCTCAGAGTCCTGGGATCGAGCCCCACATCGGGCTCTCTGCTCAGGGGGAAGCCTGCTTCCCTCTCTCTCTCTGCCTGCCTCTCTTCTTACTTGTGATCTCTCTGTCAAATAAATAAATAAAAGATCTTTTAAGAAAACACACTGAACTTAGAGCTCTCTATTACTCATGCTAAGGAAGATAAAAGAGTATTTGCATGTTCATATGGATTGTAAACCTGAAATGAACTGGACAAATCTCGAATCTTTTCTTTAGGCTCTAACATATGGTTAAAGCCTAAAGACAGAAGGAGAGAGAGCTCTGGGGGCAAACACAGAGTCAAGTGTATAGAGCCAGATACTGCTAAGATCAGGCAGTCTTCCAGAGAACAAATCAAAGTTAGCAATTTAGCAATTCACAACTGCAGAGATTTTTTAATGCGTTTGTGAGTTTTCTAAGATTCTCTTTTTTTGTTTTGTTTTGTTTTTGGCTTTATCACTTTTCCACCAAAGAATTAGTTTCTCATTCCACATCACAGTTTTAAGTTTTACCTCCTATCCCATCTGTTTATAGCACTTTAGTGATAAAACATACTGTATCTTATATTAAGATCCTTTTGGTTTTACTCGGCTGTAACTCTTTGTTGAGGTTAGTATTATTCCCGATGCGTTTTTCTATCTATTACACAGTTGGCATCTGGCCTTCTAATATTAAAGCTGTTGATAAATATGTTACACTGACAGGAATGGGAAATAATCTTGATGAGTCCCTTGAAGTCAGCAAATACCTAGAGCTCATGACACAGTGTTTGGCATAAGAGGACACATGTGTTCTCAGAGTAGCTTCTGTGATGGGCTTTGCTATAATGAGCGAGGTGAATCCAGAAATCCACACGTAAGTCTCTATATGGGAATGAGAGTTTGTACCATAAATCCATATTTAATTAGAATGCAAGGGGCGCCTGGGTGGCTCAGTGTGTTAAGGCCTCTGCCTTCGGCTCAGGTCATGATCTCAGGGTCCTGGGATCGAGCCCCGCATCGGGCTCTCTGCTCAGCAGGGAGCCTGCTTCCCCCTCTCCCTCTGCCTGCCTCTCTGCCTACTTGTGATCTTTCTTTCTCTGTCAAATAAATAAATAAAGTCTTTAAAAAATTATAGAATGCAAGAATCTTCTCTAATTCTAATATTATTTATATTATTTAAGAAAATCCTGTAAATCTCATTCCTCTAAAATATTAGAGTCAGCAGAGTACTATTAAAAAATTCATGATGACTTAAACCCAAATTATTTGAAATCGTGACATTTGAAAATAGAAGACATTTCCAAGAAATATTTTAAAAATTGTGCTAATAATTTCCAAATCCTGAGAAAGAAGGTATAATATTGTCGGTGGAGCAGGGACTGGAAAATATCTGTGAGCTTATATTTTGGCATCAGCACCAATTATGGTAAAAGAATCAGTATCCTAAATAGAGTGAGAGAAGGAACTGACAGTTGTCTGCATCATTCTCATTTTAGGGGTCTTCTCACCTAATTGCCTTGCTTTTCACTTTCCTTTGTCATCCCTAAGAGTTGTGGTTTCCCAGAGGGCTCTCTGTTACAGCCCTTGGCCTGATGCAGAGGCTGAAGCCGTGCACAACACACACTGGAGCTTTTCAGCTCCATTTACCCTGGAGGAATCTCTCAGAATTCCTTTGCCTCAGCTCTGTCACAGAACAATAGTCCTTTTGGAAGAGAGGTGCTGGCTGGACCCCTGTTATCACCTAATTTTCTTTCATTTGATGAAATCCTAGATCCCTCTTTCAAGAAGCCTTCAACAGACTGACTGTGACTAAAACCTACGTGAAATCACACTTACTTTGTGGCATCCTGGAGAGTGCTGGTAACTTTGGTCACCATGTGTCTGGAAATAGTTCATCAGAAAGGGAAGCTTGATGAAGAAAATAAAAGCCCTTTGCAGTACAGTATAAACAGATTTCTTTAGTCTTCTTTCAGTGAGTTGAGGCTTTGGGAGTGAGAAGAGGTGGGTTTAAATCAGGTGGGTTTGGAGAATGCTGGGGTCCTACCATCATTTTAAGCTTTGAAGAAATAATTTAAAATTTCTGAAACCTGTTGATGCTATGCCCCATCTCTCCTGGGCCCTGTTGAGTTCACCTGGAGGTATGGTGGATGGTTTCCAGTGTGCTAACTACTTCTCACTTCCTGTTCTCTGCAGCTCTCTTGAGTGTTTTCAGTGGAGCCCTGGGAGTCTTCTCTGTTGCTTAGAAGTGCAGAGGAATTTAGACTCCCAATGACAACCTTCAATCTGTGGGGATGGGAAGTGGTGGAAATATGCTCTATCTTCTCGTCCTATGGTGGGAATGTTCAGAAGCATGTTCTACGTAGTTTCTCAGAGACTCCCCAACAAGACTGAGCCTGGTTGTCCACAGGGCTAACCCACTCACTAATTCACTCACTAATATACTGAATTTTCCCCTTCCCTGTCACATTTTCCCTGTTCTCTCACTCTGCTTCTGAGGATCACTTCCCAAAGAAACTACCCACACTCGAGTCTCTGTCTTGGGATCTGCTTTGAAAAGAACTCAAACTAAGACATGGTCCTAACTATGTATTTAACTGGCACGGACACTCTGAAGAGGTTATTTTATTTTTCTGGGTCTAATTTTTTTGACCTATTCAATGAGACAATTGGGCCGAATTGAGAATTTTCCTACTTATATAGCTGCAGGACTCTTTTTTTTTTTTTTTAATCAAATTAAATCACAAACAGAACCTTAAAAATATAACAATAGCTAGAAGTAATGAACATGTTTCTTAGGTAATTTAGAGATTTTTTTCTGTATGTCAGACATTTATTATTTATAGATCACTGAGGCATAATCTTGGGTTCTTATGATTCTTTGCAGCACAATTTTAGAGCGAGTGGACTACATGATCTTTAAGGCTCATAGAAAACTTCAAATTCTGGTATTCTAACTGTGGATAAAGGTTCTTGAGGAGCTCTCTACCTCTGTCTTAACCTCTGGATTATTTCCCAAACTCCAAATCCACAGAGATCCAGTTTAGAATCTTTCTTCCCCGTACCATTTATCTTCCCATCATCTAATGGTCATATGTGAACACACATGTGTATGTGTGTATTTACATATTCAAAAAAACCAAATCAGAAATATAATTGTGGCATGCCATAGTTTTCCAAGAATTTTAGTACAAAGACTACAAATTTTGATTATATGCTAACTGCATCTGAGAGCAAAAGATAATACTCATCAAAAAAAATTTTTTAGTTCATCATAGGACTTTCAAGCTTTTCCCCTTCTATTTCATTCATAAGAACATATTCAGTAACATTTTTCATCTTTAATACAGATATGACATATCTATGAAACTTATAAACATTTAAGTGAGCTTATGCGTGACAAATATAATATATATAAATATAATATATATATATAAATATAAGTAAATAGAAATATATCTCCCAAATCTTAACTCCTGGTCATTTATATAATTCTTAAAAGTTGTCTTCCTTTCCGGATAAGGGTATTTTGACTAGTTTTAAAATAAAATGATATTGTTCCTAGAAGTATCCACATGCCTCTTTATTTCCTCCTTTCCCACACTTTCTGCCTAAGCTGGGATCTGGACTTTCATCAGCCTGTCTTCCCCTATTATTTTCC
>CM053604.1:74512757-74524024 GCA_028646535.1 Procyon lotor
TATGGAGGTTCCTCAAAAAGTTGAAAATAGAGCTACCCTACGATCCAGCAATCGCACTACTGGGTATTTACCCTAAAGATACAAATGTGATCCGAACGGTCACGTGCACCCGAATGTTTATAGCAGCAATGTCCACAATAGCCAAACTATGGAAAGACCCTAGATGCCCATCAACAGATGAATGGATAAAGAAGATGTGGTATATATATACCATGGGATACTATGCAGCCATCAAGAGAAATGAAATCTGGCCATTTGCAATGACGTGGATGGAACTGGAGGGTATTAGGCTAAGCAAAATAAGTCAGTCAGAGAACGACAATTATCACATGATCTCTCTGATATGAAGAATTTGAGAGGCAAGGTGGGAGTTTGGGGGAGTGGGGGAGAGAAATGAAACAGGAAGGGATGGGGAGGGAGACAAACCATAAGAGACACCTAGACTCACGAAACAAACTAAGGGTGGCTGGGAGGCAAGGGGGTAGGGATGGGGTGGCTGGGTTGTAGACATTGGGGAGGGTATGTGCTATGTTAAGTGCTGTGAAATGTATAAGCCTGACGATTCACAGACATGTACCCTGGGGCAAATAATACATTATATGTTAATAAGAATTAAAAAAAATAAATTTAAAAAAAAAGAAAGCATATGACATGCATGAGTTTAGGGCTAGGTTTTATGAGATTCTACAGAACAAAAAGGGAAAACTATAAAAGTTCAGTGAATTGTTGATTTTATGGCCTAGTTTATTGCAATTGGATAGAGAATTAAAATGGAAAAACTTTAAGAGGCCCATTGCAATTCACTAGGAATTTTCTAAACATGAATTCTCCGCCTATATATTATATAAAAGGAAAGTATTGGAGTACTCCAATAGAGTACTGGAAGAGCTCCAACTGTCGCCGTCATTTAATCGTTAAGTGAAAGTGTGATTTAAAAAAAAGGACTAAAAAGGGAGATAGAAGATTCTCTACTAATTATTGTATAGCCAGGAAAACATAGCTTCTTTGCATTTCTCTCTCCTAATCTGTAAAGTAAGTAATTTGGACTAGATGATTTCTTAGGGTCCTTTCCAATTTATAATTGTTTGAGTGTTATCACTGCGTTTAAGGTATGCATGTGAAGTTTAAAGAGGGCCTTTTGATTTTATAGGTAACCTTTTAAAATAGGTTTTAAAATGCAGCAGGGAGGGCATCTGGGTGGCTCAGTTGGTTAAGTGTCTAACTTCCGCTCAGGTCATGATCCTAGGGTCGTGGGATCAAGTTCCATGTTGGGCTCCAAGCCCAGCAGGGAGTCTGATTGTCCCTCTGCCCTTCCCCCTGCTCATGAATGCATGCACTCTCTCTCTCGCTCTCAAATAAATAAAATCTTTAATTAATAAATAAATAAATAAAAATGAAATGCACCAAACAGCTCTTCATCAATTCAATCACACTTCTTTCTACTGTCTCCTGGCATATTTTATCCATGCCTCCTGCGGAGATGCCCATACCCCATCCCACATTCACACCAAGTAAAAGTAAAATCTCATCAGGTTCTGTACTTAATAACTTAGCACAGAATAGCAATGGCTTCTCCCAAAGACCTTAGAGGAAGTGTGACAAGATAGACAAAAAGTCAGCAGATCGTGGTTAGCTTCCAAAGCAAAACTTCAACAGCCTCTCTGGATGTGGCTGCTGAAATCAATTCTCCTGCTGGCCTCTGACCAGGCGGACAATAGAAAATATTATGGGAGTTTACACAGTGTAGACAGAACTTTACTGGACCCTATGGACAGAGTCCAAACACATATAAAAATCTAGTGGCTTCCCTAGGAGAGTTCATTGTGTGTTTAGAGTGTTAGGGAGAGGATTTTCTTCAATTCCTAATGCATCTCTCAGGTACTTGAGCATTGACTTAGTTCCTCTAACTAATGGTATAACGAGACAGCATAGACATACTTTAACAGTACAATAATTTAATTTAAACTCTTGTTCAAAAAATAAACAGATTAATGAAACAAAATATAGAGCCTGATGTAGTGTTTTAAAATCAATAAAAGAGAGCTATCACAAACCAATGGGGCAAAGATAACCTGCTCAACCAGGACAATTAAGAGAAGCAGATAGCTATTAGGTGGAAATTAATGTGAAATCAATATAGGTTTTTATTATGCTGAAATCCCCTCTAATGGACTAAAGATAAAAATAAAAACAATGCAAAAACAAAAACAATGTTGAGTATAATTTGATTTCTGTATAAAGGAGAATCATCAAGCTAAAAAACAATGAAAAAACTACAATATATAAGATAAATTTAACTACATAAAAATTCTAAATTTTGTTTGTCAATTACACTGACCAGAATTAAAATGCAAACAATAAATTAGGGGGAAACTGTCACAGAAAATATCAAAGAGGTAAAATATTACTCCCATATAAAGAGCCCACAGAAATTATCACAAACACTAAAATCTCCACTAATAAATTTGGGGAGAGCCATGACAGATAATGCATTTACACACAAAAAACAATACTACTACGGCTGTCAGATTAGCAGGGTTTTCTTCATAGAAAACTCTAGAGAAAATGCAAGGAAGTCTGGTGTTTAAAATTTAAAAGGGTATAAGTGTATAAAATTCTAAAACTAAATGTGGCAATATATTCTAAAGGCCTTAACAATGCTCATATAATTTGACTTCTAGGAATTTAGCTTAGAGGAGATAAGCTGACATGTGAACAAAGTTTTAAGATGTTTATTGTGGTGATATTTATAATGCCAAATAAATCAGATAATATGTAAATGGAAACACTTTGAAAACCAAGTAGTAAATGGATGATTAAACAAATTATGGTTTACCTTGTGATCATTGTTTTTGAGAATATAGGAAAACTTTGTAATAATGTTAACTGAAAACTAAAATAAAGATTATATGGGATATGAACTCAGCTATATGTGTTGTTTTATAATGCATAAGATAATTCTAGAAAAAAAAAAGTCTTACAATGTTGACAGTGTTTCTTTTTGGTTGGTGGGACTATAAACAGACTTTCATTTTTTTCTGTTTACTTTTCAATTATTTTTATTCTCAGTGAGCATGTATTATATAGATAAAAATTAACCTTCAAAGTATTGTAAGGCCATAAAATATCAAAAGTACTGCAGTCAGATTTGTGTGAATAGTGTTAATACTAAAAAGTATTTACTGGGTCCCTGTGTGGCTCAGTTGGTTAAGCAACTGCTTTCGGCTCAGGTCATGATCCTGGAGTCCCAGGATCGAGTCCCACATCGGGTTCCTTGCTCTGTGGGTAGCCTGCTTCTTCTGTGACCTCTCCCCTCTCATGTTCTCTCTCTCTCTCTGCTTCAAATAAATAAAATAAAAATAAATCTTTAAAAAGTATTTACTGTTCAGTAAAGCTAATGATCTATGATACTGCCGATTAATACTGACAGTGATATTTAAATGTTTTTCCTTCCACAGTAAATGAATATAGTGGTCATTGTAATTCAAGGTAAACCCTAGCTCC
This sequence comes from Procyon lotor, assembly GCA_028646535.1. NCBI lineage: Eukaryota > Metazoa > Chordata > Mammalia > Carnivora > Procyonidae > Procyon > Procyon lotor. Next base: position 74,516,262 of record CM053604.1, read on the forward strand.
TTCTCAAGGAAAAAACTATAAAGCAGAACAGTCTGGTAACTTGAGCACAAATTTGAGCAAAGTCTTTGAGTTCAAAAGCTACTCCACCATTCACTACATTTCTGAACCTCAGTTTCCTCATCTGTAAAATGGAGAAAATCACAGTTCCCACCACACTGAGTTGTTATGAGAGATGAATGAGTTAACACACTTAAAGTACTTAAAACTAAGTCTGGCACAGAGGACCCAACAAAAACTACCACTGAAGATTCTTCACAATGATAGTTGGCATCCATTAGATATCTCAAAATGTATTAAGGATGTAATATAATAAGCATGTATATGTAAAATGCCTGCTTTCCCCATAGTAATGACAGCTGAGCATTTCTAAGATAGGTATAAAAACTGCTCTCATTGACACATCGAATGAAAGTACAAATGGAGAATCACATATCCTATGTCGACAGGATTAAAAACTTAAAGAATTACTAAATTAAATAAAAATTCTATCCTTCTTGCTTCTTGCTTGACAAATATACCTCATAATGACCTAGAAGGCCATATTTCTTTTTTTTTTTTAAAGATTTTATTTATTTGACAGAGGGAGAGATCACAAGTAGGCAGAGAAGCAGGCAGAGAGAGGGGGGAAGCAGGCCCCGCTGAGCAGAGAGCCCCATGTGGGGCTCGATCCCAGGACCCTGAGATCATGACCCGAGCAGAAAGCAAAGGCTTTAACCCACTGAGCCACCCAGGCGCCCCTAGGAGGCCATATTTCAAATTTAAACTTCTCACAATACTTAAAATGCAGTCTATGAACAGCTAAATGGCCATTCACCACTACCATCACCACACACAGGAACACACACACACACACACACACACACACACACACACACACACGAAGGACCCCTTTCTAGCCCCTCCCCCCAGCCTCCCTGATCCCCTTCCTTTTCCTCCCCTAGCCTGACCCGCGCTGGAGGGTCCTCACATCCAAGCATGGAGTTAAGCCAGCTCCTACCGTCAGACCTGGTCTGCTCTCACCCTCCCACCCCCACGAACAGCAGCCTCTTCGAGAACTGCCGCCAGATTCCTGTGCTGTCCCAGACAGCGGTTTGGGGGTTGGTTGAGCAGGAAATTCTGGGCTTCCAGGTACATAGAAAATAATCCATAAAGAGTAAGGGGCGAGGCTCGGAATTGCCATCAACTCTTGGCCTCACAGACATTTCCCCACTACGGGAGGCATGGCTGTAAGAAAGCCAGACCAAAAGGCCAAAGCGGAAGCCCTTTTGCCTAAACCTTAGGGCGCTGCCCATATACAGGCAATGCAAATTCTCATCAAATACTTATCTGAAGAATTTAACTGTAGGAAACGCACAGTAAAACAAAACGCTCCAGATCAGGAATGTGAACAGGAATGTGAACAGGAGTTAAAGCAGATGTTTTGGTAAACTTGAATATTTTATAAATAAAACTGCCAGGCTTTGTGTTGGTCCTCTCCTAGTTGCCACATTACACAGTCTCAGAAGCACAGAAAAAAAGACCTGTCCTTTCCCTTCTCCCACATCTCTGATGGCTCTGCCTTTTGCTGACTGCTTCTCAGCCTCTCTGGCCTCCCTTCCTTTCCTTTGTTCCCTCCTTCCATTTTAGGATCTTCTCACAGACTCTGTCCTCCACCTGGAATGCTCCGTCCCCAAGTATTCTGAAAAAATATTAATATTTTCTTAACATTGATATGAAATAATTAATACGAATACGAATCTGAATTAAATAAATAATACGAAATGTCATATTAATTGATACTAATACGATATTAACGTTAATTCTTCAGAAACCTTCTGCTCTCCTTTCAGATACCGCTTCCATAATGAAGCTGGCTTCTCTTGAGCTTTCAGACCGGACCAGTCAGCTCTGCTCAGCTGTACACTGACAGAGAATCTTGATCCTTTTCTTTGAGAGCACTGACTGATTTGGAATTACATATTCAAGAGGAGTTTCATGAACGTTTCCCTGCTTCGGTGATACTCTAAGCTCAATGTGGGCAAAGACCAAAGTCTCTTTTGCTCATCGCACGATGTCTGCAGCTAGCACAGGGCTTGGCATATAGCAGAAGCCGTGTAAATATCTGATGGATGATCACACAACACATTAGAAGAAATGTCACAGAACCAAAACCTGAACTGGTCATGGGACATCCAGGGAGCCAAAACTACTTCGGAAGGAGCTGGAGATTTGACTTAACAGACTGCGGCTCTGGGAGGCCTACCGTGTACGTGGAGGGGGTGGGGAGGGGGTGGATGGCAACAACGTGAAGTGCTCCAACAATGGTCTGAAGTCTTTCCTAGACTTCCCAGGGGGCTGGGCAGTGGTCAGCTGCAGCCCGCTTACACTGGCCGGCCGTGAGAAGGGATCAGTTCACTGAGCACAGCGCTTCCAATTCCATGTCTGGTGACGCTGAGTCGGTAGCTTGAAATCGGCCATGGAGGAAGTATTTACACCAGAAAAATTAGCAAATGTTACAAATCACGAATCACTATTTTTTCCTATTTTTGGAGAGCCGATTGTTACACATTTGTCATCACACCACTGACACCGTGCCAATCAATTTCTAATCTGCCTCATGAGGAAGCGCAGTCTTTGAAGGCTTTCTGGTGTTTTCACAATCAAGAACATATATGTGTCTTTTTTTGTAATTGGAAGAATTTTAGTATTGCTCATTGGGAGGTAAACACTGTTTTAAGGGCCTGAATTATTATTGCTTAATGAGGAATTATATTTCATGAAGTTTTTAAAAATATTTTTACAGAAAATTTTAAACAAATAAAACTAAAGAGAATAGCGTATGAACTCATCACATGGCTTCAGTAATTATGACCAAAACTGTTTCATTTATCCCCTACTCACTACCACATCCCTTCTCAGTGGATAATTTCAAAACAATATCATATCATTTTATCTATATGTATTTCAGCATTTATCTCTGAATAAGCACTTTTTATCAGTTAAACTAAAATACAGTTATTGTACCTTAAAAAAAATCTCTTATATTATTAAAGCTCTTGTCACTGTTCATACTTCCATGATTAACTTCCAATTACTTGTACTATTCAAATAGGGTCTTTATTTAAATTGGCTGACATTTTTTAAGATTGTTAGAGTTTTTGCCTCCAGTTCTATGTTTCCCCCCTGAAAGTTATTTATTAAAAAAAAGAAGAAGAAAGAAAACCAACCAGATCATTTGTCCTATAGTTTCATACAGTTTGGATTTTGTTGATTACAACTCCATGGTGTCCTTTAATGTGTTGCTCTATCTCTTGTATTGCATATGAATTGCTAGTTAGAGCCAGAGGCTTAATCACATTACTATTTGGGTATTGTGCATGTAGTGGTGGGGCCAAGGGAACAGGAGACCAGAGGGAGGTGGTGGATGGGACATCATTACTTCAGAGGAGGTCCATAGTGTCTGGCTGTCTATCCCTTTTGTGTGTGTGTGTGTGTGTGTGTATGATTTTATCAGCCATTGATGATTATCACTGAGATCCATTAATTTGAGTGATTTACAAAATGGTAGTATTCTGTCATTTCTTCTTTATTTATTAATTGCAATAGTCTTATAAGGAGAAACTTCCCTTTATAAATTATTTGGTCACTCAACCATTTGTATCCAAGTCAAATTAATTTTTTTTTTTTTTAAGAGACAGAAAGGACACACGCAAAAGAGGAGATGGAGGGGGCATGGAGAGGGATAGAGGGAGAAGGTGACAATCTTAAGCAGGCTACATGCCCATCATGGAGCCCAAAGCAGGGCTCAGTCACACAACCCTAGGATCACGACCTGAGCTGAAATCAAGAGTCAGACACTTAACCAACTGAGCCACTCAGGCACCACTCAAGTCAAATTCTTAAAATGAGAAATAATAAAAGAAGTCTGAGTTCCATCTATGTCCCCTCTATCCTTTTCATTTGTACCCTAAGATATAGATAATAGAAAAGAAAGGATAATAATGGATTATTTTTATCAGTTTATAGCATTAAGTATCTATTTCAATAAAAATTTCAAATGAAAACAAGTTAAATAATCCACTCAGAAAACTAGAAGAACAACAAAGTAAATCAAAAGAAAGCATAAAGAAGGATTAATAGAGCTAAAAACAAATTAATGATATATGTGTTTTCAAGTAATGAGTTAGTTTCCTAACAGCTTCCGAAAGCAACTAAGGATTTTTTAAGTATTATTATGAATTCATTGATCTAAAGAAATATGACATTTTAATTGCTTCATGGCAGTCATTAATACCTATTAATATTCATTCTTGGCCACTGAGAGATTATTCAAGTTGGCTCCTGAGCCATTTTATTTATTTATTTTTAAAGATTTTATTTATTTATTTGAGCCAGAGAGATAGAGAGAGAATGAGCAAAGAAAGAGGCAGAGGGAGAGGGAGAAGCAGACTCCTCCCTGAGCCAGGAGCCCAATGTGGGACTCGATCCCAGGACCTACAGATCATGACTTGAGCCAAAGGCAGATGCTTAACCATCTGAGCCACCCAGGCATCCCTCCTGAGCCCTTTTAATGCAACATATTTGGTCTATAATATCTTCCTTGCTTCTAATATAACAAGATGTTCCAAGTTTATCTTGTACATTACAGTTTTGGGCCATTTAATGAACAAAACATAAAAAATATATTTTTTAAGAAAGGTAAAATATCTCAAATTCATATTGGTATTTTTAATTTACATACATTACAACTGTATTTTCTTTTCCTACACCATAAAACTCACTTCTCAACATCAATATCTCTCATCTGTTCTATCCCACAATGCACATACCTCAGTAAAATAATACAAAACTACTATCCAAAATGTTATTACTAAAAATGACTTAAAAATATTTTGCCATTCTTATATGAGGACATATTCCACTAAGTATAATTTTTGGGTTTGAAGTCACCTAGAATAACTCTTCTGTGTATGTGTATGTTTATGGTTAAACCATCAGCTGTATGCACAATTCATTTCACTCGTATCCATTTTGTTACTATGGGATTTTTAACTACTTAATTTTGTTTTAATTATATTAAATATTAACATTGTCCTAAGGTCAAATACTTGGAACAAAGTATCTTAAAAGTGTCTAAGTTCACCCATTTCACCTCCAGCCTATTCTCCCCCTCATCATCTGCAGCACCAGTTCTAATAACTAAAAGTGACCAACTAGGCCTTCTCATTCTTTTTTTATGGCTTTTTTTCCACTTTTAAATGTAAACAATAGAGTTTCTCTTTCTTAGAAAAATAATAGCATGCCATCCACACTTTCCATCTTTCTTGTTCCTTTAACAATATATCCTGGACATCACTCCACAGCAGTATGTTGAAATTTTTGTATTCCTCCCTTACAACTCCATAGTACTCCAGTATGCTGATAGATGGCAATTCATTCTACCACAGAACATTTAGATCATTGCCAATCTTTTGTTAGCGGGAGCTGCAATGAAGAGCATAAATCTTTTTGCATAAAAATTTATGCATAAATCTTTTTGTTTTCTTGCCAATGTATTATAGTGATGGATTCCTAGAAGTGGAATATTTGTTGGGTCCAAAAGTGAGTAAATATGTACAGTCGACCCTTGAACTGCACAGATCTACTTAGACATGGTTTTCTAATTTTTTTTAAGGGTTGACAGTGAAAGCCACAAGGCATTTATCTACAACCACCCATCTCAGTCTCCAGGAAGGGACCAAACAGAAGGCAACTGGTGCAGAGGTCATCTTTTGCCCTCTGAGTCCCCAGGGAGGCTGAAGAGGCATCAGCAGTCCCCTGCCTAGGCTGGGCTTCTGGTGGCCCCACCAGGGTGATCAGGTCGGGGGCCTGAGGCTGGTGGGCAAAATTCCGGGTTGAAGCAGAGAAACACACCCAGAGGGCAGGGACAGCTTTGCACAGGGAGCCTACACCCCTGGCATTCATCCTTACCCCAAATGGTTCCCAGGCTGCACACAGGGCCAGTCAAGGGCCCTGAGCCCCTGCCAGGCCAAACCCAGGTTCCTCTTTCCCAGGCTAACCAGGCTTACAGCCTCTGAGGCCACACCTCCAAGCAGAAGGGAAGCTGTACTGTGCCCCCAGGCCACTGTCATGCCTGCAGGACCCCAGGGTGGGGTGGAGGGAATGGCTGTGCTCCCCCCTGCTGAGCCAAGTACACCAGGCTGTGGAACATCTCCATATTAGTATCTTATACTAAGTTTCCATATAAATTCCCTATATAACTGGGTTACTTGTTGAATATTCTAGTTTATTTCACTAATCAGTCTATTTATGTAACATTAACAAAATGCCTTACTTACATAGCTTAAAATATTTTAATGTATTTAATTTTGGGTATGGCTAGCTGTGACTCCACTGTATATACACATTTCCTCTTCTTTGGCATTTTCCTGTCTATTCTTATTTGTTTTCTTTCCAATTAAATTTTTTTAATTAACATATAATGTATTATTTGACTCAGGGGTACAGGTCTGTGAATCATCGGTCTTATACAATTCACAGCACTCAGCATAGCACATACCGTCCCCAGTGTCCATAACCCAGCCACCCCATCCCTACCTCCCCACCGCCCAGCAACCCTCAGTTTGTTTCCTGAGATTAAGAGTCTCTTATGGTTTGTCTCCCTCCAGCTCCCATCTTGTTTCATTTTTTTCCCCTCCCTACCCCCCTACAGCCTCCCACCCTGTCTCTCAAATTGCTCATATCAGAGAGATCATAAGATAATTGTCTTTTTCCAATTAATTTTATACTTGGCCTATTTAGCTGTAGAAAAAGACTGATTTTTTTTATTGGAATTATGTTAAATTTAAGCTTTTAGGGATAGCTGACATCATGATATTGTGTCCTCCATCCAAGAATGGAGTATGTCTACTTGCTCAACTCTATTTCTGTGTCTCTTGGAAACTTTTTATACATTTTCTTATCTAAGTTTTGAAGATTTTTTTTGTAGAGTTTATACAAATGAATTCAATTTCTGTCTTGATATGATGAAATGGATCTGCTCCATTTTAGATTTTGATTTTTTATTTGTTTCTGTGATGATTACTTATTTTTTGTATGTTAAGGAAATAACCTCTTGTTAGAGGCACCTTGGTGGCTCAATTGGTTAAGCTTCCGCCTCGGGCTCAGATCTAGACTGCTCCTTGCTCAGCAGGGAGTCTGCTTCTCCCTCTCCTTCTGCCCCTCCCCCTGCTTGTGAATGCTCACAAGCACTCTCTCTCTCACAAATAAATAAATAAAATCTTAAAAAAAAAATAACCTCCTGTTATACTAAACTCCCTACTTGCTATACTAAATTCCTTACCATTTGATAGTTTTCCATGGTTTCTTTTAGGATTTACAGATATATAATCATATTATTTCTACATAAATATAATTTTACCTTTTCCTTCTTATGCCTCCAATTGTTTTCTCTTGAATTCTTTGCACTGGCTAATGCCTCAAACACTGTGTTAAATAGGAGTGCAGAAAAAGACCAGTCTCACCTGGTTCATAATGACTTTAGACAAAACATTTTTACTGTCTCCCCATTTAATAAGATGCTAGATTCCTTGACGCTAATTTTTCAGGAGGGGAAAAGGGAGGGAGGAAGAGAGAGTGACACAGAAAGTTCGTGTTAATTATATATCCATCAATTACTATTGTATAGAATGTTTGTAATATAAATGGATATTGAATGATGTAAAATGTCTTCTCTGAATAGGGGATGCTCAAATGATTTTTCTCCCTGGTCTTCTTAATATGTT
>CM053604.1:74524124-74595544 GCA_028646535.1 Procyon lotor
ATGGAATACTATGCAGCCATCAAGAGAAATGAACTCTTGCCATTTGCAATGATGTGGATGGAGCTAGAGGATATTATGCTAAGAGAAATAAGTTGGTCAGAGAAAGACAGTTATCATATGATCTCTCTGATATGAAGAATTTGAGAGGTAGGGCTGGGGGGGTTGTGGGGGGGGGGAGGGAAATGAAACAAGATAGGATCAGGAAGGAGACAAACCATAAGAGACTCCTAAATCACGAAGAAAACTGAGGGTGGCTGGGAGGTAGGGGGGTAGGGATAGGGTGGCTGGGTTATGGACATTGGGGAGGGTATGCACTATGGTAAGTGCTGTGAAATGTGTAAGCCTGATGATTCATAGACATGTACCCTGGGGCAAATAATACATTATATGTTAATTTAAAGAAATGATAATAAATAAATAAACAAACAAACAAACAAACAAACAAACAAACTTCTATTACGACTATGTAAAACATTGACATTCTTAAGTGAGATTTTCTGCACTTTTCTTTTTTTGGTGCAATCATCATCAGCTTTGGGGATTAATGTTATAGTGGATTTAGGCCATGAGATTGGAAGATTTCTTTTACATCTATATTCTCTGGCATACTTTAAATGTGTTGGGATCATTGATGCATTAAAGTCTTTCAGTTCCAATTGTATATGGTTTCCTACAAAACCAAGTGGGCCTGCCACTCTTCAGGACCTGATAGCTTACTTTCCTATTTCTTTACTAGTTATTGTTCCATTTATACTTTACTGGGGTCAACTATGGTTAAGTTGGATTTTTTTTAAATTATCCATTTTTATGAAGATTTTCATAAAAATCTATCTTCACACAGTTTGGCAAAGTAGAAGTTTTTAAATTGCTTGGTTTGATGGATATTTTTTTCCCTCTTTTGTGATTTCCAATTCTGTGGTTTGGGGCTTCCATTTTTTTTTTTTTTTCCCTTTCTTTAACCTTTCTTTCGATTATGTAAGGTAAGAGTTTCTCAATTCTGATATTAATGAACTAGCTCCATGTGATTTGGGAACTATTTTTCTGTTTTCTAAGTCATAATTTCTGTTTTTATTCATATTACTTCCTTTTTTATGCTTTTGATTTACTTTATTGTTTTTTCTAGCTTTTTAAATTGGGTGTTTCATTCATTTGTTTTCATTTTTTATTTTTATTGATATAGCAATTTAATGCTATAAATTTTCTGATAACTGATTCAGGTGTATCCCACAGATTCTGCTTTTCTCTTCATTACTGTTATTTTTTGATGATTCTGCAATTTTGAGTTCCTCCTTTGAACCAAGTATTTTTTGGTAGCATCTTTTTATTTTTTAAATAAAATGGGATTCTATTTGCCATTAGTATACCCTCCTTCCCAATTGCACTGACTTCAAATAATGATTTTAAAAAGTAAATGCTAGCAGTTCCCTGTGATTATTTAAACTCAGGCTCATAGAGAAAAAGCGAAACACAGAATCAGGCCTAATGAGAAAAGCCAGAAAAGAAGTAAATGGTAAGCTTCTTCCTCTGTTAAGACTTCCGTTTCCGAGTTTAATCACTGGCAGTTCATCTTGAATTCCCTTATGTGAACTGCTTGCTTGTAGAGCCACAGTATGGAGAACTTTGGTTGACCAGATGTTTGAGACCACGTGGCATATGTCATCCCATACTGAAGCAGCATAGGTTATATTCAGTCTCTCACAAATAAATTTGCACTACAATAATATCTTCTACTGGGGTGAGAAGAAAAGAGACATTATTTTTTTTGGAGCGATCATGAAAAGGATTTTCATACATAATTCTTTACTAATTTTTTTTCTGTTTTAGTAGACTTACAGTGATAGGATTTAACTTCCAGTTATTTATGGGGGGCTTTCAGCAACTCCTTCATAAGCAATTCCTTATAACTTAAAGATGAAAACTCATACTGACTCTAAACACACACACTAAAACAAATCTCCTCACACCTCCAAACCATAGTTTAGAATCCAAGCCTCACAGTGTGTGTGTCATTTTCTTCCTGCTAACATGGCTCAGAGATGAGTAAATGTTGGCTTCGGCTTTCTGTCTTGGAGCCTACTCTGTCTTTTTCATCTCAGTTTAATTGGTATCTCATATGGGGGCAGCAGCTGAAATGTGATTACATTTCAGGCATCCTGGGATGCTTGGGAGTTTACCAGGAGTCAGGGAAAACTCAAAGCATTGAAGAGAACAAAAGCCAGAGGAATGGGGTCGCGCCAGCTGAGAGATGTCAGCGTGCCAGATGGCGGCCAATGCCAGGGCAGGCAGCTGAGAGCTAGAACCTCACGGTATCAGAAGAGACCACGTCGAAGGGCCAGCAGCCAACCTGGAGCTGGAGAGGAGTGGAGACAGCGAGCTCACTTCCCCAGCTGACCAACTGGGATCACATCAAAGAGCCCGATGGAATGATTTTATTCAGCCTCAAGCACCCTTCAGAACCAGAGCCAGGGCTGCACAACTGGTGCCAATGGCACACTAAGGAGGCATCAGATGGGCAGTCCCCAGGGACTCATCCTCAGGACCGAATGCGGGGGCAGTTTTAGAGACTGCCTGGAAGACGCTAATGAAATACCCCAGCTAAACAGCGTAAACTGCCGATGCTACTGCACTGCTACGTGTTAGGTTAGCGAGCAGACACTCCCAGCTCCCGTCAGCAAGGGGCAGAATTGCAGCCCCCGTTCCCAGCTCTGGCGAGAAAGATTGGCAAGAAAAAAACCGGCAGGTGCGAGTTTTATGTCATTTTAGATGAGGAAAGTCCCGAGTTCAAGTCCAATCAGGGGATTTCTCTCTCTCTCTTTTTTTTAAGTTTTTCTTTAAATTCCAGTTAGTTAGCATACAGTGTAATATAAATTCCAAGAGTAGAATTTTGTGACTCATCACTTCCATGCAACACCCAGTGCTCATCACAAAGGGGATTTTCTCTCTAAAAAGTGAGCTCCTTCTAACTGAAATAACCTCCAGCTATGGACAGCTGTCATCCATCTTTACCTCCTTGTCTGTTGTCCTGATTATCTGAGGAAACATAAAATACAGACGAGATTAAAATTTCTATTTAAAGTGTGATCCATATGATTGGAGTGTACCTTGCTCTTTCCGAGAGTGAAAGTAATACAGCTGAAGCAGAAAAATGGAAATGCATTCCAAAGAAGATAACTGACAACGCAATGTCAAACGTATGTCAACTGTTAGCTGTCGCCCTGTAATCTAGATGTTCTTTCCATTAAAATAGATTTAGAAGATGTAAAATATATACATATATTTCTTAATGTGTATTATTTTGCCTCTTAAAATTTCTTTATAGGCACTGCCTTGAACTGAAAAGTACAAAAAATTTACCACATTATCATGTTACTTGTTATCAACTTGTCTTTACAGTTCTAACCATTGTCTAAGTGAGGAAAGACACACACCACAAGGATGCTGCTCTGAAATGGGATTAAAAGTACAACATCTAATATGCCTCTGGTACCGACAGCAAGAAAGATAAAGTTGATATTTTTTCTAGTGCCCCTCAAATGTTACCATACCACTCTCTTACACAAGAACCTACAATAGCTTTAGGGGCGCCTGGGTGGCTCCATCCGTGAAACAGCCTCCTCTTGGTTTCAGCTTAGGTCGTGATCTCAGGGTAGGGAGATGGAGCCCTGCATCTGGCTCCACGATCAGCCCAGAGTCGGCTTGAGATTCTGTCTCTCCCTCTCCTTCTGATCCTCCTATTCCTCGTGGTCTTTCTCTCTCTTTCTCTATCTCTAAAAATAAATAAATAAATTGTAAAATAAAAAAGAACCTACCACAGCTTTAAACTAATCCTTTTCTTTTTTTTTTTTTTAAAAGACTCTTGTTTACTTATTAGAGAGAGAGACCACAAGTAGGCAGAGAGGCAGGCAGAGAGAGAGGAAGAAGCAGGCTCCCCGCTGAGCAGGGAGCCGGACATGGGGTTCGATCCCAGGACCCCGGAATCGTGACCTGAGCAGAAGGCTGACGGTTTACCAACTGAGCCACCCAAGCACCCCGTAAACTAATCCTTTCCTTGAAGTATAATTATTATACGATTTTTTTAGTCTCAGGTGTAAAACATATTGATTTGACAATTCCATACCTTACTCAGTGCTCACTATAATAAGTGAGTCACCATCTGTCACCATGCAACGTTATTACGGTATTATTGACTATATTTCTCATGCTGTACTTTTCATCTCCATGATTTATTTTGTAACTGTGTTTGTACCCCTTAATGCCTTTTACCTATTTGCTTATCCCCTCACCCACCTCCCCTCGGCAACTACCAGCTTGTTCCCTACATTTTAGTCTGTTTTTATTCATTTGTTTGCTTTTTAGATTCCACATATAAGTGAAATCATGTGGCATTTGTCTTTCCTATTTCACTTAATATAACACCCTCTAGGTTCATAGGGTAACTACTTAAATCAATCCTTTATCTAGGTATTTTTTAACTATTTTATTAGGAAATATTTCATATATGTGTGTGTATACATATATACATATATCTTGAATATATGTAAAATATAACACTCCCACAGAGGCACACATTGTTTTAAATGCTTTCTAAGCATCAAAGTCATTATTATAACAATACTATAAAATAGGCACTGTTATTATCAACTTTATTTTACTTATGGAGAAACTAAAGAACAGAGAGGTTAGATCAATCATTCAAGGTCACACAGCTATGGATTGGGGAACTCAGACCATTTGACTTTAGAGATCTTGCAGAGGTTCACATAGTCGGAATTTTGCTGATTGCATCCACAGAGTATCTTTCCTTCCTAGTCAATAAAAGCAACTTAGAGTGATTTTATTTCAGGTTCACACATTTCACTGTTCTCTGTATTTATGTTTGACATTAATTTTGAACCCCTAGCGGGTCATCATTATTATTGTTGTTGTTATCTTATCATCATGAACAACATTATGATTAATGCTTGTTTAGATTTACCCATATGTCAACCAGTGTTTTTGCTTGCTATTACTACTTGCCTCTCAATCCTGTCTCCTAGTATTAGGTTCCTATTTCATGAAATACAAATTGTAGATATGCTTTCAGCAAGATGTCAAGGATAGTATATTCTTCCAGTGTTTTTTGTTTTTGTTTTTTTAGCTTTCTTCTCTTGTGTCTCTGTATTATAGTTTTACTGGGTATAGAAATAAAACTTAAAAATAATTTCTCTCAGTACTTTTTAAAGATTTCATTCTATTAGGTTTTCTACTGTTGTTAGGATGTCTGCTCCCTGTCTGCCATTAATTTTTAGGTATATTTATTTTAATTGTTTTTAATTAACATTTTAAAAATGTTTTCTTTAGTTTATTGATACAAAATATGTCAGATTCAACTTTCCCTATTTGATCTCTCCTTGAGCTCCTAACAAGTATTTTGTTCTTGTTAATATAATTAAATAACAGATCTAGATATTTAATAAGCATGTAAAAAAATACATGCCATTTTTCTCTATTTTTTGTCAGCTCAACCACCATATAAATATGATATTATAGCATACTTCTTAAAAACAAGGAACTTATTTTTTCACTTATTTTGTATGGCCTATAACAGACCTCTGTACCCAGTGGAGGTGTTGTATGAATAATTTGGGATTTACCCTTACTTCTTATTTGAGCTAATTTTTTAGATTCAATTATAATTCATAGTAAGTTAATATCTCCACATTCTCATCCCTCCCTTCCACTCATTTCTAAGACAAGGAGCTGAAACCAAAGATAAAAATAAAGGAGCTTTATTTATAAACCAAAGATAGAAATAAAGGCGCGGGCGCTTGGGTGGCTTAGTCGTTAAGCGTCTGCCTTCGACTCAGGTCATGATCCCAGGGTGCTGGGATCAAGCCCCACATCGGGCTCCCTGCTCAGTGGGAAGCCTGTTTCTCCCGCTACCACTCCTTCTGCTTGTGTTCCCTCTCTCACTGTTTCTCTCTGTCAGATAAATAAAAAATCTTTAAAAAAAAAAAAATGAGAATAAAGAAATAAAATAAATAATACAAATAAATAATAATGTAAGTTAATATATTATTATATTATGATAATTATTAATAATTATTAATAATTGTTGTTAACAATTAATATTTATAAATAATATAAATAAAATTAAATTAAATTAAAAAAGAAATAAAGGCAAAATCCTAGGGCTCGTTTCATACTTGGGGCTTAAGTAGAAATTGCTACTGCTCTCTAATTTTCAATTATATTATGTCTAATCAAATAGATCAAAATATCTAATTGTAGAGTCTAAATTGATTAATCTAAAAGGCTAAGTTGAGGGGCACCTGGGTGGCTCAGTGGGTTAAAGCCTCTGCCTTCGGCTCAGGTCATGATCCCAGGGTCCTGGGATCGAGGACCACATCAGGCTCCCCGCTCATCAGCAAGGAGCCTGCTTCTCCCTCTCTCTCTGCCTGACTCTCTGCCTACTTGTGATCTCTCTCTTTGTCAAATAAATAAATAAAATCTTAAAATAAAATAAAATAAAATAAAAGGCTAAGTTGATAAGATTCAATTTACAAAAAACATTTTTTTTTAAAGATTTTATTTATTTATTTGACATAGAGAGATCACAAGTAGGCAGAGAGTCAGGTAGAGAGAGAGAGGGAAACAGCCTCCCTGCTGAGCAGAGAGCCCGATGTGGGGCTCGATCCCAGGACCCTGAGAACATGACCTGAGCTGAAGGCAGAGGCTTAAACCACTGAGACACCCAGGCGCCCCTAAAAAAGACATTTTTTATCCCAAGATATCATTCTTCAGATGTCTTCTAAAAGTGAGTTCTCAAAAAGATGAAAATATTTTAAGTGGAAACTTTCTGCACCCAATAAAGCACAAGATAATGCCAAAGTTTTTCCGCTGCATGAGATTAAAACTTAGTGACAGGTACTGATTTATAACCCTATTAAGACAAGCATTGGAAGATCAATCATCACACTGAAGGACTATGGAAATAATCCATCTGGACAAATTTAAGGAAGGCTTAGTGATTTATCAGAGATTATATGCAAAGCAAAATGATTCATTCTATGTTATTTATTTTTGACTTTCCAAAATTTCCCAAACATTGGTTTGATGCTCTTCAAGAATCTGACAAATAGAATAAAAAATGACACAAGGTTAGATATTTTTCTATTTTAAAGTATGTTTTAATGTAAACTCATTCATAAACATAACTTCAACACATTTTTATTAGTTATAGTAAGGTCTAACTTTTTTTAGTTACCAGGGTAAAAAGGCTTAAATGCATCTTCTAAGCATAAAGGAAAGAAAATTAATTTTTATGAAAGAATTTCATAATTCTTTCTTTGAAAAAGAATTTCAAAACTCTTTTGAAAGAATTATCTAATATAGAACAAAGACAAATTAAATTTCAGGAGCAATATCACATCCTGATAATTTTAAGATTCAGGGAAATGTGAACTACCTTAAAGTATTCTAACAGAACAAATGAGTCAAGTAAAGATGCCAGTTTTTTAGAAACATCTTTCTTTTAAAAAGAAAAAAAAAAAGATTTATTTATTTATTTATTCATTCATTCATTCATTTATTTATTTAAGAGATAGAGAGAGAATGCACATACTCTTGCACTTTTGCATGAACAGGGGGAGGGAGAGAGAAGCAGACTCCCACTGAGCAGGGAGTCCAATGAAGGGCTTGATCCTAGAACCCTGGTTTCATGACCTGAGCTGAAGGCAGATGCTTAACCACCCAGGTACCCTTGGAAACATGTTTCAACAGGGAGCATCTAGCAGTTCTTGTAAGACAGCGCTCTTCAGAGCTAGAAAGACCCTTTGGATATCATCTATTTTAATCATCTCTACTTGTGATTCTTGGATCCATGGCGTGCTATGATATTATCACTAGAGATACACCAAGGCATGTAGAAACCAGGAATTCCTTTAAGCAAAATCAGTATTCCACACATATATTTGTGTGACTGTTTCTGATGCACGGACATGCAATTGTGACTATATAAATAAAGCATTTCTGAATCCATAGAAATTATCGTCATATTTTTCCCAATCAATTGACATTGCAAGTATAATTTCCTTATGTAAGGGAATATTTGGAACATTAAAGGAGGTGAATGATGACTCTATCTTTCCTCACCTTCTCCATTTCTTTCAAGCATGTTTATATCCACAACATAAGCTCCACAAAGGTGAGAATTTATGTCAATCTTTGTTTACTGCTGTATTCTAGAATGTTGTGTGACATATAGCAAATGCTTATAAATGTCTGTTCAATGGAAGAATGTTAATTACCCAGCACTGGATATTAAAGAGCTTTAAATAATTAGCACAGAAACACAAGTGACATGGACGCTAATAAAAAGGCAGCCCTGTTGTCTTCCTTTTTGGCAAAAAGCTACATTGTAGCATAATAAATTTTTGTGTATGTGTTTAGAGAATAGTTGTTCAGACTGTCCACAATTTATTGCTTTTCTTCATGCTGAGATAAAGACTTATTGTGAAACACGATCCCTTTTTTGGTGCTTTGGAGCCCATCTGCTCCTGGGTGCCAATTAAACTCTGGCAGGAGCCTGACGCTCTCCATGGAGCAGCTGGTGTCAGCATCACATAAAATATGCTCCTGAAATGGATCGTTCTGCTGCTCAGGGAACATGCAGTAGAGGCTTAGCTAAAATAAAGAAAGGACAAGGCTATGACATCCAAAAATAAAATCAAAGGGGATCAAGTTAGGGTTATTTATATATACTGATACTGGGCTCAGTAGTCTAACCGCCTCACAGCTGTTCAAAATTTGAGACAAAGAAATCAACTATATCACCAACATCTCCCTGGCTGAAGGAGGCTGGGGCCAGGTAGATCTGTCCTCTGTCTGCTGCTCGCAGCCTCTGCTACAGTTGGCTGCTACAGCCTCTGCTACATTGGTCTCAGGTCTCTTCAGTGTAAAGTTGGGGTGAAGAAAGCTAGATCTGATAGCTGATAATGTGAGTCCCAAGCATGCAACTTCCTGCTCTGTGACCTCAGACAAGCTATATCATCTCCTCAACCCTGGTTTTCCATTCACACAATGAGGAAAATCATCATTCTTGCCTTCTGGAGTTGTGAAGACCTCCTAACACAATTCATGCAAAGCACTTAGCCCAGCTTCTGGCTTATACATTTTCAATAAGCATTAACAATCACTATCATTACTATAAGAAAATAAACCATGGGCCCATCGTTAGTCCACCTAGAGCCTCTTTCTAACTCCAGGAGACCCAAAAGGATGGGATGCAGGGAGTACTTGAACTTCTTGGGCAATAGACACCTGTTTGCCTCTCCCAATACCATTTCACTATAATTCAATGCTGAGTCACCAGCCCTCCCCCATACTTGATATCTTCTCCATATTTCCTAGTTTATTCTTCAGTGAGAGTCAGACTCAGGGTCTCAAAACAAACACTGATCATTCATGACATTTGTAAGTAATTGTTCTCTCTGAGCTCATATTGACAAGAGGATGGAGGGTGCCATTACCTTGCTTTGTACCATGGTCACCTCCTCAGTCTAAAGCTTTCTCCAAATTCAGTCTAAATTTTGAAACTTTTTGATCCGGAGAATCAAAGTTTTCTGCCCACTTTGTGACATCCTCTATTCATTTCATCTCTTCCTATTTATTCCTCTTACTTCCCCTATTTTCGCCCTTCTGTTCCTTTCTACCATGCCTTTCTCCCTTTCTATAGTGTTCTTATTTTTTTCCTATCATCATTCTTAGACATTCCCACAAACATAATACTTAAATATTATCTATAAAACCAGTGGGCAGGGGCACCTGGGTGGCTCAGTCAGTTAAGCCTCTGACTCTTGGTTTCAGTTCATAATCTCAGGGTCATGAGATCAAGCCCCATGTCAGCATCAATGCTCAGTGCAGTCTGCTTGAGATTCTCTGCTTCTCCCTCTCCCCTACCTCCTCTCTCTCTCTCTCAAATAAATAGAAATTTAAAAATTTTGGGGGGCGCCTGGGTGGCTCAGTGGGTTAAAGCCTCTGCTTTCAGCTCAGGTCATGATCTCAAGGTCCTGGGATCAAGCCCCACATAGGGCTCTCTGCTCAGCAAGGAGCCTGCTTCCCCCTCTCTCTCTGCCTGCCTCTCTGCCTGTGATCTCTCTCTCTGTCAAATAGATAAATAAAATCTTTAAAAAAAAAATTTAAAAATTTTTTAATTAAAAAGAAATAAAAACCTGTACTGTAACTTTTAACCTAGCACCCATACAGACCCCATAGAGTCCAGGGATACCCTAAAAGTATATGCAAAATAGTGCTTTAACTGTGCATGTGTGCATGTGTGTAAGATGGGGGACAGAGAAAGAGAGGGAGGGGTAAAAGGGGAGGGAGGAAAATGCATGTGTACTTGTTTTCTTAAGGAAAGAGCACGTCCTTTTCATCCGAGTCTCAAAAAGTGATATTAAAAATATTAGGGGCGCCTGGGTGGTCCAGTGGGTTAAAGCCTCTGCCTTCGGCTCAGGTCATGATCTCAGGGTCCTGGGATCGAGCCCCGCATCGGGCTCTCCGCTCGGCGGGGAGCCTGCTTCCCCCTCTCTCTGCCTGCCTCTCTGCCTACTTGGGATCTCTCTCTCTGTCAAATAAATAAAATCTTAAAAAAAAAAAAAAAATATTAAAACCTCTGCTAAATTAATCTGAAGACTATAACATTGTTTTAATATGTGTTAATCATTAGTGTTAAGATGTAAAAACATAAAGATGATGAACTCTCAACAAATACTTATTGACCTAAATGTTAAGAAAATAAATGGATCTAAGCCCTCGAGAAGTTCACTGTCTACCTGGGAAGAATAAATTAATTTTAAAAGTAATAAAGTATTTCATCTTGTTTCATTTTCCTTTTGTTCTGCTTGTCATTTTTCATGTGTTGATGTTAATAAAGAGCCTATGTGTAATACAAAAATAGCGGGGGGAGGACAATGCTGAAATAGCCAAACACAACATAACAGAGGAATAAGAAATAAGGTAATCTTAAGAACAAGGCAATTTGGGAGAAAATGTTAGTCTGGGGTTAGAAAAATTATTTTTGAGATTATCACTAAATAATCAGATGAAGTAGACAGAGATGTGGGACTTGAATTTAGTGAAGCTGACCTGCAGATGCCTGGCAACCTGAATATAAACAGTAAGAGCCATATTTTGAGGACTTGAATGGGTAGCCAAGATGTAGGGTAAAGATGGTGTGAGAGAGAACAGAACAGAAGGTCAAAAGAAAGTTTCCTTGCATTGCAGAAGACCTCAGCACATTTGCTCAGAGAGAATGAATTACCAGCCATCACTGAATGCCTCTTTTTGTTGGAACACTTGCTTTAAGAGTAGAGATGTGATCATTGTTCTTTTGATTATAAAAGGAATGGCATATACAGTTCTGAGTTATAACTGTTCAGGAGGTTGTAGAGACTAAAATGCTGCACCCAACACTTGTTTCAAGGCTCAGCAACTTAGGCTTTCTTATACACTAACAATGAAACTGTAGAAAGACAAATTAGAGAAGCGACTCCATTTACAATAGCACCAAAAGCCATAAGATACCTTGGAATAAACCTAACCAAAGAGGTAAAGGATCTGTACTCAAGGAACTACAAAACACTCATGAAAGAAATTGAAGAAGACACAAAAAGATGGAAAAACATTCCATGTGCATGGATTGGAAAAATAAACATTGTTAAAATGTCTATGCTGCCCAGAGCAATCTATAATTTCAACACCATCCCAATCGAAATACCAATGGCATTTTTCAAAGTGCTGGAATAAACAATCCTAAAATTTGTATGGAACCAGAAAAGTCCCTGAATCACCAAGAAATTGTTGAAAAAGAAAAACAAAGTTGGGGGCATCACGTTGCCTGATTTCAAGCTATAATAAGGCTGTGATCACCAAGACAGCATGATATTGGCACAAAAACAGAAACATGGACCAATGGAGCAGAACAGAGAGCACAGATATGGACCCTGAACCCCGTAGTCAACTTATCTTCAATGAAGCAGGAAAAAATATCCAACGGAAAAAAGACAGTCTCTTCAATAAATGGTGATGAGAAAATTGGACAGCTATATACAGAAGAATGAAACTCAGCCATTCTCTTACATCATATACAAAGATAAACTCAAAATGGATGAAAGACTTCAATATGAGACAGGAATCCATCAAAATCCTAAAGGAGAACTTTGGCAGTAACCTCTTCGACATAGGTAGGACACAACCACTTCTTTCAAAACATGTCTCCAAAGGCAATAAGAAACAAAAGCGAAAATGAACTTTGGGGGCTTCATCAAGATAAAAAGCTTCTGCACAGCAAAGAAAACGGTCAACAAAATTAAGAGGCAACCCACGGAATGGGAGAAGATACTTGCAAATGATACTACAGACAAAGGGCTGCTATCCAAGATCTATAAAGAACTCCTCAAGCTCAACACCTGAAATAAAAATAAAGTCAAGAAATGGGTGAAAGATGTAAGCAGACACTTCTCCGAAGAAGACATACAAATGGCTGACAGACACATGAAAAATTGTTCATCGTCATTAGCCATCAGGGAGATTCAAATCAAAACCACACTGAGATACCACGGTAAACCAGTTAGAATGTCCAAAATCAACAAGGCAAGAAAGAACAAATGCTGGAGAAGTTGTGAAGAAAGGGGAACCCTCTCATATTATTGGTGGGAATACAAGTTGATGCAGCCACTTTGGAAAACAGTGTGGAGGTTCCTCAAAATATTATAAATAGAACGACCCAGCAATTGCACTATTGGGTATTTACTGGGTTTTCACCCTAAAGATACAGATGTAGTGAAAAGACGTTCAATATGCACCCCAATGTTCATAGCAGCAATGCCCAAAATAGCCAAACTGTAGAAAGAGCCAAGATTCCCTTCAAAAGACTAACGGGTAAAGAAGATGTGGTCCATATACACAATGGAATATTACTCAGCCATCAGAAAGGATGAATACACAACTTTTGCATCAACATGAATGGGACTGGAGAAGATCATGCTAAGTGAAATAAGTCAAACAGAGAAAGTCAATTATCATATGGCTTCCCTTATTTGTGGAACATAAGGAATAGCATGGAGGACATTAGGAGAAGGAAGGGAGAAATGAAGGGGGGGAAATAGGAGTGGGAGACGAACCATGAGAGCCTATGGACTCCAGGAAACAAAGTGAGGGTTTTGGAGGGGAGGGTGCTGGAGCGATGGGTTAGCCTGGTGATGGGTATTAAGGAGGGCACAGATTGCATGGAGCACTGGGTGTCATACACACACAATGAATCATGGAACACTACATCAAAAATTAATGACGTACTGTATGGTGACTAACATAACATAATAAAAAAATTTTTTTTAATTTAAAAAAGGCTCAGCCTCTGAGTACAATAAACAAATGAGAGAAACTAATAGCAGACAGACTATAAGTCATTCATTCATTGCAAAGAGAAAAAAACAACCAAACAACAATAGCAATCACTGGTGAGTCCACAGAAGTCTGTAATAGGAAGTTATTTGTCAATATGGTTTTCTTTCTAAGTATAATAGTACAGAAGTGCAGCCAATTATATAATGATAAAAAGAATAAATGATTTTTAATCATTCAGTCTATTAGAGACACTTTTTTTTGGGGGGGGGGAAGGTCAAGAGTTAAGGAATAATCCAAAAGTTATTTAGTGAGATAAAGCTTTGGTGACAGTGGGGCAGGGGCGGGGGGAATCTGTTAACTGCTGCCTTAGTTTTATTAGAACCAGGCCACCATACTGGATATTCCAGCATTTCTGCTTGTGGCTAGAGTTCTGGTTAGAACTAATGGAATCCACTACTGTTTTTGTGTATAGCCTTTTCTTTATATGTCTTGAAGTTTCTTCCAACTCCTAAATTTATTAGGAAAGCACATGGCCTCTAAAAGAAACCTACTCTGACCCTAATGACAGTAGCTTTTATTAATTAAAACAATAAAATACAGCATTCTGATATTTTCATATCAGTAAATATTTTCTGGCCACCCTCAACAACAACAACAAAAAAAAATAACAGAAAAAAAAATATTTTCCCAGATCTGCCTGAAATGCCTACAAGAAGCAGGCAGTATCTAAATATTTGTTCTGATGTGCTCAAGTACATGATATTAGATGAGATGAAAGAATGGTGCAAGTGATAATGCGTAAGTTATTCTGGCCATAATCCCGATAGAAAATTGCAAGGTGGTTTATTAAACCATTTATAAAACTTCATATAACTCAATGGAAATAGATGTTGGTGGAAAAATAAAGGGGAATAGCATATTAGATAGATGACAGATGATAGATAAATGATAGATAGACAACTATAGTTGGTAAAGAGATGAAGAGAAAGCATTTAATGTTGCTATAGCTTTGACAATTGAAAAATACATTGTTTTAGGGAAAGCAATCTGAGGATAAGTCTCTGACAGCCTCCTCTGATTTAAATAAGAGGATATTGTGAAAAGGAAAGGAAGGGTGAATGAGGGGAAATCGGAAGGGGCGATGAACCATGAGAGACTGTGGACTCTGAGCAACAAACTGAGGGTTTTGGATGGAAGGGGTTGGGGGGTTAGGTAAGCCTGGTGGTGGGTGTGAAGGGGGCATGCAGAACTGGGTGTGGTACATGAACAACTAATTTTGTAACACTGAAAAAATAAAATAAATGTATTTGGGGAAAAAAAAGAAAAAAGAAAGGTGAGGAAGTATGAGAATAAGGGAGAATATTATGTATAAATAAAACCAGATTAACATTTAGTGTTGGTAGACAGTGGACTGGCCCCAATATTCATTTCACATTCTTTCTGTGTACCTTTCTGTATAGCAGAGTCTGGAAAGAGAAAGAATATGTCTGTGAAAAAATTTTAAAAATAAATAAATAAATAAGATAAGCCTTAACTCCATTTGCCTTCTGTCATGGAAACTGTAAATCAAGGCTTGTTTTTAGATTATTATAGTGTCTTTGGATGGTCGAATACACTGTTCTTTAAATAATTAGGGATAATTTTTTAGTAATAACATTACATAAATAACGCCTAAAGATAAACCGAAAGCCGATGAGCTTATAAAGTGAATAAAGGACCAAACTAATAATAATTGTATTTCACCTCTCACCATTGCCTGTCACTTAAGCCTCATGGAGGGCGTTGTGAAAATAGAGTATGCTCAGAATAGCTTCAGGACACATTATGACAACCAGTGAGAGAAACATAGAGATCAAGCCAAATAATACTAAGAACAATACCTCTGGGTTGGAATGTAGAAACTTGCTAGCTGCTCTTGGCTAGCCTTCATGGCCATGACTTTATGGTACCCACTGGGGAGGAATGTGAAATGTCCAAAAATGTTCCCATTGTAATCTATGCCCAGAATGTGGCTATTTTTAAAAAAAGGAGCACATCCAGCTCAGCTCCATATTCCATGAGACACACAGATTCCCAGGTTAGGAGGATGAAAGAGTGAATTCAGAACCTAAGGCTACCTGGAATTATGCCTTCCTTGAGCTCTGAAAAATCAATAAATAAAAGAATACAACAAGGTAAATGATACTGACCTTGTCCAAAGGAAAAAAAAAAAATCCTAAGGCATGCATTAGTTTTATCTAAAATGGGAAGCTGCAGAATAATTGTCTCCAAAGACACTTATCTTAGCTTGGCAAGGGTGCAAAGTCACAGAAATGGATGCTTGCTGTCAGAAATCCAGGATTCCACAGAAAGTCATGGAAAATCTCAGAGGCGAACTAAAGAGAGGGACCAGAACATCAGGGGGTGATTTGTTGCTTCTGAGGGCCTGTTCAGTTGTACTCTGACACAACCTGAGGTCCCCTGATTTCAAAGCCCAAGGGCGCTGTTCTGTCATTGAGTGGCATCCTGGTGCGTGGTGGGCAGACAATCTGCATTCCTCTCTGACAATCGGTTGGAAGACTCAGACAGTCTGTTCAGGCTAAAGCCTGGAATGGCTGAAACTTCTTTGATTCACCTTGCCAAAGCAACTGAAGAGAATAGCAGCACATTGTGATCGGAAATAGTGATTGGAAATTCTAATTTTAGAAAACTAAAGAATGGAAATCAGAAGGGGAGCAGTCTATTGGAACTTCTGTATCCAGACTCTAAGGACATCAGAAGTTTTTTTCTCAATTGAATTAACAAGAACCGAGAATGTAGAGAGTTGTTGATTATATTAGCAGAGGTATATCTATATTATTTGCTCGCTGATCAATTAGTCAGTAGATATAGGTATATAGTTTCTAGAAAATACTTGATTTAGAGCCTTATCTTCTGTTATATAGTATGTGTAACACAGTGCTCGGCTCAGGATAGTCTTATTTTCATCTCCATTTGTCTTTTCCCAAATTTCCTAGGAAAGGTGCCAATAATTACATAAATAAAATCATGAAAATATAAAATTTCAAGATGGAAAAACAAGATAAGCAAAGTAAGGGGCACCTAGGTGGCTTAGTGGGTTAAAGCCTCTGCCTTCAGCTCAGGTCATGATCTCAGGGTTCTGGGATGGAGCCCCACATTGGGCTCTTTGCTCGGCAGGGAGACTGTTTCCCCCTCTGTTTCTGCCTGCCTCTCTGCCTACTTGTGATCTCTCTCTCTGTCAAATAAATAAATAAAATCTTAAAAAAAAAAAAAAGATAAGCAAAGTAAAAATATAATGCCATAATAAAACAATTTTAAACATCACTAGTGTTACCATTTCTTAAAATTAGGTAAGTGGTGCCTACAAGAAAAAAATTATGCTCAAAAATGTATGTCTCTCATAGAAAGACAATACATGCATAGAATACAATATTAGTTCAAGATCTCAAATGGTCACAAACTTGATTATTCTATTAAGCTAGTGTAATACTGTGTGTGTGTGTGTGTGTGTGTGTGTGTGCGCGCGTGCGCGTGCGTGTGTGTGTGTGTGTCTTCTTGGTTTTTTGTTGGCAACTATTTCAATTATGCAACTGATTTCTGTACCTTCCATCTCCACTGAGTATAAATTATCATTTGCATAAAATAAGATTATTTTGGTTAGCTATCAGTTCAATTTACAGTTGAAAACTATGTTTTCATACTAAATGCCTATAAAAACATACTAAATGCCTCTTTAGTATATTTTTTTTTTCCAAAAGCAAATAAAATTGAATTTTCTAGGAAGGATTACATTCAACAATCATTTAGGGTCATTGCTAATGGATATGGATGAGGAACTTTTGATATTATATGGTCTCTAGTGGTTTTATTTTTCAACTACATAGTTTTCTAACAGAACCCTAATTTTACTTTGAGAAGCTGCCTTTCCTAGTCTGTGAGAAGGTAAATCTTAAGAATGGCCCATTTTTCTTCACATTTGTTTTTCCATTTTTTTCCTCTCAAAACTTGGTATAGTCAGTCAAGAATGCAAGTGACCAAAACTTGAATCATGGAATCACCTCTCAAAAGATGAATTTTGAGTAGGGGACTCAAGAACATAATGAGTAGCATTCTTCCCCTTTTTATGATGCTACCCTTCTATCCATCACTTGCAGACACAATGTTGCATCTTTTTTTTTTTTAATTCAACATTGTTTCCTTCTGGTGTGCTTCAGCTGTAGAGAGTTGAGATACTTGTTTCTCTTAACTCAAAGCCGTTGTCACCATTGGTCACGCACAATTTCTCTTTTGTCTATTTATTCATTCATCCATCTATCTCTTCATTTTCACCTCTTTCCCATGAGCAACTATTCTAATGTCCATGACGTATGCCTTTCTGCTTAGATGAATACTTCTACAACATACTTTTGGTTTCTGTGCATGTTTTTAACTTCCATAAAGGGAATCATTATATACATATGTAAGGCATATATTTGTGAATTTTACATTGTTTTCACTCAGAACTATTTTTTATGTATTTATTTATTTTTTTAAGATTCCACCTATTTGACAGAGAGAAACACAGCGAGAGAGGGAACACAAGCAGAGGGAATGGCAGCGGGAGAAGCAGGCTTTCTGCTGAGCAGAGAGCCCGATGTGGGGCTTGATCCCAGGACCCCGGGATCATGACCTGGGCCGAAGGCAGATGCCCAACGACTGAGCCACCCAGGCGCCCCAAAACTATTTTTTAGATCTACCCATGCAGCTATGTGAACATCTCATCTGATGCCTCTAATGCCATAAAGAGTACCTACTACATTTTATCCATTGACTCTTAGAGATAAACATCCAAGATGCATTCATCTCCCTGCTTCCAAAATAATATTGAAATTAACATCCTTATGGGACAGGGTTCTTTAGAATACCTACTGGGTCATAAGTTATGCATATATTGTATTAGAAAAGTATCAACATTTCAACAAAATTGAGAGCTTACTCTGTGCCAGGCAATTCCAATGCTGGGAATAGCAATGAACAAAATAAAATCTTTGCCTTTATGAAGTTTACATTCTTGAAGGGAAAACAGACAATAAACAAATACATAATAAGACACGCAAGTGGAGATAATGAGTTGGAAGTAGCATATAAAAGTATATATAAAGTCTAGCATTCATACTAGAAGTCTGGACTAAAAATGTATTTGAGATCCAGCCATTAAACTGTATAAAGTCACCTAGAAAGTACATTAGATTAAGATGTGGTCTGGAGATGGAGCTCTTGGGCACTTTAATATTTAGAGATTAAAAATATTAGAAGCCAACAAAGGAAAGCAAAAATGAACTGCAAGTAAGATAGGAGAAACAAGAAGTGGTGTTCCAAAAACCAGTATTTAGAAAAAAAAAAAAAAGTGTCACGCTATTAATCAGTGAAATAAGGACTAAAGGTAATTTTTAATTTAAAAATGCAGAGGCTATTAATAATATAGATAAGATCTCACTAAATACTTAATACTCTTAATACTTGATATCTTTATACTAGATACACAGTACTCAAACAGTGGAATGGGTTTACAAGAGAATTAAGGAAGAGAACTTGGAGACTTCCTTCTTCTCGATATCATTTTGAAAATATTGGCTATAACAGTGGAGAAGAAAATATAGGTCCATGGCTAGAGGAGGATAAGTGGTAAAAAGAGAATTTTTTATAAAATGGAAGATTTCATTTTTAATGAAGTACCATGTCACATGGTGATAAGTCAGCTTTAATATTAACATTTGCTCTGTCTTATCAGATAAAGGGCTAGTATCCAAAATCAATAAAGGACCTATCAAACTCAATGCCCAAAGAACAAATAATCCAATCAAGAAATGGGCAGAAGACAGGAGCAGACATTTATCCTAAGAAGACATCCAAATGGACAACAGACACATGAAAAAATACTCAGCATCACTTGGCATCAGGGAAATACAAATCAAAACTACAATGAGATACCACCTCGTACCTGTCAGAATGGCTAAAATTAACAAGTCAGGAAATGACAGACATTGTTGAGGATGCGGAGAAAGGGGAACCCTCCTACACTGTTGGTGGGAATGCAAGCTGGTGCAGCCACTCTGGAAAATAGTATGGAGTTTCTTCAAAAAGTTAAAAATAGAGCTACTCTGTTACCTAGCAATTGCATTACTGGGTATTTACCCCAAGGATACAAATGTAGTGATCTGAAGGGGCACCTGCATCCCAATGTTTACAATAGTCAAATGTCCACAATAGCCAAACTATGGAAAGAGCCCAGATGTCCATGAATGAATGGATAAAGAAGATGTAGTACACACACACACACACACACACACACACACACACAATGAAATATTACACACTCATCAAAAAATGAAATCTTGCCATTTGTAATGACATGAACGGAACTAGAGGGTATTATGCTAAGCAAAATAAGTCAATCAGAGAAAGATGATTATTATATGATTTCACTCAGATGTGGAATTTAAGAAACAAAACAGAGGATCATAGGAGAATGGAAAGAAAAATAAAACAAGAGGAAACCAGAGAGGAAGACAAACCATAAGAGTCTCTTAAACATAGGAAACAAACTGAGGCTGGAGGGGAGGGGCTTAGGGGATGGGGTAACTGGGTGATAGGCATTAAGGAAGCTACCTGATGTAATGAGCACTGGGTGTTACATAAGACTGATGAATCACTAAACTCTACTTCTGAAACTAATAATACATTCTATGTCAACTAGTTAGATTTAAATTTTTTAAAAGCTATTTAAAAAACAACAAAAATTAAATTAAATTAAATTATTAAATTAATATTTGCTCCTAGTCAGTTTCATTTTACCCTCCATGGCCAGAATATAACATAACATTAAAAATCAGGTGTTGCTATTTTTGCTAGATAACCTAACCATTAAACAATAAATTTGGTAACTGTGTGCCTGAAACTGTGTGCCAGGCTGCCTGAGTTGCAGCCTGAAAATATCATTAAAAAGCATCGTGTTTTGAGTTTTCTCCACCTCAGGTTGCCGTGCATTTCTAAACCTGCCATTAGGGGGATCTGGTGGCTCAGTTGGTTAAGCGGCTGCCTTTGGCTCAGGTCATGATCCCAGGGTCCTAGGATTGAGTTCCCTAGGAGACTCCTTGCTCAGCAGGGAGCCTGCTTCCCCCTCTGTCTATTGCTCCCCCTGCTTGTGCTCTCCTTTATCAAATAAATAAATAAATAAACCTGCCATTAAATTGATGATTGAAATTATGAGGCACTTCAGTGGCTCAGTCGGTCTTGATTTTGGCTCAGGTCATGATCTGAGGGTCCTGAGATTCAGCCCCAAGTCAGGCTGCATGCTGGGTGTGGAGCCTGCTTGAGAGTCTCTCTCTCCCCACCCCTCCACCCCTTTACCCAACTCACGTGTGCATGTACGAACTCTCTCACTTTCTCTTTCTCTAAAAATAAAATTAATTTAAACAACGGAAATTATGGGACAGCACATATTTCTTAGGGCCAGCTGAAAATGGGCACATCTGGGCACTGCTGCTCCATGCTGGGTTTTGTCTCCAGCGATCTGGACTTAGGGATCAGCATGTTTCATTTTAATTTGATTTGTTATCCTTTCCAACACTGAATTGTTATTCACTGGTAGCTATTAATATTTGTAAGATAATTATCAAATCTGAAAACTTGCATGTGGTATTTTCTTTCCCCTAAAATCAGGCAATCTACTTTTTGCTATCAGAAGATTATTTAAAACAGAAATAACTCCACCACCACTATGATCCATAATAACCAAGAAGGAAAATTTTACACCACTCTGTTCTAAATTACTGGAATCACTAACTTGATATCTCATTTTTGGAAGGCAATCCAAGATGCAAATTTGTTTTCCATTACCTGACATGAGTTTAAAAAATTAATGGAACCATCTTCAATATAGTTTACGCAACTCAAAATGTTGGCTGCATACTGGCTCCAACTTATTCCAAGCCCAGGGAAAATTTGACTGAAATCTTTGGTACTATCTATTATGGAAGAATTGGTGAGAATTTAAGTGAGCATTGAGAGCTGGTAAAATGCCAAAGAAGTTTTAGACTTACAATAGTACTTTTGCCTTATCAAAATGACATTTAGAAATATTTATCCTAAAAAAGCGTCTTGCTCTTTTTGCTTTCAGGATTTCATTGCAAGTTAATTTAACATACCAAGTTATCGATTCCTTTTTCTCATAGCCCAGTACTGGGTATTGTCCCTTCTGAAATTAATAAGGGAGGACGGTCACTGACCCCTAGACCCCTAACATTCTCCCCTCCATCCATGATTATTTTAAGGAAGGAGAGAATCGATACCAGTATGTTTCAGGATTCTACTTGATGCATAGTTCCCCATCCACTGAAGTCTGCTAGTAAAAGAGAGAATTGTCATTGCTATCCTCAAATCAGTCTCACTCAGCTGCAAATCCCTGCAGGCTTGCACTCTTCCTGTACAAGATCATAGCATGGTATAACCAAAATGCCACTGCAGGGGGAAGAAACATAATGATAGAATTCCTTCCTACCCTAAATTCCCACCCTGCCCCAGAATACACAAATACACACATACTTACGCATCACCTAATGTAACCGCTAGTCCCCTTTACATTGCCTCCTCACATCAATTTGTTTGGAAAGGAGAAACAAACCCTCAGTACTCTATATTACTAAGGAGAATAGATAACAACTGGCTGTATCAATGCTCCTGATTCATAACAAATTCCATATTGGAGCAGCATTTTTGAAGTTTTTTTTAAGACTTTTTTTTTTTTTTACAGACAGAGAGAGATCACAAGTAGGCAGAGAGGCAGGCAGAGAGGGAGGGGGAAACAGGCCCCCTGCTGAGCAGAGAGCCTGATGCGGGACTCGATCCCAGCACCCCGAGATCATGACCTGAGCCGAAGGCAGAGGCTTTAACCCACTGAGCCACCCAGGTGCCCCAGCATTTTGAAATTTTTAAAAGCAGTGAAGGACAGCTAGTTTATGAAAGTGATAAACCAGTTCCACAGTTTGGTGGAGCTGTTTATGTAGCTACGAGGATTTTCAAAGTCCTGTTTGAAAAGCACCTTTACTAAAACTATACGGGATGTATTAAACCAGTTTGGGGTTGACTTAAGAATGGTAACTTATTAATTTAAAAAAAAAAGTTTTTGCATGAAGTTATTTCCCTAGTGCAGTTCAAATCTAGGAATAAACATCATCCTCTTCAAGATATTTTGATAACTTCTGGATCCCATGTTATCTTTACATATATTTTATTAAACATTTTGAAATCATTTTTCAAGTCACTGATTCCCAAGTCATTGATTCCCTAGAGCTGTCTGTCTGTTTCAAAAACGTTTTATTGAAATATAAAATAAACCACTGAATGAATTGTCAGAAGTGGAACCTACCCATGTAATCAAGCACCTAGACTGAGAAGCAGAACATTCTCAATTCCCAAAGCCACTCACCTGCTTCCTCGTGACAGCCTGGTATCTAACAGCGGAGATTAGTTCTGCCGTTTTTTTTTTTTAACCATAGAGGCTTTTTCATATGTAAACACAATAAAGTATCATCATTTGCTATGTTGTAATACGATCTAGGTTTGCTTGCAAAATTGCAAAGTTGCAAAATTGAATATAGCATTATAACTCAATTTCCTTTTAATTATTGGCACAAATAGAAAGCGAATCAATATATCTGTTTAAACAGAAAATCCTGAAATTCTTTCATAACAATTGATTTCTAAAGAAAGCTTATAAAATTTTCTTCACTCATTAAAACACAAGTAACTGGTCTTTACTTGCTTTCACTTTATAGATTCAGTCTTCTTTTTGAGAACAAAATACTCCAGAGTGGATGAGAAGACCTTTTTTTTTTTAAATATTTATTTATTTATTTATTTATTTATTTATTTGACAGAGAGAGATCACAAGTAGGCAGAGAGGCAGGCAGAGAGAGGGGGGGAAGCAGGCTCCCTGATGAGCAGAGAGCCGGATGTGGGGCTCGGTCCCAGGATTCTGCGATCATGACCTGAGCTGAAGGCAGAGGCTTTAACCCACTAAGCCACCCAGGAGCCCCTACAAAATATTTTAAAATAATTTCCCTTTGCACAGCCTCAGAGTACCTTTCCCACTGTATTCGATATTGTGATGAGGAAGAGAAAGGGAACACTTCCAAGCAATACAACTAGTATTGTGTCCATCCAAATCCAGGATACTGGTTGCAAGTTAAATCTGATAAGATACTATAATTAAATCATTTTATGATAGCCCCTCCAGCACTATTAGGGAAGTAACAATACTCCCTACTAGTATTAGCAGTATAGAGTAATATAGAGTTTATAAACTAGACAAGTTATTGTTGAACATCAACACACTATCAATAAGTAAATAGCACTTATAGCTCTATTCTTCTCATGTTGTACTACTTAATTATTAGCAAATCTTTGTAGGGTACATGCAATCATTGTACTTAGAGCTAAAATGTGGTTTATGAAATGACATTTAAGAATTCCACACTGAACCTGGTTAAGGATTCACATTGAAATCCACTGGGAATGAAAACATGCACTTTCTTCCTTCAATTCACTAAATTAGAGAAGTTTGTATTCTGGGCAATTTCAGAATCAGAGAAACCTAACACTAACATTTCTGGATGCTGTCATCAACAATTCACAAGAAAAATAAAACCAGGAACTCCATTGATTGAACAATAGCTATGTATATTCCTAAAAAACCTATCTAAATAATCTCCCATGATTGGAAAATGTCCTATATAAATAAAAGCTTTCTAGGGGAAAAAATTAAATAAGTTTCCACTGCAACAGTTGGCAGTACAATCTGTCATGTGGTGGTTTTAAATTAAATTCAAAGTTATTCCTAGCCACCCTAGAGTCTTCATTGTTTAAAATTAGTAATCACTTCAATGGAAATCAAATCCATGCTAGGATGTTCTCTCTAACTCTCATTCCTTAGCTATTGGTCAAATATTTTCCAATTTTAATGTTTACTTTGTCAAAGACAGTTCAAACTGGTCTAGTTCATAGACATTTCTCCATTTCGATGGTCTAGCATCCAGGCCATCAACTCAAACTTAATGACAGTTTTATTTCACTGCATAGGCTATGAACCATGTGAAAATTTCAGAGATTCTCACTGGTTTGACTAGACAGAGATATATGCATATTGAAGGCACACAACTCCACTGGTCAAGAGAAATACAGTGGGGTCAACCCAGCATTACTTAGCAGAAATAGTTCAGCAGCCCATGATAACACTCCAGACTAGGAAATACTAACCAACTTGTTCACTTCTCCGGTTTCCAAGATGTCTACAATGTGTGGGACTTTGTATTAGGTACTGGAATGAAACACACAGATGAATTAGACATGATCATTGTCCACTAGGAGCTCACAAGATGCCTGTGGTAGAGAATGGGACTACTACCACCTATGTATACAGATTTCCAAAGTGATTTTTCTTCAAGAAAGTTTTTGCTAGTTTAGGAAAAATTAAAATAATTGAGTGAAAACAATTTTTTCTCATCTTTGGACAAAACATGTATACCAAGAAATCAATAAAGAGCATTTTCATTTCCTGATCTGTGACTTGTTGAAACAGGAATATGGAAAGAAAGGAAATGGAAAGTAACAATCATAGAGTTAGTTTGAATGTTTATTATATACCTGCTATAGATAAATGTTAGAAAAGGTACTTTTAGTAGGAAATAAAATTGTGAAGGAAAAGGAGAAAAAATGGGAAATGAATTGGGAAGGAAATGTGGAAAGGAAAGGATGACAAAAATCTCAAGATTAAGAATCATAGAGAAAGGGGCATCTGGATGGCTCAGTGAAGTGTCTGCCTTCGGGTCAGGTCATGATCCCAGGGTCCTGGGATTGAGCCCTGAATCAGGCTCCCTGCTCAGCAGGAAGCCTGCTTCTCCCTGTCCCACTCCCCTTGCTTATATGCTTGTATTCTCTCTCTCTCTCTTTCTGTTAAATAAATAAGTAAATAAATCTTTAAAAAAAAGAATCAGAGAAAAATTCACACCCAAAACCCATGGAATTAAAAACAACACATTTGCTAAACTAGATATGATGATGATGATGGTGGTGGTGGTGGTGATGGTGATGATATGAGAGAATGAGAAAATAAGTATCTGAACTTAGGGAAGGCTATGTGGATAGAATACAATTAAGAGATATTTGGGTTGAAGGAGAATGGAGGGAAAGAGGAATAGTTGAGTCTTGGGAACAGAATTAAACATAAAATATGTAGAACAACCATGGTCTTATTGGATAACATGCTGTCATATTTGAAGACCATACCAACTCCATAAGGAATAAACATACAATAACAACAAAAGAGGGTTAGCACAAACCGTGAATCAGTTGCACATTGTATTGAGTATGTCTTCCTTATTAATGAAAAACTCTTTTGGAGGGGATGAGGACAGAGGGAGGGGACGGAGACAATCCCAAGCAGGCTCCATGCCCAGAGACTGATGCAGGGCTCAATCTTACAATCCTAAGATCATGACCTGAGCCAAAATCAAGAGTTGGGCACTTAACCAACTGAGCCACCTAGGCACCCCAATGAAAGGCACTTTTTTTTTTAAGATTTTATTTATTTATTTGACAGAGAGAGAGATCACAAGTAGGCAGAGAGGCAGGCAGAGAGAGGGGGAAGCAGGCTCCTTGCTGAGCAGAGAGCCCGATGCGGGACTTGATCCCAGGACCCTGAGATCATGACCTGAGCCGAAGGCAGAGGCTTAGACCCACTGAGCCACCCAGGCACCCCTGAAAGGCACTTTTTAAGCAATTTGAGGGGTGATAAATAAGCTACAATTTCACATTCAAATATCGGTCAAAGATATTATATACCAGAGAAATTTTCTCACTACAGCACTGTTCATCACAAGACTTTTGAAAACACAGAACTATACCAAAACATAGTTGGCTGACTGCTAATCCCTTTTTCATTGTTTATCTGAATTGAGGTTGCAGACAAAACTGAATTTATGGTTCATACAAGGAAACCTACATTTCAAGGTGCAGCAACTGTTTTCCAAAATATTCCAATGCAAGACACAGAACATTTCTGAGGGATTACACAGCTGTTTCTCAGCCAAATATCTTAGGTACTTCTACCATCCAAGTCATTAATTGTCTTCAAATGCATATCCTGGAATAACTACTATTATACATTTGTGTTTGAAACACTAAAAAAAAAAAAATCAACGCAAAAAGTTCATATATATGTGCTTTCTTGGATTAATGGAACATTTCTAACCTCACTGGCCACCAATTAGGGAGACCCAAATACGCCCAGCATCTTACAGCTACCACATAATTTACATAATAATGGCATAAATATCATAAACCAGTGTTGAATGAGATGTGTTGACATGTGTCATAAAATTCTTAAACCACAATGAATATCTTCAAAATATTGGTTTGTATTGCCTTGCTTAACCAAATTCTGAATCTGATTTAATATTTAGAGACACAAAATTCAAATGCAATGTAATTCCTAAACATAAGTTGTTTCTGTGCTAAGAGCAGATATAAAACTTATAAAATGTGAAAGACTTTTTCCCTTCTTTAAAGCTAATGAGTATTATCTTTAAATGAGTCAACAAAGATTTAAACCTTTTTATCCAATGCATGATAATAAATACATGATAGCTGGTAGTAAATGATGAGATAGGCAAAACACAGAATTTCATTTAACATTTATATTTGGCATTAGGTTTAATTGGAAGTAATAAATAGTAATCTTTCTCTTACACATATACACATATGTGTACATATACATATATGCATATATATACATATACATATATACAAACATTCTTGCATAAAAAATTGTTTGAGGGGCACCTGGATGGTTCAGTGGGTTAAAGCTTCTGCTTTTGGCTCAGGTCATGATCTCAGGGTCCTGGGATCGAATCCCGCATCGGGATCTCTGGTCAGCGAGGAGCCTGCCTCCCCCTTTCTCTGCCTGCCTCTCTGCCTACTTGTGATCTCTCTCTCTGTCAAATAAATAAATAAAATCTTTTAAAAAAATGTTTGAATAGAAAGGTCTAGTTTTAATGAGTAATTAAAAATCTTTGAGCCAAGAGAGCCTTCAGAAAAATAGTAAAATATGATGAATTAAGTAATATTATGTTTTACATAATTACTCAAAAATTCTGACAGAAAAATCAGTGGAAAGATTTCACTTCATGAAAAGATCTAAAGCCAATGCTTCTGTGATATACATTAAAGATACGCTTTATTTGATTTCTGGAATAGTCAGTCTGCTAAAATTATAAAATAATAAAAGCAAACATTTTTATAATACTCTGCCATCAGTAACTGTTCTCACTACTTTACAACAATTAACATACTTATTTCACAACAAAACTGTGAGGTATTACTGTTGTTATTATCACCTCAACTTCACAGACAACAAAACTGGTTTAGAAAAGTTGAGAAATTTTCCCAAGATTAACAAACTGTTAAATGCCAGATCCAAGTTTCAAAATAAGAACATCTAGAAACTGTCAGTGACCTAAACTACTACACAACATTGCCTTCCACAAAATGCTAATATATAATTCTCTCTACAGTGTAGGGAAGAAAAGTCACCCCAAATTTTCTAAGGTATATTTCTTAGTATTTTTATCTAACAGTCAAAAGATATCTACTAAGATAGCCATTTTTTTCATCTATAGATATTTCCCTCTTGAGTGTCAAAGATGACTATGAGTTTTTAAATGTGTATGTCTGGCAACGTGTTGGTATCATTAAGAAAGACTTAGAAAGGAAAAAGCAACTGAGGTCCTAGAAAATAGAAATATAATTTTAAACTATCCAGTAAAGCTGGAGGAGGAAGGGGAAAAAAAAAAAAAAAGACTTAGAAGGTTGAGATTGCCTACTGAGAGAAATAATGTGTTAAGTTCTGTACTTGTTGGGGTTGCACATTCATTCCTTTATTCATTGATTCAACAAGCATTTATTGAATACCTACTGTGAGAATGTAACCATTAGCAAAAATTTTCAACATGGAGCTTGCATTCTAATGGGAGTTATTATAGGTAGATCTGAGAACAGGATAAATTATTGACTGGTGATATGAAGGAGACAATTAGAAAATCAAATAATGGACTAGCCTAAAACTATAGATTTGGGACCACTAATAAAGAGGAAAAAATCAATACTTCGAGAGTTGATGACTGATTCTCAAATATTAGAAAGGAATTTTAGGCCCACAACTATTCTAAGAAATAGTCAAAATTAGAACGAGAAGAAAATAAGGAGCCAAAAAGGGTGTGACCAGAAATTTAAGAAAACCATAAAGAGATAATTACTTCACGAAAGCTATTAGAAGTAAAAGTTTAATCAACAATGTCAAATATGAGACAATGCCAATAGAGAAAAGGATTTGGCAAAAATTAAACCCCTAGTCTAATATTTCCTGAAAAAATTTCAGTAAACCAGTGAAGTAGAAATTAAATTGTAGGATAAAAAGAAATATAGTTAAGTCAAGACATACAGCAACAACAGAAGTAAGAATGAAAGAAAAAGGAAAGAGAGAGAGAGAGAGAAAGGAAAGAAGGAAGAAAGGAAGGAAGGGAGGGAGGGAGAGAGGGAGGGAGGAAGAAGCTAGACAGAAAAGAAAGGCCAAAATTATACAGTGGCTTTGTAACATGTGAACATGGCTAGGTTGAACTACATTTTCCAGAATTCCCTTTTTCGTATGCTTTCATTTGAGATGAGCCACAAGAAAAATTCTTATAAAAAATTTGATGCACTGAAGTAAAAGAAAAACCATTTACATTATAATATCCATTTTCTTGTTTTTCAAGGATTGCATTAGATTATGTAGCTAAAGAACTTAGCTCAGTACCTGGCAGACTGACAAGATGTAAACATCTTCTATAAGTATTAGTACTATGGTCTGAATATTTGTGTCCCCCAAATTTACATGTTGAAATCCTACCCCCACCCCAGGTTATTGTATTAATAAGTGGGCATTTGGGTGGGTATAAAGCCATGAGGGTAGAATCTTCATGAATGAGACTAGTACCCTCATAAAAGAGGCCCAAGAAATCTTCCCGGCGCTTTCTGTCATAGGAAGTTATAGCAAAATGAGGGCCATCTACTAAGTGGGTTTTCCAGCCACCGAATCTATTAGCATCCTGATCTCAGGCTTCCCAGGCTTCAGAACCATGAGAAATTAATGTTTATTGTTCATAAAACAAAAATAACAATAACAACAAAACGGCAGCCATTTTATAATAATTCACACCTTTGGTCATGTATCTGCTAACTCCCATTGTGAGGCAGTGACTAGGCTTGTAACTGAACCACCGTCTCCTGAATCCTTCTTCAGCTTCTATGACCCTTAAACTAAACATATGTGTTCAGCTCATATTGAAGTCTCCTGACCCAGATCATAGGCAACAATTACACATAGGTTTGGGTCATTATCATGGACTCTAGCTCATGTCGAGGGTCCCTGATTGCTTTTGGTTTCCCCTACTTTATATCCACCTTCCCTTTCAGACTACCTGCCATGTAGACTTCAAACTTCACCATTAGACTCAAAGAAAAAAGCCTTACAGAGAGACTGCTTATACAGCGCCCAGAGTAGTTTAAGTTCAGTTCTCTGCAACATAAAACTATATATAGGCATAAAGATATAGAGACACATAGAAGGATTTATGATATAGAGATAGATGGTAGACAGATAGATCCTACTAGTTCTCCTTTGCTTGAAGCCTGATACAGAATTTGGATCAAAAGTGGTTCCAGAGGAACAGAATCATAAGAATGAGTTCTCTGAATTACTTCTAGATTGTCTGTAATTGGTTCTATAATCTAATTATATATAAGAACTAGAATGACCTTGTTTCTAGTGGCAAGGGGGAAGCCGGTAATGCATGACAGGCAGTGGGAAACAGTTATTCAAATTATCATCTATAGACACTTGTAATCAAATGTTTCTAGATGGAAAGATTGTGGATTAACTACCTAAGAACATTTTAATGAGAATATGGAATATAATGGGGGCGGATAGTGGCTTCTAACAGTGCAAAAAAAATTTAAATTTTAACTTGGAAAATTGATTGGGAAGGTATGGGATGCTGAAGATTGACATGGGGACATACAGACATATTTCAGTGAAGGTGGGGGCCTTGAACCCGTAAGTTCTGCCAAGTCTTTTTTGCTTGTCTTTTTTTGCCTCTCCACCCCTATCTAAGAAGGTTAGTCTCTCGTTGCCTGAACAACCTGTAATAGTGTCTCTTGAGGTATGACATTACTGACACTGCTGATCCTTCTTAGGGCCTATCCCTACCACCTCCACTTGCTTTCAGGCCTACAACCAGAGTCAAGGCCCAGAAAGACCAAAACCGTGAGTTACAAAATATAACCCATGGAGCTAAACTATACCCCAAAATAATTGCATGAGTTTCCCAATTTATATTGACAGAAACCCAAGTATTATGTGAGGGAATGGATCTCAAGGGTATGAGACTGCAGTGGAAGGCATTTAGATAGATCCTAATAGATC
Source organism: Procyon lotor (assembly GCA_028646535.1). Classification (NCBI taxonomy): domain Eukaryota; kingdom Metazoa; phylum Chordata; class Mammalia; order Carnivora; family Procyonidae; genus Procyon; species Procyon lotor. The sequence continues at coordinate 74,555,068 of CM053604.1, forward strand.
CTACTAAGGAGTCAGGATTAATTTATTGATATGGGCCCATTAACTAAAGAGTCCAGATTTCATAGTCCAGGAATGGCTCTATAGTCTGCTTGGTTGATTGACTGAAGTATAAACTCAAACGTAGTCTGCACTAAATGAAGTTGAAATGACGGAACTTCCTTTATAGTCTATGGAGCAGGAGTCAGCAAATCTTTTCTCTAGAGGGGCAGATAGTACATATATATATATATTTTTTTTGGAGGCTCTGTTGTTTCTGTCACAGATATTCAGCTCTGCCATTGTAGCATGAAATCAGATATAGAAAATATGTAAATAAATGGGTATGACTGTGCTCTCACAAAATTTTACTTACAAAACAGGCAGTAGGCAGAATTTGACCCATACGCTGTAGCTTTCTGACACCTGCTATAGAGAAAGATATCCAATGGCTTAGAGATATTGGAATATTAGAGTGGATCTATCATGAAAGATATGCTCACCTACCTCATGAGGGCCCAGAGAAAATATCTTTCCCTATGGCTGTGAGGAATAAATGAGCCCCAGAGTGCTTAAAAAATCCTGTAGTGACCTTTCTCTGTAGGTCTAGTGAACTGAAGTCTTATTCAAATCACCAAACCAAAGAGCTACAGTCCTTCAATTAATTCTTAGACTTGAGCCAGTTCATAGACCCAGAATTCTTTCAATGAAGAAAAGCTTAGATCCCCTTGAGGAAGAACCTTGCTACACCACCAAAAATGTATACTGCTAATTTTTCTCCTAGCTTTCCCCAAAGGGAACTGCACCCATGTTCAAGTGTGATGCATTAGAGAAGGAGAAATAATCAGACCTTTAGGGGATTACTAGACATTGGCTCCAAACTGACCCTAATTCCTAGACATCCAAAATACCACTGAGGCCTATGGAGATCAGGTGATCAGTAAATTTTTAGTTCAGATCCATCTCCTAGGGGGTTCCTGGACATTCTGTGGTTATTTCCCCAGATACAGAATACATAGTTGGAATAGGGATACTCAGCAATCAGCAGAATCTACCCATTGGTTCCCTAATCTGTGGAACAAGGTCTACAATGGTGGTAAAAAAAACAAAAAAAAACAGTGAAATCCACTAAATCTGCCTCTTCCAACGAAAGTAGTAAGTCAGGAGCAATACTGCATTCCTGGAGGAATTTCAAAGATTAGTGCCACCAAGAACTTGAAAGATGTAAAGGTGGTCATTCCTACCTCATCCATATTCAGTTCTCCTACTTGGCCTGTGCAGAAGAGAGATGGATCTTGGAAAATGACAGTGGATAATCATAAGCTTAATCACATATTGATCCAAATGCAGCTGCTTTTCCAGATGTGGTTTTGTTTTGGTAGCAAATGAAATATACCCTGGTAACTTCTATGCAGGTATTTTTTAAAAAAAATGATTTATTTATTTGAGGGTGGGGAGGGGCAGAAGGCGAGGGAGAGAAAGTCTCAAGCAGACTCCATACTGAATGTGGAACCCAACATGGAGCCCCACATAGGGCTTGATCTCATGACCCTGAGATCGCAGTCTCAGCCGAAATAGCCTAACAGCTCCTACAGTTGCAGTCAAAACTCTATATGAATTATATATGTATAAATATATAACATAGAATTGACCATTGAACAACACAGGTTTGAACTGTGTGAGTCCACTTAAACGGGTTTTTTTTTTTCCAATAAAAAATAGTACAGTGTTGTAAATGTATTTTATCTTCTGATTTTAACATTTCTTTAGCTTACCTTATTGTAGGAATACAATATATAATACATATAACATATTTCTGTTTATTGGTAAGACTTCTAACTAATAGTAGGCTACTAGTAGTTAAGTTTTGGGGAGCTACATGTGGATTTGCAACTGCACTTGGGTCAGTGCCCCTAGCTCCACATTGCTTAAGAGGTGTGTGTGTGTGTGTGTGTGTGTGTGTACCTCCTAGTTTTTCTGCTTCCTTAATTGAACACTAACTAATATGGTAGAGAAAAGAAATATTGGAGGCATGGGGAGAGATGCAATAGTTATATAAAATGAAGAACCCCTGGGGTGGAAAAGTGGTTTCGACAACACAGGCAGAAGGATTTAGAGAAATAGAAGAACAACTTTTTCTTAAAACTGAAGAGAAAGAGATATTTGGGAAGATACAAGTCAACATGGAGACAATATTAAGGAGTTCACCCTGAGGTCTCCAAATCTCTGGAAAAGAAGGTGGGAGAGAAAGCATGCCCCAATCAGGAAAATGGTATGAAGTCCTCTAAGCGGAAAATGATTACATTTTTTAAAAGTATAGCAGAAATGCTCCAGATGATGATGGCTCTTATGAATTCATCCTACTTAATGCCTCTTCTTGTATCCTTTCTCTTCTATCAGAAAGAGAAGAGAAAGCAAACATCAGGAGTAATTCAGTTAAGGAGGCAGAACTGAAGCTAAGGGTCTAGGAGCCTGTGGTGGTCCCAGGGACTATGAAAGTAGCAAAATGGGGCACCTGGGTGGCTCAGTGGGTTAAAGCCTCTGCCTTCAGCTCAGGTCAATATCTCAGTGTCCTGGGATCGAGCCCCGCAACGGGCTCTCTGCTCAGCAGGGAGCTTGCTTCCTTCTCTCTCTCTGCCTGCCTCTCTGCCTACTTGTAATCTCTCTCCATCAAATAAATAAATAAAATCTTAAAAAAAAAAAAAAAAGAGAGAGAAAGTAGCAAACCATGATGAATGTATTGGGTCAACATTCTACTGAACTGGAAGTAGACCACCGAACAAAATGTATGCTAGAAGCGGAGTGTCTATTATGGATAAGCATCAGGCTCCCTAACTATTACACATTGAGACGGGGGAAAAATCAATCAGTGAAGATATTTTCACAGAATAAAAGAAAAACACCAAATCAAAGCTTAGCAGTATGGTAATGTTCTGTAATGGTCAGCTCCTGGGTATGGGGCTTGGTTTTGACAGTCAAGTGTTGAGGTAATAGAGTCCAGACAACAGTCCTAAGAATAAGTACTGTAATTTTTATTTTTTTTAATTTTATTTCTTTATTTATTTGACAGAGAGAGAGAGAGAGAGATCACAGGTGGGCAGAGAGGCAGGCAGAGAGAGGCACCCTGGTACTGTAATTTTTAAACAATATTTCAGATAATCTGACTGTAGCCTCCATTGCTAAACTACAAAAGTTGATGAGGAAAAACCTGATTCAGTCTCTAAGTCTGTTCTCCCAGATATGTGATTTGGAAACAATTTCAGGTGTACATTGCTGTGAGCCTAAAATCTTTAACAAATACTTTCCAAAGTCCTGTTGTTTTAGAGAAACACCATTAGCTTTTTAGAAATCTAATCCAAATCTTATGCCATTTGTCTGGAATTTCTTACACATTCTGCCATTGCATCTGAATCACCTAAATGTGCATTAAAGCTAAGGAAATTTCTTTCTTCCAAGATTTTATTTAAATTCAAGTTAGTTAACATATAGTGTAGTATTAATTTCAGGAGTAGAATTTAGCTTAGATTCATCATTTATATATAACACCCAACGCTCATCCCAAAAAATGCCCTCCTTAATGCCCATCACCCATTTAACCCATCCCCCTACCCACCACCCTTTAGCAACCCTCAGTTTGTTTTCTATAGTTAAGAGTCTCATGGTTTGCCTCCCTCTCTGTTTTTATTTTATTTTATTTTTCCTTTCCTTCTATAGTCTTCTGTTTTGTTTATTAAATTCCATATGTGAGTGAAATCATACAATATATTTCTTTGTCTGACTAATGGATTTCACTTTAGTTCCATCCACATTGTTGCAAATGGCAAGATTTCATTCTTTTTAATGGCTGAGTAGTATTCCATTATATATTATAACATTCCATTTTTAGATAGATAGATAGATAGATAGATAGATAGATAGATAGATAGATAGATAGATAGATGATAGAGAGATAGAGAGATAGATAGATATGAAACACCTTCTTTATGCATTCATTAGTTGATGGACATGCAGGCTCTTCCCATAGTTTAGCTATTATGGATAGTGCTACTATAAACATTGAGATGAATATGCCCCTTCAATCGGTATTTTTTTTATCCTTTGGATGAATACCTAGTAGTGCAATTGCTGGATCATAGGGTAGTTCTAGTTTTAACTTTTTAAGGATCTTCCATACTGTTTTCCAGAGTGGCTGCACCGACTTGCATTCCCACCAACAGTGCAAGATGGTTCCCCTTCTCCCCATCCTCACTAACATCTGTTGTTTCCTGAGTTGTTAATTTTAGCCATTCTGTCAGGTGTAAAATTTTGTATTTTGTGGTTTTGTAGTTCCCTGATGATGACTGATGTTGAGCATTTTTTCATGTTAGCAATTTGGAGAAATGTCTATTCATATCCTCTGCTGAGTGTTTAATTGGATTATTTGTTTGGTGTTGAGTTTGATAAGTTTTTTATAGATTTTGGATACTTGCCCTTTATTCCCATTCCATAGATTACCTTTTAGTTTTGCTGTTTCCTCCCCTGTGCAGAAACTTTTATCTTGATGAAGTCCCAGTGGTTCACTTTTGCTTTTGTTTCTCTTGCCTCTGGAGATAGTTATCTAATAAGAAGTTGCTACAGCCCACATCAGAGAGGTTGCTGCCTGTGTCCTCCTCAAGGATTTTAATGGATTCCTGTTTCACATTGAGGTCTTTCATCCATTTTTAATTTATTTTTATGTATGGTGTAAGAAAGTGGTCCAGTTCATTCTTCTGAACATGGCTTTCCAGTTTTCCCAACACCATTTGTTGAAAAGATTGTCTTTTTTTTCATTGGATATTCTTTCTTGCTTTGTTGAAGGTTAGTTGACCATATTAGTTGTGGGTACATTTCTGGGTTCTCTATTATGTTCCATTGATCTATGTGTCTTATTGTGCCAAAGTCATACTGTCTTGATGATTATAGCTTTGTGAGATAGCTTGAAGTCCGGAATTCTGATGCCTCCAGCTTTGGTTTTCTTTTTCAACATTCTTCTGGCTATCTGGGGTCTTTTCCGGATCCGCGCAAATTTTGGAATCACTTGCTCTAGCTCTGTGAAAAATGCTGGTGTTATTTTGATAGGGATTACATTGAATATGTAGATTATAAAGCTAAGGAAATCCAAGGAAGGTTTTTTTTCCCCTCTAGGTTTACTCCACTTATTAATTTACTTGTGTTACTACTTTATCACATTTATTTCCATAAGTACTGGAATTTACGGCAAGCCCAATATTAGAATGAAGATTCGTATTAGGAGACATAATGAATGCTAGCTGTAGATTAGTCTATGGATAAGAGCTTCTTTACTTTGCTTACGTTAATTTTAATGTTTACCCACCATTACCCTCACATAGGCACTTGAGTTCACTCTAGGATCAATCTAACATTTGACTACTGCTTTGCTCTTTAAGTAGTAATCCTAAAAATATTTCATTCTGATGAAACTTTTCAGACAAAATGTCTTTTGTAAGCCCTCTGAAATCATTAAAGACATAAAAATCATCAAGAGCCTATCACTTCCAAAATGAAGTCACCTTTTCTGCTATTGTCATATATAAATTGCGCATTGGGCCTATTTGTTAAGCCCTGAGGCATTGGCCATGTCATCCCCCATGGTTTTTTGGTTTTTTTATTTTTTGTTTTTTATAGCATTGAGTACATAGCTTGTGGTCAACAAATAATAAATAACAATCATTTGCAGGTGGGAGCATTTGAGAAATGGAATTTTTTCATGTGAGCTTGCCAACAAATTCTCCTTCCGCTCATGGAAAACTGTCCTAACCCACTGCTTCCCCTGAATGCAGGTTAGATCAGATATACAATTTATTCTCAGGCACATATCCTAGAGTACATGAGGGTACTAAAAAAAAATCCAGCAATAATGAATGTAATGTTCCTAGGAATGATGCTATACTGTTCAATAGCAGCAAACACACAAATATATTTGAGCACATTCCCACAATGCCAGACCAGGAGATAATTAGATGCCCAGGGCCAATCAGCCACCAATACGCTCTATTAAAAGATACAGAAAGTACAGATGCCTTATAATGTCCAGTTCAACTATGTCTAGTAAAACTTCACATGGGTTTTGTTTTTTTTTTTAATTCATTGAATTCATTCAGGGTAAATTTACTGAATGCCTACTATATGCCCAGCACCATTTTAGGCAATAACGATTAACAGACTATTAAGACCTGTGTTCTTCCCCAGAGGAGTGCACAGGTTCCTGAGGTAGACAGATGTATAAATAAACCATTACAATACAGTATGGTACTATAGATCCTCACATACTAATTTGTACAAGGTACCATGAAAACACAGAAAACATTAAACTCTTTTGACTTCCAGATTTTTCAGGATATTTTTCCTATATTAAAGGACCTACATTACAAAAAAAAATACAGCTTTAAAAACACATGAATTGATGTCAAAAGTATACCTTCTTTTACATCTGATTATTACTATAGCTTTGCTTACTGCTCACTTTTCTCCTTATAAACTTTTCATGGGAAAGAAGAGTCTTACTTATAATAATTAATTTACTTGGAGACTGTTGCTTGTGGGGTATGATTTGAAGCCCCAATCTCACTCCCTCAACAACTGTCTAGATGCTGAAGATGCCTACCATTCATGTTCTAGATTTTTTTTAAGTAAGCCTAACAGAGTCCTGCCAATTATTTTTTTTTAATTCAAAGATCCCTGGAAGGTAAACTATGTCTAACCACTTAATATTCACAAAATCTAAAAAAATAAAAAATAAGAAAACTATACCTAAAACAAAACTCATGGCCATTCCCACTAAGCTGTCCTTCCTTCAGTAATCTCTTTCTTTGCCATGGTAATTCTACACACCTAGCCCCGCTTGTCAGAAATCTAAAAATCATCAGGATTTTACCTACTCCACCAAAATTGCTTTTCAAGGTTTGCCAGAGCCTCTTGTTACTAAATCCAATGGTCTATTCTCCATATTCATCTTACTTGACTTGCCTTGTGAGGCACTTGAAACAAATAGTCACTCATCCTACCTTGAAACCCTTTCTTTACTTGGTTTCCTGAACCCTACTCTTTCCTCTCCTGACTTTTCTCTTACCTTACTGGTTGCTCCTTTTCAATATTCTTAGCTTGTCCCTCCACTTCTACCTGACTTCTAAATGGTGGTGTATCCTAGGGTTTAGTCCCTGGACCTTTTCCCTTTTTCATTTACCTACCTTCCCTAAACAGTCACATGGCTCTTATTATCAACTATGAGCTATGTTATGGGCTGAATTATGGCCTCCCAAAATCTTTATGTTGAAGTCCTAACCCTCAGCACTTCAGAATTTGACTATATTTGGAAATAAGGTATTTAAAGAGGTAATTAAGTTAAAAGAGGGTCATTAGACTGGCCCCTAATCTGGTATGACTGATATGCTTTTAAAAAGAGATTAGGAGAAGGTCAGAAGCAGAAGGAAGACCATGTGAAGGCATAGTAAGAAAATAGCCCTCTACAAGGAGAGAGGCCTCTGAAGAAACCAACCCCATTGACACCTTAGTCTCAGATTTCTAACCTCCAGAACTGTAAGAAAATAAAATTTAATTGTTTAAGCCACCCACTCTGTGGTATTCAGTAATGGCAGCCCTAGCAAATTAATATAAGCTCAATGTTTATAACCTCAGTCTTTTCTATCCAGCTGCCTCCTCTATATCTCATCTTGGATGATGTACTTGGCATTTCAACCTTAATGTCCCAAACCAACTTCTGCATCTCAGGAAATGGCAAAACCATCTTTCCAGTTGTTCACACCAAAAAGTGTACAGTCATTCTCAACTCCTCTCTTTCTCAATTACCCCACATCAACCCACTAGCAATCCTATAGTATCTATCTTCAAAATAAATCCGGAATGCAGCTACTTCTCACCACACTTACTGATGCAACCCTGGCCCAAGCCGCCATGGGTTGTAGTAATCCTTGCCAGGATTACTACACAAGCCTCCTAACTGGCCTTCCTGCTTTGGCTCTTATACCCAATTAATTCTATTTTCAATGTAACCTATAAAGTAATCATGTTTAAACAGAAGTTGGGTCATGCCACCTTTCTACTAAAACCCTCCAATGGTTTTACACCTCATTCCAAGTAAAAGCCAAAGCACTTACAATGGCCAGTCAATCAAGGCCTACATCACCTCTCTCCTGCCTTCTCTGATCTCAATTCCTATGGCTCTTCCCTTCATTCACTCTACTCCAGCCCACTGCTGTCCTTTAGAAATCATGCTCACCACTGTTCTGATCTTGGGTCCTTGTACTTGCTCTTCTCTCTGCCGAGGTCGCTCTTCACATGTTCCACACTGCTCAGCCTTACCACCCCTCACCTCCTTCATGTATTTATTCAAATGTCACCTTCTCAGAGATCACTTCTATGGTTAATATATTTAAAACTGCAACCCCTTATTGCCTAGCCCCTCTCCTCCCTTATTTTACCCTATAGCATATCATCTTTAAACACCTTTATTACCTAAAATATTTATATTTTTCTTTCTTATCTTATTTACTCTTATCTTATTTACTGTGTCTGCCCCACCCTCCCACAGCCACCCAGTTAGAATATGAGTTCTGCAAAGTCAGAGATTTTCATTTGTTTGATTCAAGGTTTAAATTCATATAAGGCAATCGATAGACTTTGTTGAATGAATCATGTATTTGTAGAATTTAAGATCTGTCTTCCTGTTAGGCTGTTAGATCCATAAAAGAAAGACAAAGTCTATTTTGCCCACCTAACATTGTTCTTGACTAAAGAGTCATTTAAACATCATTTTATTATTAAGGAAATGAATAGATGGATTATACTTTAATATGAATTATTTAAAAAGATATTCATAAGCCAATTACCTTGAAAGTGACTTACAAATATGCCATTAAATGTGAATTAATCCTATTATTTGATGAAAATAATAATAGCATAATGTAAAAGAGTGTATCACTATGTAAAACCACTCACCTATTTAGAATACCAAAAATAAACTAGATCTCATAAATATAACATTTGGTAAAAAAAACACACATAGTGTGTTATCTGTCTCAATCTGTTATCTGTTTATCTGTCTCAGTAAAGCATTCAAAACAATTCTACTTACTGTTGAAAGAAATATGATATGCAAAAAAAAGAGAAAGAGAGAAATGCATGGAGCTGATAAATGTCAGGTTCAGGAGAGTACATACCCCTAAAGGGAAAGAAAGGGACTGCCACTAGGAAAAGGCACATGAGGGATCTCCGCAGGTTTTGTAATATTTCCTTTGGATAAGCCAACTGTAGATTCATGGCTGTCCATTAGAGCATTTCTTACATCTTTTTGTTTTTCTGAAATAATCCCAAATAAATAAAAATACAAATAAATATATAAAATACACTGCCTATAATTCAAGAGGACCTTTAAATTACCTCCATGTTTTTCCTTTACTATACAATCTACACAAGGAGCTTGAGTTCCCTGGGAGGCATAATCACTTCTAATCAGTAGGTTGCTTGCGTCTCCAAGTTTTTGCCTCTTTCTGTGGCGCACTGAATCTTGACAGGTGTTAACACTTTAGTACACAGCAAGAAAATTGTTTACTTGCTAGTTTTATTCTTTAAATTAAGCTATCGTTATCTAATACCATCTATCTTTCCACTCTATGATAGCTAAAAATGAGGAACATGGCTGAGTTTCTTTCGTCTACATATTCAGAAAAATTATCTATAGGAAATCACCAGGGAATGCAGTTTTTAGTTCAATTAGAATGTCTTCCATTTGGGCCAACTGGTCCCACCCATGGCTATATGTGGTCCTTTAACTCTTAATATTTAGATCCTGAAAGATATGATGGGGAAAACACCCTTGCAAAATTTTTAGCACTTTGATTAAAAGTGCCAATAAAAATTTAAAATGTAATTAGTCTTTTATGTCCCTGGGAAGGCCTAATATAGTACAAAATTACATACTGAAAAGCCTGAAATGTGACCTAAGAAATGAGCACTCTCCTTTCACAGAAAATAAAATCCCCACATATTTAGGTAGGTCAGAGTTTGCACCAGAACCCACTCTTCCCAATTCTACTCTGATGCTTGTGAAACTATTCCCAGAAAATGTAGCGTCTAGAGATACTTCTTCCTAAAAGTGAGAAAAGAAGCTAACGCTGTTTGAGAATTCTGCTGCCTCTTGCTCAACACTTTAGAGATAACTCTCGCAACAACTCTATGAGGTAAGAATTATAATTCCATTTTCCTGAAGAGCAACCTGGGGCTCAGAGAGGTTATGTCACTTCACCTTGTTCTTGTAAGTGATAGAACCAACAATGTAACCAGAATCCAGGCAGATTTGTCCAAATCCAAAGCTATGCTTGCTCCACTCTGCCTGCTCCTCTAAATATTAGTAATGGGGGAGGAGTTAGGGATGAGATATTACAGCAATAGTCTATGTTATCCAGCCTCAATGGGGCAGTAGTCCCCCCAATGGGGCAAAAACTCTTTTTACGGGGAGCCTGGGTGGCTCAGTGGGTTAAAGCCTCTGCCTTCGGCTCGGGTCATAATCTCAGGGTCCTGGGATTGAGTCCCGCATTAGGCTCTCTGCTCAGTAGGGAGCCTGCTTCCCCCTCTCTCTCTGCCTTCCTCTCTGCCTACTTGTGATCTCTCTCTCTCTCTGTCAAATAAATAAATAAAATCTTTAAGAAAAAAAAACCTCTTTTTACAATGCTTTGTGGCCTTCCAACGGGTCACAGTACATATAAATATATACTATAATTTCATAGGGAGGGAAGCAATCCAAAGAAAAAAATTTTAAATATTTCCTTCAGGGAGTGATAATAGAAAACAAAAAGTTGAGAACCATTGGCCGTGTATGTTTAAAGAAAAAAGATGCACATCAGTTTTCCAGTCATTCTACTGACTATAAATATAAACTCAAAAGTGGGATTCCTGTTTCTCAAATCTATGAAATACATGTTTTTAAGCATCAATGGTTCCTTTCTCTTATAAACATAGGCTTCCTGCCAGTCAAAGCATGGATTTCAGAGACAAGCAGACCTATCAAGTTTGAAAATCAGCTCAATTATTCATGAGTTACTTGAATTATTACTTGAATTTTCTGAGTTTAATCTTTCAGGACCATAGAAACAATTAACTGTTACAGCAGGCGAGGGGCCTTACATATAGTAAAAGTTCAGTAAATGTGAGCCCCTTTCCCACATTTGTTTATTAATTTCTTTGAACATTAAATCTCTGCAAGAGGAACAAGAATCCAAGAATTGGGTAAAATAAAGGTTGTCTTACTTTGAGAGAGGAACAGGATATTTAAGACCATTATAGGATTATGCAGTTTCCAAGTGGTTGGGATTTAGTATTCAAGCATTTAGAAAAGTAAGAGGGTTGTACAGCAGCAGGATTTGTTGGAGTATTTTGAAGAAGGGGTCCTCTAAATGAATGGCCTGTGACAGGAGGAAAAAGGAGAGGTTATGTTAACCTCAGAGATAACCTTCAGTGGCCAGAGAGCCTGTATGAGAACAGTGAAATCACACAGGATAAATATCTTAAAGGAAAGAAAGGAAGAAGCAGCAGATAGACTGGCCTCTAAAGGGATAGACATTGGATCGAGAGTTGGGTTTCTGAAGTTGTGCTGCAGAGTATTATGGCTCAGTACAACTATTTCAGTTTCAGATTGTATTAAATGGAAGATTGCATCTCCCCTCCATTGTGCTAGCTTAAGAACATGACAGCAAGAGCCATAATCTTTATAACTGCTCATATTTAATACCTCATCTTTCCTTCAATGATAGGCAATATAATTTAACTAAAAACAAATGTGTACCCCAAAGCAGATTCCTAAAGGATTTATTTTTAAAATTCAAATAAATATATTACCTCATACATAGTAGCCAAAAACTTCACCAATAAATTCCATATTTCAGAGAACTTATTTTATAGGTAAACTAAACATCAATACTCATGTTTATTTTTGTATAGTATTATAATCCCATTTCTCCTTTCATTACTTAGTACAAAGGAATATGCCAAGTAGAAAGGATTATACAATATAATATAAATATATATAATGTATATCTTTATTAAAGATTATGTATATACATTTATGAGTAGGCCTGTCTATTTAAATCCCGTGTATGTCTGTCAGTCTTTCTGTATATAATCACATAAGCAAAAAAGGAAAATCACATAAGCATTACAAACAGGCACACTTTATTTCTCTCACTAGGAAATGATATCATTTTAATTACATACTTATCACCACTCTATAGCAGCAGCGATTTAGAAATACAACATATGAAATTATCAAAGAAGGAATCGAGAGCTGAGATACTGAATGAAAGATGATATAAAGAAGGAGATGACAAAATCTGAAGCCAAGTTTCTGTTTGTCAGTAATAAATCATCATTCTAGTGAACATGCAGCCATTGGCTATAATGATTTAAGAACAAAGAAGTTTATCTGGGGGTGTTATCTTAATCTTTAGTTAATCTTATCTGAAAAGAGAAGAAATAAAAGTTTTCATCAGAGAAACAGACACAGTTCGACTACTACAGGAGCAGCCTTCCACCAGGGTGTTCATTTCAAGGCACCGTTCCAGGTCCTGATCCTCTAGGTCACTGCCCATCAAATGCTGGAGGAATTAGACCTCTCTAGCCCCAAAGCGGTGAAAGAAAAAGCAGGGTTCCAAAATCATTCTTTGCTTCTTTTTAACCAATTGAAAAATACTACTAGAAGCTGATCACCATAGTAAACTTAAAAATATCAAAAACATCATTCTCTCATTTCCTGTCTCATTTCCAAAATGCCTTCCCGTGAGTTTTCAAATACCCTTCCTGAGTTTTCCAATATGTCTGGACTTCTGACTAATTATGGTATTGAGTGCCCTAGATGGACTCTTTTGCTTCACTGTGTTACAATTATATCACAGAACCAATTACACTATGTCAGTGCAATTTTCCACCTAAACTGTGTTGACAGCTATTGATACTGTGGTTCCGAGGCTGTAGAAATGGGCAAGGTCCCAGTTGGAATAGTAGCTTTTTTTGTTTTTCCTTTGCCTAAGTGAATCAACTTATTTCTTTTTCTTTTAGTTATCTTTTTCCTACCTTGTATTTCAAACCCAGTAGAACTGAACCGTCACCTTAATAACCAGAAGGAGAAAATGAAAGGACCCATTTAAATGAAATGACAACAGAGCCAAAGAATATCAACAAATCCACATTTAACTATCTTTATTCTCCAAATCTCAGAATTTTCACAGTTTTTATAAAGTCTTGAGTTCTTGGGTTTGTTTATTTATATGAGCAAAATATACTATCATCTCATCTATGCTCAAGGAGCAAAATATAACAGGGAGCTTTGCATAGACTGCAGACATGAGAAAACTGAGCTTTCTCAGACTTTTTAAAGGTCAATTTATTTTTAAATAATTTACAAGAATGATTTTGCTATATTTTCAAATAAGCATGTCTGTGAATTTTCAAGCTTGAAATATTGTATTCAAAAATTTCCATGTAGGGGCGCCTGGGTGGCTCAATGGGTTAAAGCCTCTGCCTTCGGCTCAGGGCATGATCTCAGGGTCCTGGGATTGAGCCCCCGCATCGGGCTCTCTGCTCAGCAGGAAGCCTGCTTCCCCCTCTCTCTGCCTGCCTCTCTGCCTGCTTGTGATCCCTCTCTCTGTCAAATAAATAAATAAAATCTTAAAAAAAAATTGCCACTTACCCATAAGTATAACAATCAAAATATATTTAGCATTGCACATCATCATACAGGTTACTTTGTGGAAAAAAAAAAAACACTATTCATAAACCCAAAACAGTAATGCTAGTAGGGTCTACAGAGAACAAACCTATACTATTAGAGAAAGAGCTGGGTCTTTCTCCTTTGATCTCAGAAGTTCTTCTGGAATTTACGTAACAGAGCTTAGACATGATCAATAACCTGAACAGGGTTTAAAATCTAGTGTTCCAAAATATATCATTAAACTGAATGTCTACATCTATACTTTTCATAAACTTTTCATATACTTTAGATGAGTCATCAGGATCAAAACCCAAAAAGCCTTCATTCAGCAATACCCAAGTGCCAGCCACTGATTAGAAGCTTAGTGTGAAAAGGTGCTGAAGGCATGTTTGCCTCTGATCTGAGACTACAGAGAGGGGGATACACGAGGGTAACTCAAAGTCTGAGGAAGAGATTCAATTTGTTTTATTCGTATCTTCACTATATCCTCCATCATTTGGTTGAAACCTTAAGAAGTGTTTTAAGCTACTTTCTTTCTGATTAATTTTAGAACTTACTTGAAAACAGGTGGTTTCGGGGCGCCTGGGTGGCTCAGTGAGTTAAAGCCTCTCCCTTTGGCTCAGGTCATGATCTCAGGGTCCTGGGATCGAGCCCCACATGGGGCTTTCTGTTCAAGCAGGGAGCCTGCTTCTGCCCGCCTCTCTACCTACTAGTGATCTCTCTCTCCCTGTCAGATAAATAAATAAAAAATCTTAAAAAAAAAAAAAAAAGAAAGAAAGAAAAGAAAAGAAAAGAAAACAGGAGGTTTTGAACTTCCAGATATCCTGGAAACGCCATCAGATTGACATATTACACTTGACCCTTTTAACACCAGACAAAAACAAAATATAGACTCATCGTGAACCACAGAAACAAATGTTCTGCAGCAACAAATAAATTAAAAAATACAGAGATAAGATAGAATGACAAGTTAAGCCAGTTTAGAAAGTGCTTGTGGACAAGAAGTATGAACTGGGATAGAGTTTGATTTCTGGAACCTCTCAAATTAGAAAATGTGAAAGATTTAGTGAGTGGAAAACATCCTGCGATCCAATCCTCTACCAAAGATTCATCCTCAATCGTACTTACTAAGAATTCTATACCCACGAGAGGGAGATATGGAAAGCAGGAAATGAGACCATTATGATCATTTTGGGCTGATTTGCCCTTATAACGTATTCCCATCTGAAGGGTCTGTGCTTCTTTAGAATATGCCATGAAAAATAGAAAATACGGAAACTGAAAATGCAGTCTACAGACAAAACCATTTCAAAAGGACATGTTTTCCTGATTCTTCTTTAAGGAATCAATAGCCTTTCAGTACCATGTAATAAAATACAAAAGGAAAAATTATATTTTCTCAAAGTCTTAGGTATATGACCACATGTCATCAACTTTTTACGTCACCGTCTTCCATATCACAAAGGGACCCATTTGTCTATTAACTCTCTTTCAACAAATATCTGCTCCATGCCTGCTGTTCTAGGCACTAGGAATATAGCAGTGTACAAGAGGTAACCGTGCAAAGACCATAGACAAGAGCATTCCACACAAAAGGGCAGTCAACATGACCACCTAAAGTGGGAACACATATGGTCTGTCCAGTACAGTTGGAGAGTAAGGAACAAAGGCAGAATAGTATAAATAAAGTAGGAAGGATAGGCAAGGACCAGAACATGTCGTACTTTATAAGTCAGGACAAGAAATTTGGGTCTCAATTAACAATGATATTTGGTAATTTTAACAGACCATTCTGGCTCCTGAATGAATTATGGAGAAAGCAGAAGAGAAATCAGTGAAATCCATTATTGTAGGCCAGTAAAAAAGTGATGGCCAGTTAATAATAGTAATAGAAATGAATAGATGAATTTAAGACAGATTTTAGAAGTAGGCTCTATAAGACTAAAAGGAAGAACTGAAAAAAAGAAGCAAGGGATGGAAAGTCATTAAGGAGAAGTTCTGGGTTTTGTCATGAGTAATTAGATGGAAAATGGTGCCATTTTCTGAGAGAAGGAAGCTCAGGAATAAATTGGGTTACTCAAAGATGAAATAAACTCATCGCCCAAAAAGAAGCACAACTTCAATTCTAAGTTCCTCATGAGACTATGTCACTGAGAATCACATTGCAAAATGTTATACACTAAACCTTATTTTCCTTTTCAGACCTTCAAGCCCTCCAACCTAGTTCATAGATCAATTTGCTATGGTCCTGTTGACTTACACAGCAATGAGAAAATGAATCTTCCCTTCTAAAATGGAAGTACCACAGGGTTCATGTTAAGTCAAATGGAATTCAAAGGAAAGTTTATACTGGATTTTATAAGCCAGCCAATAGTAATGCTGTTTCTTCCTGGTTTGCTTCAATTTTTACTTAATCTACATATATCCACTATGGCATTAAAAGTGCTACTGAATGGGAGGCCTGGGTGGCTCAGTCAGTTAAGTGTCTGCCTTTGGTTTAGGTCATGATCCCAGGGTCCTGGGATCAAGTCCTGCACCAGGCTACTTGCTTAGCAGGTTCCTTGTTTCTCCCTCTGCCTGCTGTTCTCCCTGCTTGTGTGCACTCTCTCTCTCTCTCTCTGTCAAATAAATAAATAAAATCTTAAAAAAAAAAAAAAAAAAGTATTACAGAACATCCATGACTTCTGTTAAAAGAATAAAAGAATATGCATTGTCTCCAAAAAGCAGCCTCCCTTTTACATAAACACCCATGGTGGGGTGCTCAAAGAACAGTACTGAGCAAAAATTAGTTATCTTAATAAAAAGAATACTAACACTTCAAGAATTCATTTTCCTTTCCGAGATCTCAAGATAATTTGAAAATAGATATACAGAGAAAAAAACATACTTCAAAAAGAAATAAAGTTCATACCCGCAGACACTGAGCACCAAGTAAGGGTCCATGAAGTTTAAACAACTTTTCACTATCAGGACACTTAAGGACACGCCAAAGTTTTTATTGTTGGTCATATTACCAGAAAAGTTTGCAAAATAAATTCCCCTCTAATCTATGCCAGATGAAGCAGGAAAGACCTTCATTAAACCTATGTCCAATGATTTCAGAGACTGTCTTTGCCCAAAGGGTTTAGGTAGAGGGGCACCTGGGTGGCTCAGTTGGTTAAGCCTCTCACTGTTGATTTTAGCTCAGGTCATGATCTTAGCATTGTGAGACTGAGCCCCATGTCAGGCTCCATGCTCAGCACAGAGTCTGCTTGTCCCTCTCCCTCTGCTCCTCTCTCTCTAATAAACAAATAAAATCCTTAAGAAAAATGTTTAGACACAAAGGAGCCAAATCTTTCTCTGGGAAAAAGAGAAAGGAGTCCTTCCAAATGTCATAGAGTTCTTTATAAATCAGATATATGGAGTGGCCATATTTTCATTGTCTTTTTTTTTTCCCCAAATATGTTTATGTTTATTTGGAACACAGTAAAGTGTTCCAAGATTCATTGTTCATGCACCACACCCAGTGCTCCATGCAATACGTGCCCTCCTCAATACCCACCACCAGGCTCGCCCAGCCCCCCACCCCCATTCTATCTTAATGCCATCTACCTGTATGCCTATAACTTTGTCTACAAGTGTGGACTCCACATTGTAGGGACTTTAATGTTGGTCACTTATCAAGGAAAGTTCCCTGTGCTTGCTATTCTTTCCCCTAGAAACAATCTTCTCAAAGCACATGTGGCTGTTTTTTTTTTTTCTTCTGTCAGATTTCAGCTCAAATATTCTCTCCTCACAGAAACCTTTCCATATGCATTTGTTTGGTAGTTAAAAATTGTGTGACAAGTAAGCCCAGTATCAATACTTCAAATACAAAGGAGTTTATTTCTCTTTCACTGTACAGCCCAGGCAAAAGTTATAGGTTGCAACCTGGACAGGAAGCTTTGCTCCACACAATCATTCAGGGACTCAGGCTGACATTAGCTTTATCATTTTTAACACATGACTTCCAAGATTGCCCTGGTCAGAGATAATTGTTGTGACCTTCCATCCCACAGGAAGAAATAAAAGCCTTTAAAAACCACATGAGGAAGGATTTATGAGCCTGGCCTGGAAGTGGCACACTTCACTTCTGCTGCCCCAAAGAACTTACCCAAATGACTAATAAGCTATTTACTATAGTTTTAAATTTAGAAATTTAGTATAGCTGGGCAGCCATGTGACAAGCTCTGGTAGAAGAATGGGAGAGTGAACGTCAGTGAACAGCTAGTAGTGTCTTCACCACACTAGTTGTAAGTCACATGTATTAATTTTCTATCATTCCCATTATTACATAAGATCATCAGGCCAAGATTTTTGTCTGTCTTGCTCATGTCTGAATGCTCAACATTAGAATAGAGCTTAGCATCTAAAAGATGCTTAAACGATATTGTTGACTAATTGATTCACCAGGCAAACACCTTTAAAGACTCCCATAAATATGAGACCCAGATATTTGATTGCCACGACTTTCCGATGCTCAAGAGTCTACTTTCAGAAATAATCGTGTTCAGCTCCTCTTTCTTTGTGCCCTTTTATAACCATCAAATGATAGTAAAAACAATATCTAGAATGTATTGAATAGCTGCCGCAGGCCATACACTTCACTAAATGTTTCACAGGTATTATTTCATTTAATCCTCACAACAACCTTAAAAGTAGGTCCTCTTATTAGTCCCACTTTACAAATGGAGAAAGTGAGGTATAGAAAGGTTAAGTAATTTGCTCAAGGCCCACGGTGAAAAGGTAGCAAAACTGGGGGGCTTAAATCTTGTTCTAGAACTCAGTTTCCTGAGCCCAGACTCTTTTTTTTTCTTTATTAACATATAATGTATTATTTGTTTCAGGGGTACAGGTCATCAGGCTTACACATTTCACAGCACTCACCATAGCACATACCCTCCCCAGTGTCCATAACCCAGCCACCCTATCCCCCCATCCCCCCAGCAACCCTCAGTTTGTTTCATGAGATTAAGAGTCTCTTATGGTTTGTCTCCTTCCCGATCCCATCTTGTTTCATTTTTTCCTTCCCTACCCCTCACAACCTCCCGCCTTACCTCTCAAATTCCTCATATCAGAGAGCTCATATGATAATTGTCTTTCTCTGATTGACTTGTTTTGCTTCTGAGCCCAGAGTCTTAATCATTAGGCTATATAGCCACTCATAAAATATTTATTCATTTTCAGCAGTGCTTCTCAGCTGGGGCAATATTGGCAATGTCTGGAGACTTTTTTTATTATCATGACTGGGGTAGGGGAATTTCTGGCATCTAATGGGTTGGGATCAGGAATGCTGCTAAACATCTTGCAATCACATGACCTCCTCCCCACAACAAAGAATTATTCAGTTCAAAATGTCAATGGTGCTAACATTGAAAAACCCTAATTTAGAGGGACGCACTGTTTGTCAAATGAAATGTGCTTTGAACAAATACTAAGGAATTTCTCTCTTGCTCTGATTTTCTAAAAGATTATTTTTTTCTCAAATAAAAGGCATTTAAATTGATAAGGAAAAAGTAAAACTTTTACTCTTTGCAGATGATATGATACTATAGATAGAAACTGTAGACTCCACTAAAAAACTATTAGAACTGATAAGTGAATTTAGTAAGGTTGCAGGATACAAAAACATCAATGTACTAGAAATCTGTTACATTTCTATACATTAATGATGAAGCAACAGAAAGATAAATTAAGGAAACAATCCCATTTAAACTGCACAAGAAATAACAAAATACCTAGTAATAACTTAACTGAGGAGATGAGAGACCTGTACTCTGAAAACTATAAAACACTGATGAGAGAAATTGAAGATGAAACAAACAAATGGAAAGATATTCCATGCTCATAGATTGGAAGAACAAACATTGTTGAAATGTGCACACTACCTAAAGATTTAATGCAATTCCTACCAAAATACCAATAGCATTCTTAACAGACTAGAACAAACAATCTTAAAATTTGTATGGAACCATAAAGACCCAAATACCCAAAACAATGCTGAAAAAGAAAAACTGAAAGTATCATAATTTCAGATTTCAAGTTTACTACAAAATGGTGGTAATCAAAACCAGTAAGGTACTAGCACAAAAAATAGATACACAGATCAATAAAACAGGATAGAAAGCCCAGAAACAAACCCACAATTATATGGTCAATTAATCTTTGACAAAAGAGGCAGGAATATGCAATGGGAAAAAGTCTCTTCAACAAATGGTGCTGCAAAACTAAACAGCAACATGCAAAAAAAGAAAGAAAGAAAGAAAGAAAAGAAAAGAAAGAAAAAGAAAAAAATGACAATGGACCACTTTCTCACACCACACACAAAAATAAACTCAAAATGGATTAAAGATCTAAATATGAGACCTGAAACCATAAAAATCCTAAAAGAGAGCACAGGCAGTAATTTCTCTGACATCAGTTGTAGCAACATTTTCCTAGATATGCCTCCTGAGGCAAGGGAAACAAAAGCAAAAGTAAACTGTTGGAACTACATCAAAATAAAAAGCTTCTGCACAGCAAAGGAGACAACCAACAAAACTAAAAGACAACCTACTGAATGGGAGAAGATATATGCAAATGACACATCCAATAAAGGATTAGTATCTAAAATATATAAAGAACTGATAAAACTCAACACCCAAAAACCAAATAATCCAATTAAAACTGGACAGAAGACATGAACAGATATTCTTCTAAACCAAAGGCCAACAGACACATGAAAGAACGCTCAACATCACTCATCACCAGGGAAATGAAAATTAAAACCATGATGAGATATCACCTCATACCGATCAGAATGGCTAAAAATCAAAAACACAAGCAATAACAACTGTTGGCAAGAATGTAAAGGAAAAGGAACCCTCATGCACTGTTAGTGGAAATGCAAACTGGTGTAGCCACTGTGGAAGACCTTCGAGGTTCTTCAAAAATTAGACAGAATTATCACATGATCTAAAACTTCCACTACTAAGTATTTACCCGAAGAATATGAAAACACTAATTCAAATGGATATATACACCCATATGTTTGTAGCAGCATTATTGACAATAGCCAAATTGTGGAAGCAGCCCAAGTGTCCCTCCAAAATGAATGGATAAAGATGCACTATATACATACAGTGGAATACATACAATGGTATATTAGTCAGTCTTAAAAAAGAATCCAGTCTTGCCATTTGCAACAACATGAATGGAGCTAGGGAGTATACTGTTAAGTGAGGTAAGTCAGTCAGAGAAAGACAAAAACTGTATGATTTCACTCCTATGTGCAATTTAAGAAACAAAACAAATGAACAAAGAAAAAAACAATGAACAGACTCTTAACTATAGAAAACAAACTGGTGGTTAACAGAAGGGAGGTGAGTAGGGGGATGGGTGAAATAGGTGAAGGGAATTAAGGGTACCCTTATCATGATGAATACTGTGTAATACATAGCATTGTTGAATCACTATATTGTATACTTGAAACTAATATAACACTGTATGTTAACTATACTGGAATTAAAATAAAATACTTAACTTAAAAAAGATTATTTTTTTTTTCTCCATTTAAAACTCTTGTCAAGGGGTACCTGGGTGGCTCAGTCAGTTTGGCATCTGACCCTTAGTTTCAGCGCAGGTCACGATCTTGGGCTCCATGCACAGTGGGAAATCTGCTGGAGATTTGGAGATCGTCTCTCCCTTTCCATCTCTCTCTGTCTTTCTCTAAAATAAATCAATAAATCTTAAAAAAAACCAAAAAACTATTTTCAAGTTTATATTGTTGCTTACTTTCTCGCTCCACACACTTCAGCTTCAATTTTAATTTGTCCCTGGAAACTTTATCATTATCTTTTTCAAGCTTGTATTATCTTTTGCAACAATACAGGAAAGTCTCTATTTTTTTCATTCTAACACTTTCCAACATCCTGTCTCTTTACACTCCTCCCTCTACAGGTTAACAACCTTTGCAATGACCTAAACAACCCAGCCCAAAACCAAATGTTCACAGAGCGTCTCCTTCCCTCATTAACACGCCAAACGTACTAACCTCATTTGAGGCCACTGTGTTCTCTTGAATCTAGACAGAATTAGAATCTAATTAGTCATTAGACTAATTGGTCATTAGAATGACCATCTAATCTAGACTAATTGGTCATTAGAATGATCATCTAATCTAAAACTCCTATCTCTTTTCAAAAAAGAGCAAGTTAATAGCAAAGCCAAGATAAAACACCAGGCCTCCTGACTTCCAGTGGACCATTATTTTTAAAATGCCACACTGCCTCCTACCTGATAGAATGTCCATACACATTTACATTTGCTTGTATTAATGCTTTTAATCTAGCTAGAGCCAACATTCAAGTTAGAGGAACTCGCTAATTTCTCTATAAGTTATTTGGTACAATTTCCTTTGTATATTTGTATATTTGCTCAGACACTATATACGCTTTAAGATAGTGTTTCCAGAAATCAAAATTGCTGATTTTTACCTGTCTGATTGCTTCTATAATTTGGCTTCTATAAATTGTAACAGGACAGTTTTATTTTAAATATAGTAGCAATGCGTAATCATTATCTCTTGGTAATCACAGAGAACATGAAGAAATTCCAGCATTCAGAGGGAAGGATGGTGAGAATTCTCACATGTCATCTGAGCTCTATCTAGTTTTGATTCTAACATAAGTTGGTTTTGGGGGGGATGACAGGATGGATGCAAGAGACAATAGTGAAGATGACGAAAGAAAAAAAAAACTGCAGAGGAAAGATCTATTTGAAGGAAAACGGAGGGGAGCCAATCTAAGCAAATCCGAGAGCAAGTGGCCCCCAAATGCAAACTTACCACCACCAAACCCAGGATCTCCAGGTGTTTTCTTTCGTTTCCTACAGAGAGGATTGTCAGCATGTCAGGCACCTGACTGAATCTGCTGCACCGCACGGTGAATTCCAGGCCTATGTGTGTCATTCTGTCCATCTGTTTCCAATTTAACATGCTCTTTCTCTCCAGATAGCTTTACAAATAGCTAAGCACATTTAATGTGGTGACCCAACCAGGAAGGATGTGTCAAACCGCTAACTCCGGTGCTCCTTTCGAATGATTGTCTGGACAGGCAAAACATGACCAGCAGCTATTCCTTGCCAGGGATTTCCATGGCAGAGAGCCGTCTAATCTGGATGTGATCTCTCTTATGACCTTGGCTGCTGTTTCACTGTAATTATCTGAAACCTACAGGTAAAATCTAGGCACTCTCATGCATGTGGAATTTTTATGGAAATGTACAGCAAATATGGAATGTAAGCTTTGTAGAACAATGAAGAAGCAACAGATGTGAAGGAGCGAGAAGGGAAAAACAAGAGGAACCAGATGGTTAACACCCCTGTGAAAAATGGTATGCGATGCGGCACAATTGCCCTCTTGGTAGACATAGAAATGCTGTGGCCTTAAAGAGAATTCAGTGCCTAGCTTCATCTTTTCACATTCCCCACTATTACAGCTCCTTGACATTCTGCTGTAATTCTAACTCTGGGGCTTTTCCAGTGTCAGAGTTTCCCTTTTATCATGGAACCATGAACCACACCATCAAAGACGAGAACTAACCATGAAGTCATTTTAGACCTGAATGGTTGTGGAAGCCTGGAAAGACTAAGGACAAAGAAGAAGGAGAAAAAGAAAATTCTTAAGATGTTCTTAATAAGAAGTGTGGCAAAGGTAAGAAAGAGATAAGCATAGAGTGGTGATTTGATAGAAAAACATCCCATGGTGGTGCAAACATTTCAGTTTTATGAGTAAATCAGCATTAAAAAGTCCACCTACAATTAAATCCACATTTCTTCACTAAAAATATTGTAAGGTACACCTCCACCAATGTGTGAAAACACACACGCATTATGAATGTAAAATCAGGATACACGAATTGCATACACACAATATGTAATTTAAGTTATGATTTTTGGACTGTAAAACCATTCATTGCAGTTTACCGTAACACAGGCTCAGACATTGTATCTTCTACCTACAGTCGGAGTTCTCATAAGCATCCCACATATACAAGAGTCCTTCAGAGACCTCAATAAAAAGGAATTGCAAGGAGAACTGAGAAAGAAGCAACAAAGGCAAATCAGCTTTAAGGCTTACTTGTGGGTTTTCCCCAAGCCATTTTCTTCAATGTGAAGAGAGAACTTAGAAAATGTTTGGGTTGTCGTTGCTGTTGTTCTTTTTAAGGAAGAAGAAGGAATGAAGAGGAAAGAAGTGGATTTTACTCCAACTCTACTTGGTCCTAGACAGGAAGACATGAGAAGATATTAATTCGTGTGACAATTCTAGTGAGGGGATTATCTGATGAACGGGATTTCCAGCTTACAATAAAATCCATATAAACAAATCTAACTGCAATTTACTGTCTATAAAATGAAGGTCAGTAGAACTTCGATCACCTGTTTTAATGAATGTTACACTAGGGTTACTAAAACACTCAAAATTCTTTGAAGATATATGAAAGAAATTCTATGTGTTTATGATACTACTATCCCTGTATTAAGGTGGTCAATTCTTTTGAATGTGTAAAGCCAATGGAAGATTTTCAAAACTGCATCCTTAAACAGAGACCCAAATAAAGCACCTTGATCTTGGCAATGTGTTAAATTTGCATATGTAAGTAATTAGAGTATATTTTAAAACAGTATTTACTTGTACAAATCTTTGTTCTCCACTTCCTGCAAATGAAATTAAAGAAGGATATATAGGACTTAGAAATCTCTTATTTTCCTTTTGAAAATACTTTGTAGAGGGGAGCCTGAGTGGCACAGTCAGTTAAGCCTTCCACTCCTGGTTTCAGAGCTCAGGTCATGATCTCAGGGTCAAGAGATGGAGCCCCACAGGGGCCTCTGTGCTCATCACAGTTTACTGGAGTTTCTCTCTCCCTCTCCCTCGGCCCTTCCCCCCTTGCACACACACACTCTCTCTCTCCCTAATAAATAAATAAATCTTTAAAAAGCTTTGTAGTAAAGTGTGCTCAACTAAAATGGTGCCCATAAAAGACAGAAGGAACTCTGATGATTCTGGAGTGTGACAGCCACACACGAGTGTGATTAACCTCCAGTAGGCAGATTACAACAATCATAGTTTATCTTCATCAAAAGTACTTTCAGAAGTACTTTCAGAATGTAACATTGGAAATGCATTTCAAGTTCAAAATGTTCCCTCCAAAAGTTATATTATATATAACTTTTATATATCTTGAATTCTTATTATAGACATATATGATCAAATTCATCATTATATTTAAAATAAATGTTTTAAAATTTATTTAAAATATTACTTTTATATCCACCCATCATTTATATGTAAAATAAATATTTTAAAAATCCATTTTAAATGCGTTTATAGTATGGATTAATCTTAGAAACTAAAAATAATAAAATAGAATATCTGAGGATACAGAAGGAGAGAGAGCTAAAAGTTTCACTATTTTAGTCATGAGAATCTAAAGAGAAACCCTCTTGGACATGTTGTCTGGATGTGACTTGAAACAAAGAACTCTGAGACTCCTAAACTCATGAAACGAACTAAGGGTGGCTGGGAGGTGGGGGAGTAGGGACAGGGTGGCTGGGTTGTGGACATTGGGGAGGGTATGCGCTATGGTAAATGCTGTGAAATGTGTAAGCCTGACGATTCACAGACATGTACCCTGGGGCAAATAATACCTTATATGTTAATTTTTAAAAATTTAAAAAAAAAAAGAAACAACTCTGAGATTCTATTCTAGCTCAGTCTCTAAGTCAAGCAAATTATTTAACATCTATATTTCAAGTATCTTACGTATACAATGGGAAAATTTATTTCTGATGTCAATAAAGTAATCATATCATTACACTTCTTAAAAATTATTTTCTAAGAAGTGAAATGACCAAAAGCACATGTGCCAAAAATTATGCTTTCTACATACCATTTAACTTCTAACTCTTCAAGATAGGTATAAAATACAAATTTCATATCTTCACATATGAAGCAATCACTTATCAAAATGTTAATGAAGCATATACTATGTGCCAGAAATGAAAACAAAGAAATCTGTCTTCATGGGTCTTATGTTCAGGAAGAAGACAACAACAAACAAGTAAATAAATAGGCAAAATACAGACGGTTCCCATAGTTTCTTAGGGAAATGAACCATGTCTTATATACTCTAAAATTTAGTACAATATCTGAGACAAAATACATATTCAATGTATAGAATTAATGGATGAAGGAAAGGAGGAAAATAAAAAGAGAAAACAGAGTGATTTAATAAGTTGTCACCCTGGGGCACGTGGGTAGCTCAGTCAATTAAGCGTCCCACTCTGGATTTCACCCCAGGTTATGATCTCAGGGTCATGAGATCAAGCCCTTTATTGGGCTCATGCTCAGTGCTGAGTCTGCTTGAGTTTCTCTCCATCTGCCCCTCCTCCTAGGTGTTCTTGCTCACTCTCTCTATCTCAATAACTAACTAAATTAAAAAAAAAAAAAAAAGTTGTCACCCAACAAATAACTTGAAAAATAAAATGACTTTGGCTATGACAGAGAAGCATTTTACAGACAAACTATTCTACCACAACTCTCTGTTCCTGGCTCTCAAAGGCATTTGCAATTTCTAAGATGAAGATGGCAAGAGGCCAGGAAGCCATGGAAAGATCAGAATAAAACACTCAGGAGGTAATAAAGCTGAGTTGAGTTTAGAACAACCTCATGATCTCAAGGAGGTAAAAGTTCCTATCAGAGAGAAAGGACCTTGGTAAAAACCACAGGCTTTCCAGTCAGATAATCCAAGGTCTACAATTTAGGGACAAGGAAAAATTAGAAATAATCCAGCCCCTAGAAATACTGACTCAGACTCAAATTTCTTAATCCCTCATTGGATCAAGATGATGTGTCCAAATACCATACCAGATATAAAACACATTCTAGAAAAAAGAAAACATTATCCAGAAGCTCCATAACTTTTTAACTAAATATGTAAAGTATTCAAAAATTATTAAGTATACCAGGAGAGAGAACCATAAAAGCCAAGAGATAAAATAAGAAATAGAAATAGATTAATAGGGTAACTCATCTATTGCACTTATCAGACACAAACATAAAAATAACTTTAATATGTCAAAATATTAAATGACACAGAGAACTTCACCAAAGAACTGGAATCTGTAAGTAAATTATAAATTAAAATTTTAGAACTGATGTGCATGGTAACTGAGATTCAGAACTCAATACAGCATATTAGCCTAAATGAAAGCCTAAATGGAAACAGATTTTTTTAAGAGAGGTATTTTTTAAGAGACATAAAAAACAAAATATAAGAGACATTTGGGACATGGTGAAAAGATATATTATACACATAATTGAAATCCCAAAAGAAAAATAGAAAGGGGAAGTAGCCATAATTTTAAAATATAAGTGAATAATTTTTCAAAAAGGAACAAAGACATAAGAAGCTCTATAAACTCAAAACAAAATAAATGCAAGACACAACAACTATATTCACTTCTGAAAACCAAAAATAAAGAAAAGAATCTTAAAAGCATGTAGAAAAAAAAACCACTTTCAAATAAAAAAATGATAGCTCATTTATGAACAAGAATGAAATCAGAGGACAATGGAGTTATATCTTTGAATTTCTAAATCAAGATAACTTCCAACCAGAATTCCTTATCTGGAAAGATATTTTTCAAAAATAAAGAGCAAGTGAAGATTATGTGAGACAAACAAAAGTAAAGAAAAGCTATTGGCAGCAGAGTCATGCAAACTACCAAACAAACGCAAAATGAAAAGTTCTTCTGGCCTAAGAAAGTGACTCTACATATACAAAAAGGAATAATGGCAATAGAATAAGTAAATGTGTAGAAAATATAAATGAATTTGACTTCATAAAACAATATATATCATATCTTGTGGAATTTTAGACACAGCATTAAAATGTGTGACTAGAATAGCAAAAGGGCTAAAGGAGCTAAGGCATGTTTAAAACTATGTCATTGTCTAGCAACTGATAAAAGTAGTAACAATTGTAATAGTACTAATTTCTAGTAGACTTTACTGAGTAAAAGATTCATGTTCTAATGTCTAGAATAGGTACTGGCAAACTATACCTAAGGATCAACTCCAACCCACCACCTATTTTTGTATAGCCTAAAAGCTAAGAATGCTTTGTATCCTTAAATGGTAGAAAAATACATTTTTTTAAAAATAGGATGTTTATAGAGTGCTTTACAATATGTTGTGCATTGCTCTAGATCTTTCCATTTACTAGTTCATTTAATCTTTACATCAACCTTGTGAAGTACTCATTGTGCAGCTGAGGAAATAGTAGCTTCTAGAAAATTACTTCAATAGTTAAGTTACTAAATAGTTAAAGATCACACAGTTAATGATCACTTCTGACATGTGAATTCAGAGAGTCTTATACTAGAAGCTATGCTCTTATCCAAAACTAGAAGAGTAGTATGTAGGTGTCTAAAGACAGATGCAGACAACATATTCTGGTACATTTTCAGGTAATCTTACTGTGGTTTAGAGAAACAAGAAGAGATCATATATCTATCATGATGATAGGGTACACTACATTTAAACTCCAAATAATTGAAATGCTTTTCCCCAAAGAAAGAATTCCATTCTTCTCATCAGGTTCTAGAATAACCACAAATGGGTAACAAAAAATGTACAGCTATGAGATTGGCAAAATCAATTAATCTAAAAGAAGTCAAAGAAAGAAGAAAAAAGGAATTAAAAACATGTGGAAAAAAAGAGGAAACGAATATGAAGATAGATTTAAACCAAAATAGGAGTGCCTGCCTGGGAGGCTCAGTCAGGTAAGGGTCCAACTCTTGATTTTGGCTCAGATCATGATCACAGAGTCATGAGATCGAGCCCTGAGTTGGGCTCCATGCTAAGCGAAGAGTCTGCTTGAGATTCTTTCTCTCTCTTTCTCTCCCTCTGCCCCTCTCCCTTCTTGCAACAAAAACAAATAAACAAACAAATAAATAAAATATTTTTAAGATCAAAAAACATAAGAGTAGTTAAATGTAAATGGATTTAAGTTTTATTAAAAGTGAATTATCTGATTAAATAAAAATAATACCCAACTATAGTTCCATAAGTTATAAAAGATACATCTAAAATATAAGGAAAAAGTGAAATTAAATGTATGGAGAAATCCTATCTTGCAGAGTGAACAAAACAAAGGCCTAAGTAGATATTAAAGCAAAAATAACTAAGTAGATATTAAAGCAAAAAGTATTAATGGAGACAAAAATGAAAAAAATGACAGAAATACTGAATAAACACAACATACCCAAATAGACAAAAATATATGAATAATATTCAACCTCCCTAGAATGATAAATAAATAAAATAAAAAAAATAAAAAACAAAAAAACCTCTCAGTAAGGTACAACTCAATATAACACCAAAATGGCTAAAATAAAAGACAACAAAAAGTTGTTGAACAACAACCTAAATGTCTCTCAGTATAACTGGTAAACATATCTATGGGATGGAATACTATATATCAATGAGAATTAAACAAATTATTGTTATACACACAATGTGGATGAGTGTAAAAATATAATGTGGACTGGAGGGCCCAAGTGGCTCAGTCGGTTAGGTACCCATCTTTTGGTTTCAACTCAGGTCCTGATCTCATTGGCTCATGAGATTGCGCCTGGCATCAGGCTCCACACTCAGCCAGAGTCTGCTTGGATATTCTTTCCCTTGTCTCCTTCCCCCACTCATGCCCTCTCTCTCTTTCTCTAAAATAAATAGATAAATCTTGGGGCGCCTGGGTGGCTCAGTTGTTAAGCATCTGTGTTCGGCCCAGGTCATGATCCCAGGGGTCTGGGATCGAGCCCCACATGGGCTCCCTGCTTGGCAGGAAGCCTGTTTCTCCCTCCCCCGCTCTCCCTGCTTGTGTTCCCTCTCTCGCTGTGTCTCTCTCTGTCATATAAATAAATAAAATCTTTAAAAAAAAAAAAAACAAAAATAAAAAAATTTAAGAAAATAAAATAAATAGATAAATCTTTAAAACACACAGACACACACACAAACAAAAACCCATAATCTTGACTAAAGGAAGTAATACAAAAAAGAGTGCCTACTATATGAGCCTATCTATATAAAGTTTAAAAACAGGTAAATCTACAATATAGAAGTTAGATTACCTTTGCAGGGAATAATGATAGATAATACACAAAAGAGACTTTTGGAGTCCTGGTAATGTATTTCTTGGTCAGAATGAAGGTTATATGAGCATGTTCATTTTGTAGAAATTAGAGCTCTTATAATTCGTGTAATTTCTGTAAGCATGTTATACATTTTTTTTTTTTTAAGAAAGGACATAAATAGTGGTGCCTGGGTGGCTCAGTGAGTTAAAGCCTCTGCCTTCAGCTCAGGTTATGATCCCAGGGTCCTGGGATTGAGCCCCGCATCGGGCTCTCTGCTCAGTGGGGCGCCTGCTTCTCTCTCTCCCTCTGACTCCTGCTCCGTTTACTTGTGCTTTCTAGCTCTCTGTCAAATAAAAAAAAAATTAAAAAAAAAAATAAATAGTTTATCAGAAGAGACAATAAGTAATCGAGTCATTTGATTACATGGCTCTTACCCTGGTAATCGCTCCCCCATATTTCTTTTTTTTTTTTTTAAGATTTTATTTATTTATTTGACAGAGAGAGAGAGATCACAGGTAGGCAGAGAGTCAGGCAGAGAGAGAGGGGGAAGCAGGCTCCCTGCTGAGCAGAAAGCCTGACTTGGGGCTCGATCCCAGGACCCTGAGATCATGACCACAGCTGAAGGCAGAGGCTTTAACCCACTGAGCCACCCAGGCGCCCCTCTCATATTTCCATAGCAACTCCTGCTGATCTGTCTTACCCCGGCCTATATTGCAAATTATCATCCCCTTGTTTTCTTCAAATGCCAAATTTTAATCTCACTGCAAAATGTTGCTGTGCTTTCCATTTACATAGTAAACCAAGTTGAAATTCCTAAGTGATATAGCTAGGTCTTCCACCAGAAGACTACCTTAAAAAAAATAATAAGGAGACTATCTTACCTGTGCAAAACCATGACTCCATCCTGCCAACCAAGACTTAACAATCCTTGCTCTCTCCACATCCAGAACCTCTGCCTATGGTCGCTGCCTGCTTAAAATGTCTGACTTTTTTCAATCAAAAAGCTGTATATGAAGATTTAGAACTTCTATGAAAGCAACTTTGACAATTCCAACATACAAATGTTTTCCTTGCTGTTTCCATGGCACCTAAAAACACAATCTGTTTCCACAATATTACATTCTTTCCTATTAATTATGTTAGATACTCTGATTCATTATTTGTATCTCGTGTCTGCCTAGCAAGAATGTAAATTCATTTGGTTTGGGGAAGTTTCATATGATGCCTGCACTCATCAGTGTCTCCAGGTTTAGGTACATAAAGGAATGAATTCTTGGTGGCCATTCATACAGATAAAAGAAAAAAGTGCTTAAAGGGCACTCTCTTTCCATTAATTACATGAACTTTCGTCATCTATAAGGAGTAGGATTTGAATTCATCAGCATCATGGACCACCTATTAGTTACTTCTTGTCTACATAATGTAGCGTCACTCTCTCCCTCAAGATAAATTGATAGGTAGGTAGATAGGTAGAAAGAGTAACAGAAAGCTCTAAAATCTGTTTATCTTATTATGACAAAATTAATTGTAAATTTTATCTATTTGAAAGAATTCACTTTTAAAAATTCTAATGTTAAATGAGCAACAAATTTTTACACTTTATCTTAGCCAAAGGGCCGAGAAGTGATGAGCAACAAATTTTTAAAAATGAGTTGAAAAATCAAATACAATTTCTGAATAAATTTCTAATATCTTCTGTTATATTAAATGTTATTTAGCCATTCATTTATTTATTTGTTGTTCTAAAAAGTATTTATTAAATACATAATACCTTATATACACATATATCTTGAATTTTAAAGTGTTTCATATTGTTCATTTATTTGTCATCTGTCCCCTATAAGCACTTTGAAAGTAAGAACATCTTAAATTTATTATAATAGAAATAATAGCTAATATTTATCAAGTGTTTAATGTTTTAAGTGTCTTTTATGTGTTACCTCGTTAAGTCCTCACAGTGAATTTCTGATATAAGAACTATCACCATCCTTAGTGTACACATATCCCCTAAGTGGTGGGAACAGAATTTAAACCCAGCAAGTTTGCATCCTGAGCTAGTTTGCATCTAAGATAGAATACTCTTAGCCTTATTACTAGGTAAAAAAATGAAAGTCAGACAGTCATTTTAGACAGTATTTCTAAATCAAAATGAATATGAGTGAAGAACATTAAACTTGAAGACAGATTTTTCTGATTCCTGTCCAAAATCAAAACTCTATTACCTTATTATTATAAACTTCAATGTCATATTCAAAGTTGTACAAACTCTGTGGAGAACAATTTGGAAATAGCTATTAAAATTTTTGAAGTATATTCTAATCTAGCAGTTTCATTCCTAGATATCCAACAGATAAACACGCAAAAGAATAAAACAGCACCCATATAATATTCAATAGTGCATTTTTGTAACTTATTTGTCCCATCAATGAATCACTCTAAATAAAGCTATTGCTATCATAAAAGGAAATATAATATAACCATTAAAAATAACAAAGTATTTCTATAAGTACTGACAAGAAATGATCCCAAATATGATAGAGATGAAGTAATGAAACAAAATGGGTTCTCATTTGAGTTTTTTAAAAAAGGAATATTATGTAGTATGTAGAGAAGAGTCCAGATGGACATAAAAAGAACTGGTTACAGTGGCTGCTTCTGGAGAAGAAAAAACTGCTTAAGCATCACTGTAGAGAGAAAAAAGCATTTTTCAGTGGATTGTCTCTTGCATATTTAAAATTTAGTATCGATGCATGTATTACCATAGAAATATAAGTTAACTATTTTAAGTAAAATAAAAAAGTAATTACAATTACTATCTCTGTTCTGGAAAAGCATGCAATGGAGAAATGCAATACAACTCTTAAATGAGAATAACAACCATGAACTATAATAACCACAAATTCTCAACCTTGAGAAAAATCAAATACAGTTGCAAATGATAGAAAACAAAATTTATTTACAGTAAATAGGATTGCCCTTAACTAAACAATGTAAGTAAATGGTCTGCTAGTGCAAAGAGAGGTCTTCTGGGTTTCTTTCTAAGTTGAATACAGTAGACTCATTTAACAGTATCTCAGACACCCCACCACCACCTCCCTGTCTCTCTCTTCTCCTCTCTTATTTACCATCTCACCCTCTTTGAAAAGTGTTGTAAACATGTCGTTGATTTTTTAAATGACAATAAGGCAGCAAAATGAAATGATAAAAGTATTTTTACTCTGTATTTTCCTTACTGCAGATGCACGAACATACGCCAATTTCTCCAAAACTAGTTATTTTCTAAGAAACAATCCATAAAGAACAAATGTTTGCTGATGGCAAGGACAATAATAAAAGTTTGTCACCATTGCTTAGCATTGTAACTAGTAAACCTACTTTGATTGTTATGTCTTGGAACGGGCTTAATTATTTCGCTACAGGAAGTGGGGAGAGAACTCTTCTGTTTCCAATATTCATGAAAAAAGTCTCAATTCTGGAGAAAAGATAAATTTGGATATA
The DNA here is from genome assembly GCA_028646535.1 of Procyon lotor. Taxonomy (NCBI): domain Eukaryota; kingdom Metazoa; phylum Chordata; class Mammalia; order Carnivora; family Procyonidae; genus Procyon; species Procyon lotor. The sequence goes on from CM053604.1 coordinate 74,588,489, forward strand.
CTGAAATGGGATCCTCTCCCTGAAGAAATGTTCTGGAGACACTCTGCAGACCAGGGCTGCTTCTCTTCTTCCTCCTCCAGCCCTCCCCCTTGACACAAGGCACGACTTATTTAGAAGATAAATCTAAACTGCATAATTTAGAAAAAATCTACTTAGAAATATCTCCCCTCTTGGGGGTTCACAAAAGAAAGAGCATCTCTCCACTGGAGATCTGCTTATTTTTGTAATTAACATAACATAGGAAAGCCTTTTTGTATGTTTTTGCTCTTGGGCTCAGAATTTAATCAGATGCCTCTTATAAAGAAGCCAGTTTTTCTCAGTAAGTAAAGGAAGCTAAGACTTTATTAGAAATACGGCTATCTTAAGTTTGACGAGGTTTTTTACAAGGCTTGCTTGGCAGTGACTGGACATTAACAGGCTCAAAGACAGAAGGGATCCCAACTTTCAGAACCGAATTTCTTCACTAAACTACTTTTAATACTGGTCAGCCACTTCTATGGGTTAACTGATGATAGCAAAATCTTGTTCAACGTAGCCCAGGGCAAGATCTGGAAGCAGTTTCCAAAGATTCGTTTCCCTCACTCATATTCCCTTCATATGCAAATTTCATGCACCTTAGGCCCCTTTCTTCATGTAACCCAGCCCCGGACTCCCCCTCTAGTTGTAACCTCTAATTCTAATTTGCCCTGGTTCTCTTTTCGTAAGTCTGCCAATTTGCTCCTTTCTAAAGATCTGGAATCTCTCCAACCCTCTTAATAACACTTGAGTCCATGGTTGAGATTTCCCTCTACCTATCACAGACCAGACTGTCACCTCTTATCTGATTTCCTACTCATGAAAGTCATTCATTTATTCATTCATTCAATAAGTATTCATTGATCACAATATACCAAGTACTGCTTCAAATACTAAGAATACAACTGTAAACAAAAGAGACAAAAATGAGCAATGAAAGTACAGATGGCAATAGCAATCAACAGTGATTGTCCTCCACCTGGATCCAATGTGAAGGGTGGAAAAGCTGAAAGACATCTTAAAAACTAACTCTAGGGACTTCCAGGGAAGATTATGGAATAGGAGAGAGTCAAGCTCACCTCATCCCACAGATACAACAAGATAATACCCACATCAGTGTAAAGAACCCAAAAAATGATCCAAAGACTAGCAGAACAGATGCTCCACAGTAAAATGTAAAGAGGAAGCCATGTCGAAGAGGGTAGGAAGGGCAGAGACACAGTTGGAAGTCAACTGACCCATGGGACTGTCCGTGGGAGGGAGGGACAGAGCAGAAGTGGAGAGAGGAGAAAAGCAGACCCCCAGTTCAAGTTCACCGGGCATTCCAGGCATGGGGACGCCCATGGAGGAAACAAATCCCCTCAACACCTGGCTCTGAAAACCGTAGGGACGAAACTTCACAACTTCTTATAATCAGTGGGAGTTAACACTTGGAACGTTAAAAATCAGGAGACTCGGCACTGGGAGAACCAGAGGACAATAAGAAATCGAGTCCCTGCCCCAGAAGAGACAGCACAACAAACGGCGCCACAGAGAGACAGCACAGAAGCAGCAGTTGATAAAATTCCCGGGGTAGACAGGCAGATTTACTGATCACAGAGTGTGTGCTGGAGGGGCAGGGATATTTAGGAGACTTCTTCAAAAACAAAAGAGCGGGCAGGTGCCATTTCCCTCCCATCCCCCCCAGCCTAAATACGTGGACACCTGTGGACCCCGGCACAGCACAAACACTCCCCACCGAGCTTGCTAACGGCATGCTCCCACCAAGCCGGCTGACCACAGCAGGAGTTTTCTTAGGCCCCTGCAGGTCCCCTCTTGGATTCTCCACCCCTGTGTTCTTTTGCAGACCTACCCCCTCCCATCTGGCCTGGCCGGAGACCACCCAAAGTGATGCCATAAGCCTGGCAATATGCAAGCAGCTTCAAAAGAGGCCAGGCACACCCCAAAGTGACTCCTGCTCTGGGGAGAAAGGGATACGACCACACACTCTAGTCCAAATGCAGCTCTAGCAGTAGCGCTAGAGGCAGCCATCGGGTCTGACTGCAGCACCACCCATCCACAAAAGCTTCTCAGGAAACAATAGAGGAAAAGCAGCCTGCAGTTCAGAGCTACTGTATCTCTGACAAATGCCTGCTCTAACTCAGCTGAAGCACAGGGTGGCCCCAAACTGGCCCACTAACACAGGGACCAAACCCTGCCCATAACAGACAATGAGAACCACTGCAGACAACGGGACTTACAACAAATGTGGTTCACCTCTAACAGGCAACACATATAGGACATGTCCCTGAAGTGCCAGGTTCTGGTGAGCAGGGGATACTGCACTGCAGGGCACCACAGGACCTATTGTTCATTAGATCACTACTTTTAAGAGCAAGAGATGTAACTGACTTTCCTAACACATAGAAACAGACACAGAGGGGTGCCAGGGTGGCTCAGTCATCAAGTGTCTGCCTTTGGCTCAGGTCATGATCCCAGGGTCCTAGGATCCATCCCAGCATCAGGCTCCCTGCTGGGTGGGAAGCCAGCTTCTCTCTCCCACTCCCCCTGCTTCTGTTCCCTCTCTGTCTCACTCTCTCAGTCTGTCAAAACAATAAATAAAATAGCTTTTAAAAATTAAAAAAAAAATTTTAAAAAGAAACAGACACAGAAACTTAGACAAAATAGACAGAGAAACATGTCCCAAATGAAAGAATAGGACAAAAATCACAGCAAGAGAGCTTAACAAAATGCAGATAAGTAACATGCCTGGTAAAGTAATGGTCATAAAGATACTAAACTTGGGAAGAGTGGAGGATCTCAGCAAGACCCTCAACAAACAGATAGAAAACTTAAAAAAGAACCAATCAGAGATGAAGAACTCAATAACTGAAGTTAAAAATGCACTAGATGGAAGGGCACCTGGGTCGATCAGTTTGTTAAGTGTTCAACTCTTGGTTCCAGCTCAGGGTCTTGAGATCAAGCCCTGACTTGGGCTCCATGCTCAGCATGGAATATGTTCCTTTCTCCTTCCCTTTCTGCTCTTCTCTTCCTCTCTCTCTCTCTCTTAAATAAATAAATAAGATTTTTTAAGTGCACTAGATGGAATAAATAGTACACCAGAGGAAGCAGAAGACTGGGTCAGTGACTCATAGGACAGAGTAACAAAGCAATCAAGTGGAACAGGAGAGAGGAAAAAAATAATAAAAAGCTAAAATAGACTAAGGGAACTCAGTACCTTCATCAAGCATAGTAACATTTGCAGTATAGGGATCCCAAAAGGAGAAGAGAGAGAAAGGGGAAAGAAAATTTATTTGAAGAAATAATACCTAAAAACTTCCCAAATCTGAAGAAGGAAACAGAAATCCAGATCCAGGAGGCAAAGAGAGACCTCAACAAAATCAAACCAAGGAGGTCCACACCAAGACACATTCTAACTAATGTAGAAAAAGTAGTGATAAAGAGAAGTTTTAAAAGCAGCAAGAGAAAACAGTTACATACAAGGGAAAGTCTGTAAGGCTGTCAGCAGATTTTTCAGCAGAAATTTTTCAGGCCAAAAGGGACTTATATGATATATTCAAAGTGCTGAAAGAAAAACCTACAAATAAGAACACTCCATCCAGCAAGGCTACTTCTATTTAGAATAGAAGAAGAGATAAAAAGTTTCAGAGACAAACTAAAGTTAAAGAAACTCATCATCACTAAACCAACCCTATAAGAAATGTTAAAGGGGATTCTCTGAGTGGAAAGAAAAGACCATACATGGGACACCTGGATGGCTCCTTCAGTTAAGCGTCTGCCTTTGGTCATGATCCCAGGATCCTGGGATCGAGTCTCACACCAGGTTCTTTGCTCAGGGGGAGCCTACTTCTCCCTCTGCTCCTCTCCTTTCTTATGCTCTCTCTCTCTGGCAAATAAATAAAATCTTTAAAAAAGAGAGAGAGAGAGAGATACCATATACAGAAATTTTTAAAAAGAGGAAGCAAAACAGTAGTAAAATTAAGTATATCTAGAAACATCAGTCAAGGTATTCACAGAATAAAAGGATGTAAAATATGACACCATATACCTAAAACATGGCAGGGAGAGAGGTAAAGAATGGGTTCACACTTAAGCAACCATCAACTTAATACAGACTGCTATATGCATAAGATAGAATATACAAACTTTGCGGCAACCAGAAATCAAAAACCAGTAAGAAATATCAAAAAAATAAAAAGAAAGGAATCTAAGTATATATAGCCAACTGTATATAAGCCAACTATAAGCCAACTAATCATAAGAGAAGAGAGCAAGAGAAGAAAGGAACAAAGAAGAACTACAAAAACAACCATAAAACAAGTAACAAAATAGCGATAAGAACATACCTATCAATAATTAGTTTTAATGTAAATGTACAAAAAGCTCCAATTAAAAGACATATCATGACAGAATGGATTAAAAAAAAAAAAGACAACAAAAAAAGTTTTATCTATATGCTGCCTACAAGACACTCATTTCAGACCCAAAGACACCTGCAGATTGAAACTGAAAAGATGGAAAGGCAATGAGCATGCAAATGAAAGTGAAAAGAAAGTCAGGGTAGTGATACTTATATCAGATAAAACAAAGATTGTAACAAGAGACAAAGAAAGACATTATAGTTATTGAGTGAATAATTTAAAGAGAAGATATAACAACTGTAAATACTTATGCGCCCAACATGAGAGCACCAAATACATAAAACTTCCAATAATAAACATGAAGTATGTAATCAATAGTAATACAATAATAGTAGGGGACTTTAACAGCCCACTTAGATCAATGGACAGATCACCCACACAGAAAATCAACAAAGAAAGAGTGGCTTTGAATGACACAATGGAACAGATGAATTGAACAGATATATTCAGAACATTCCATTCTAAAAGAGCAGAATACATATTCTTCTCAAGTGCACATGGAACATTTTCCAGAACAGATCACATATTAGGCCACAAAACAAGTCTCAACAAATTCAAAAAGATCAAAGTCATACCATGCATGTTTGCTGCCCACAATGCTATGAAACTAGAGATCAATCACAAGAAAAAATCTAGAAAGAATACCAATGCCATAGAGGTTAAGTAACATGCTATTAAACCATGGATGGGTCAATGAAGAAATCAAAGAGGAAATCAAATAATACATGAAGACAAATGAAAACACAATGGTCCAAAATCTTTGGGATGTAACAAAACTATATTCAGAGGGAACTTTACATGAATACAGGCCTACCTCAAGCAGCAATAAAAATCTCAAATAAAAAACCTAACATTACACCTAAAGGAGCTAGAAAAAGAAGAACAAGTAAAACTCAAAACAATAGAAGGAAGGAAATAAATAAACAGAAATAAAAAAAAATAGAAACTAAAACCAAAATGAAACCAAAAAATAACAATAGAACAAATCAATGAAGCCAGGAGCTGGTTCCTTGAAAAGATCAACAAAATTGATTAACCTTTAGCCACACTCATAAAAGAGAGAGCGAGAGAGAAGACTCAAATAAAATCAGAAATGAGAGAAGAGAAATAACAAACAAAACCACAGAAATACAAAGAATTATAAGAGAATATTATGAAAAAGTATATGCCAACAAATTAGAAAACCTCAAAGAAATGGATAAATTTCTAGAAAAATATAATCTCCCAAAACTGAATCAAGAAGAAATAGAAAATTTGAACAGATCAATTACCAAGAATGAAATTGAATCGATAATCAAAAACATCCTAAGAAACAAAAATCCAGGAACAGATGGCTGCACAGGTAAATTCTACCAAACATTTAAAGAAGAGTTAATACCTATTCTTCTCACAGTATTCCAAAAAATAGAAGGGGAGGAAAATCTTCCAAATTCATTCTATGAGGCCAACATTATCCTGATACCAAAACGAGATAAAGACACTACAAAAAAAAAAAAAAAAAAAAGAAGAGAGAGAGAGATTGAGAGAATGACAAGCCAATATCTCTTATGAATATAGATGCAATGATCCTCAACAAAATATTAGCAAACCAAATACAGCAGTACATTAAAAAAATCATTCACCACAATCAAGTGGGACTTATTCCTTGGATGCGAGCATGTTTCAATATTCGCAAATCATTCAATGTGATACATCACATAGATAAGAGAAAAGCTAAAAACCATATACTCATTCAATAGATGCAGAAAAAACATTTGAAAAAGTAAAACTTCTATTCATGATGAAAAAAAAAAACTCTCAACGAAAGAGGTTTAGAGAGAATATACCACAACATAAAAAAGCCATCTATGAAAAACTCAGTTCATATGATACTCAATGATGAAAAACTGAAAGCTTTTCCCTTAAGATCAGGAACAAAACAAGAATGTCCATTCTCACCACTATGATTCAACAAAGTATTGGAAATGCTAGCCACAGCAATGAGATAACAATAGGAAATAAAAGACATTCAAATCAGTAAGCAAGAAGTAAAACTTCACCATTTGCAGCTGACATGAGGCTATATGCAGAAAACTTGCCCAAAAAAAAACTACTAGAATTGATAAATTGAAATCAGTAAGATCACAGAAAACAAAATCAATATACAGAAACCTACTGCTTTTCTCTACACTAATAATGAAGTAGCACAAAGAGAAAAAGAAAATAGTCCCATTTACAATTGCACAAAAAATAAAATACATAGGAATAAACCTAACCGAGGAAGTAAAAGACTTGTACTCTTAAAATTATAAAACACTGATGAAAGAAGTTGAAGACAACACAAAAAATGATATTCCATGCTCATGGATTAGATATCTATATGTTAAGAAATCTATACTACCCAAAGCAGCCTACAAATTTAATGTAATCTCTATCAAAATACCAACAGCATTTTTAAAGAACTAGAACAAATAAAAAATTTGTATGGAACCACAAAAACACCAAATAGGCAAGAAATCTTTAAAAAATAAAAATAAAAAATAACAAAACTGAGTATCTGGTACTCTGTTCCAGATTCTGGATGTTCCAGATGTTCCACATCTGTACCAGATGTGTTCTCTGGTATCACAATCCCAGACAT
>CM053604.1:74596044-74613235 GCA_028646535.1 Procyon lotor
AAGGAGGGAGTTGGGGGGTGGGGGAGAGAAATGAAACAGGAAGGAATGGGGAGGGAGACAAACCATAAAAGACTCCTAGACTCACAAAACGAACTGAGGGTGGCTGGGAGGTGGGGGAGAGGGGTAGGGATGGGGTGGCTGGGTTGTGGACATTGGGGAGGGTATGTGCTGTTAAGTGCTGTGAAATGTGTAAGCCTGATGATTCACAGACATGTACCCTGGGGCAAATAATACATTATATGTTAATAAAAATTAATTAAAAAAAAAAGTTCTGCTTAGTTGCATTTTTTTGGATATATGTAACCCAAAGTTACTGACACAGGGCATAAGCTTATAAATCGGTCATTTCCAAGTTACGATCCAAGCTCAAACATTTGATACCTGCGTGATTTCAGAGAAAGTTTGTCTCTTCTCCGAGTCTCATTGTCTCCATTCACACCTCTCATATATTTACAGACACTAATAATCTTCCCTCTATGGTTATTATTGGATACATCAATGTCTTTTCATTAGAAATCAACCTATCCTGTCCCCAAACCATATTGATTTTTTTAAAATATTTTTTTAAAGATTTTATTTATTTATTTGACAGAGAGAGAGATCACAAATAGGCAGAGAGAGAGGGGGATGCAGGCTCCCTGCTGAACAGAGAGCCCAATGCAGGGCTCGATCCCAGGACCCTGAGATCATGACCTGAGCCAAAGGCTGAGGCTTAACCCACTGAGCCACCCAGTGGGTTACTCTTTTGTAAGTGAAAATAAACACTTACAAAAGAAAAAATAATTAACTTACTCTTTTGTATGCTGATGTGCTGCTCTACTTGAATTCCTTAACAGTTTCCATGTGCAGACAGAAGACCATTCAAATGCCAGCACACGAGAAGTAGGGGGAGTTACTCCATTAGGGGAGAAGCCAGGTGGAGCCAAACTCCAGTCTCTGGCATGAAAAAAATAGAGGCTGAAAATGTACTTCGGAATTAAGAGACCAAGAAACCTGGAAGATGGATTATAATATCTGAGGAAGAGAAAGATCCCAAACTGCAAATAAATCTATTGTCTAAATTCCCATGATCTCTACACAGATTTTGAAAATGTCCTATGTATTTTCCTCAAGATACATATACATTAGTATCGTGTAAGCACAGAAAAACAAAGCAAAACAAAATGAAAGGGAGACTGTCTAAAGTGTTGGTCAGAGAATGAGGTTTTACAAATTAAATCCAAGAGATTGAATAATGAAGGAGAATAAACATACACGTTTCTGGTGCAAAAGGGCTAAAATCTATACAGAGACCATTAGCAGATTTTAGACCAGCAGGGCCTATCTTCCAACTAAAGTGTGAAGGCAAAAGAAAGAGATAATATGTCCCTTGGAAAACTAACTCTATAAGAGAAGACACCAGAAAAAAAAAAAAAAAAAGACACCAGAAAACTACTTTTGAAACAACTGGCTTCATGGTTTGGGAAAGGAATATTTAATTCACCTTCCTCATTTTATTAATGGGAACCTAAGGACCAGAGACATTACAGAACAAATAAAGAGTGAACATAAAGTCGTGCTTACTCTCTGTGACCATTCTCCCTTGGGGCTCCCTCTCCGAGAGACACTAAGAAATGTTCATCTGGAACATAAGGAGAACACAGAAACAAACTTGCATCAAGATAAAACCCTTACGCTGATCAATTTCTTATCGATTTATGTTTCTTAGCCTATCTCATTGAGATATAGAAAATAAAGAATATTTGTGATATCATAAGCATCTTTATTAAATATAATAACTGAAGAAAGGAAAGATAGGAGGGAGCTGGAGGCAAAATTTGCTCAGTTTATGTTTACACCCACCTTGACCAATTTCAGACCTTCTTGCCTCTTTGCACTGCCTCCCACATAGTTGTTTAAGAAGTGCTGAGTGGGGGTGCCTGCGTGGCTCAGTCACTTAAGCATCTGCCTTTAGCTCAGGTCATGATCCCAGCATCTTGGGATTGGACCCTGCATCAGGTACCCTGCTCATCGGGGAGTCTGCTTCTCCGCTTGTAAGCTCTCTCCCTCTCTCTCTCTCTCCCTCTCTCTGACAAATAAATGAAATCTTAAAAAAAAAAAAAAAGTGCTGAGTAAGACCCTCTTTCTGGCTACCTCCTACCACTCAGATGCAAAGAGTGAACCAAGATGGTGGCCCCCAGGGATCTCAAATTGAAGAAGGTAAAAAACTATCTTAAACAGACAGAGGCTTCTTTCAGGAAGCTGAGGGAATTGTGGGCAAGAATTTTAAGTGAAGCCTGAGTCCTGCAGAAGAAAGTAAGAGTCTCCAGGGCCCTAGGGAATGGTTTCACAGAATCCCAAAATAAGTCTCAGGCTGGGTGGAAGCACATATATCTTGCAGGATAGGAGCTGGTGAGCTGAGTCCAGTTGTCTGAGGCCTGCCTCCGGCCGATCTTAAATTCCAATCTCCAGGGCTGTTTCACTGCACTTGGAGCTATGAGGGACTCGGTTCCACAATAATTACTGAAGAGAGTTTTTCAAATTGGAGTCCTTTTAGGGCTTGCCTGAGCTGAGTCCTCTGTAATTCTGCCACCTCATTTACTCTGAAAAACTCCAAACCTGTGCTCATAAGGCCATTTATTCTATCCCCACCTATCTGATATGCTGCAATATCTTTGGTTCAGAAAGTCAGGAATTCTCATAGCAGTGTTCATCTCGGGGCTTTGACCCTCATCCCCACTCAGTTTTTGAAGGACTTTTCAAAAAAGAAATTAAGTCCAATAAAGTTTTCCCAAACTGGTGTAAGAAATATTTTTGTCACCTAAGAGTGGTCATGATTTTCACACCACTATAGACTCAAAACCACATACTTTTGGGAAGGAAGAAAGAGGAGGGAGATTGGAAAGGAGGTTAGACTTCATCTTATTTAAATCTGTGCTTTTCTGGAAAAAGAAATTGAGTTCCAGAAAGTCTCAGTCAAAGGCTGGGATCAGAATTCAGTATACTCTGTTTTACCCCACACATTTTGAATATTCCTCAGAAGAGCAACGTGTTACTTAAGACTGCATTCTGGCCAATCTTTTCATAACAAATAAGCCAGCTGGAATAGCTGTTGCCCCTAATAAATATAATTATTTGTCATTTCTCTGAGAAAAAAAGATTGTTATATGATAGTGATCGGCCTAGGTTCCACTGTCAGAGTTATCACCTGAATCCTTGGAGTGACAGACGGTCTTCTCTGGCATTGGCCTTTTCCCTACAGGGAAATTAAGGGAAACGACTAAGCCTTGCTTCTGACTGCAGAGGACTCTGAAGGCAGGAATGCTATGATGGTACTTGTTACAACTGAGAATGTAGAATGAAGCCTCAAATGAACAAATGGTCAACAGTATGGATAGAGACCCAGATGACAAGTGCCTAGAAAGAGAGCTAGCGGGACGCCTGGGTGGCTCAATTGGTTAAGCAGCTGCCTTCGGCTCAGGTCATGATCTCAGGGTCCTGGGATTGAGTCCTGCATCGGGCTCCTTGTTCAGTGGGGAGCCTGCTTCATCCTCTGCCTCTGCCTGCCTCTCTGCCTGCTTGTGTTCTCGCTCTCTCTCTCTGACAAATAAATATAAAAAAAAAAAAAAAAAGAAAGAAAGAGAGCTAGCATCAGGGCCAAACAAGAACAACCCCCTGGGGATTCTCCCTGCTCTGATCCATCCATGCCATCTCTTGTAGGAGGTGTTTGCTCATGTCTAAGACAGAGTTCTGGTCCTCAGCACTGTGACTCTAGATAGATCAGCTTCCTGTTCACGTCAGAGAATTGTGTATCCATCCACTCATCTATTTGTGATTTTATTCTTTGTTTTTTTAATTTTATTTTTTAAGTAATCTCTACACCCTATGTGGGGCTCGGACCCACAACCCCAAGATCAACAGTCACATGCTCCACTGGTTGAGCCAGCCAGGCACCCCTATTTGTGATTTTATTCTTATCCTTCCTTGTTCCAGAATGAATTTGAAATAGCGCAAACAAAATGTAACAAAATAATTACAGTTAAAAACAGGAAAGAAGAAAACAAAGTAAAGAAGTAAATAGCACTCGGGAATGAAACTAAAATTGAATACCCCCAAATTCATTTTGTGATCATTCATCCAGCTGCAAACATGTGATCTCTATACTTTTCTATATGGATATATGGGTAGCAATAGAAAAATCCATTTTCCTTAAAAATAATAACAATAATAGCTGACAGAGAAAGACAAATGCGATATGATGTCACTTACAAGTGGAATCTGAAAAAAAGTAAAAATCTAACATCAATACAGAGAACTCATTGGTGGCCAGAGCCTGGGAATAGGTAGTGGGCAGTGGGCAAAATGAGTGAAGGGGTCAAAAGGTACAAATTTCCACTTATAGTATAAATAAGCCCTGAGGATCCAATGTACAGTATGGTGACCACCGTGAATAATACTATATTGTATAGTTGGAAGTTGCTAAGAGAGTAGATACTAAAAGTTCCCATCGCAAGGAAAAAAATTATAATCATGTGTGGTGAGGGATGCTAACTAGATTTATTGTGATTCATTTCACAATACTATATAAACAAATATCAAATCATCATGTTATACACCCCAAACTAATGTTATATGTCAATTATATCTCAATAAAAATGAAAGTAACACTTAAATGACAGTCACACTTCTGACCAGCTCACCCACATCATCTCACTTAATTAACAACGCCATGAGAGTGATTATTGTTAATTTCTCTATTTTAAAGGATTAAGGACTTAAAGAACTTGTCTAAGATAAAATATGGAGTCAACTAAGACATCCACTTAGCCAGGCTGTCATCACAGAGCCCACAGCAGTTTAAACTACTCTGGTAATGATGCTCTGTTGTTATGATCATTTGAGTTGTTTGGTTTTTTGGTTTTCTTTAAAGAATTTATTTATTTATTTGACAGAGACAAAGCAATCACAAATAGACAGAAAGGCAGGCAGAGAGAGGGAGAGATAGGCTCCCTGCTGAGGAGAGAGCCTCATGCAGGGCTCGATCCCAGGACCCTGAGATCATGACCTGAGCCAAAGGCAGAGGCTTAATCCACTGAGCCGCCCAGGCGCCCCACATTTGAGTTGTTTTTATTTTTTCATTCTTCATTAGGAGAAAGCAAATTACATACAACAATGTGTCACAGATGGGTATTTTTGTAATGATTAGGTTTTCAAAAACATAATTTTAATTTAAAAAGTTTATACAGAGCTTTACATAAACTTACACATTATCTTGTACTGGTTTACTTTGAAGTTGTGATATTTTATTAGTGAACCAGGGTCTTAAGTGAAGCTCATATTTGTGAAGTTAGCTATTGGGTCAACATTTGTACAATGGCCCTCTCCTCCCCAAAAAGTTGAGCATTCATAGCAATCAAATCCCTACCTGATATTTTAGGTGTAAAAAGAGGATAAGGAAATAAAAATACTTTCTTTGAGTAGAAAGTGTCACCTTCTTTTAAAAAAAAAAAAGTGAAAGTGAAAGCCCAATTGTCAGAATTTTGCATTTTATTAGGTCTCTCATTTTATTATCACAATAATTTCATTCATTATCTCTCCCATGAACTAGAAAATTAATTACAAAGAGTTCAAGTTCATGATATACTTCTAATTATTCTATAAGGTAGTCACTTCCCAAGAGACCATAGATGACCAAGAAAAGTTTAAAATTTGCTATCATAAAGCACTAAGATAAGACTGGGGCGAATAATAAAATGAGATATCCGTACTTAGAGGAACGAAGACTGCCTTTTAGAAAAACAAAGTATACAGTGAAGCCATAATTTAAAGTAAGCAAAGAATGAGGAGGGAAGGGCAGAGAGAAAAAGGACAAACACACTTAGGAACAGAAGGTTCGGATGCAAGACTTAGGCTATTTTTTTGTGTAAAACACATGTTGTTGGGAAGAATTAGTTGTCACCAGAGCACTGCAGCACACGTGAAACATGAAGGCTTGGAAAGGGATCTACCAGAGATGATGCATAATTTACAAGATGTTACAAAAAATACTTTCTTTGGGGCTTCACGAGTCACAAACTATCCTAAAAATTAAGAAACAAAAATAAAATAGCTATACAATCTGACAGCAAATACAGGTATGAAATATGTCATCGAGTTGGTAAAAGAAGCAATAGATTTAAGCATAAGGCTCAACAGAGACTACCTCATGAAGAATAATAACAAAAAAAGCAGGAGAAAAATATGCAATATAATAATTTAAATATGTATGACTTGAGTGTTTGCATATCTTCCTTTTTTGGTAATGTTAGTTTACAAATGGCTTGGCCAACATATATTATAAAGCTGCTTCTCATAAGGATCAGGGATCCCAATTATCTGATGATACACAGAGATGAAACCGGAGTGAGTCCTTTTTTTTTTTTTTTATTTATTTGACAGAGAAAGAGATCAGAAGTAGGCAGCGAGGCAGGCAGAGAGAGGAGGAAGCAGGCTCCCCACTGAGCAGAGAGCCTGATGCGGGGCTCGATCCCAGGAACCCGAGACCATGACCCGAGCTGAAGGCAGAGGCTTTAACCCACTGAGCCACCCAGGTGCCCCCGGAGTGAGTCCTTTTAAGCCAGAGATTTCCCAACCTATTATGGAAAGTTGCTATCTGAAATACCCAAAAGTTGGGCACCTGGGTGGCTCAGTCATTAAGCATCTGCCTTCAGCTCAGGTCATGATCCCAGAGTCCTGGGATCGAGCCCCATGTCAGGCTCCCTGCTCCACTGGAAGCCCGCTTCTCCCTCTCCCACTCCCGTTTGTGTTCCCTCTCTCGCTGTCTCTCTCTCTGTGTCAAATAAAAAAATAAAATTAAAAAAAATAAAATAATGAAGGTTTAAAAAAAAAATGAAATACCCAGAAGTCCATAAATCACTAATGACATGCTAAACTAGATGACTACTTTAAAATTCTTTTCTTTAAATTTTTTCTTCTTTTTTTTAAGATTTATTTATTTATTTATTTGACAGAGAGAGAGAGATCACAAGTAGGCAGACAAGCAGGCAGAGAGAGAGAGAGGGAAGCAGGCTCCCTGCTGAGCAGCGAGCCTGATGCCAGCCGGCCTATCCCAGGACCCTGCGATCAGGACCTGAGCCGAAGGCAGAGGCTTTAACCCACTGAGCCACCCTGGCGCCCGACTACTTTAAAATTCTTGAGTAGTTGATCTCAAAATTAAAACTTCCTGTCAAATATTCTCACATAAAATGGTTATATAGAAATGCAGAGAGAAGAAGAACTGAAATCATGTAATGTGTGTACGTATATGTGTGAGTGTACATATCTCCATAAATTTCTTTTTCTTTCCTCTCTTACAATTTAATTAAATGATAATTCATGTTGTGAAGCCTAAAGGTCAATTCAAATTCAACTCTTTTTGTACTCCCAGGTGGTCTTACCTCTACCACAATATAAGAAATAATAAAGGGCAATGTCTTTTCTTCTTTACTGAGGTTTAATTGATATACAATACAATATGCAGTTTGAAAGTTAAGACATATGCATTCACGTGGGCAACCATTACCATAATTAATATAGTGAACATATCCATCACCATCCCAAAAGTTTATTCTGGCCTCTTTGAAATCCCTCCCTCCCCTTCTCCACTCTCTGCCTCTTCCTTCCTTCAATCCCCAGAAGATCATTGATCTGTTTTCTGTCACTGTGGATTAGCATTTGCATTTTCTAAAGTCTTTTGTAAATAGGATCATAGACTATGTATTCCTTTTTGTCTGGCTTATTTCACTCAGCATAATTATTTGGAGATTCGCCCATATTGTTTGTATTTACCAATATTAATCTTAATCTTATTATTTCATTATCATAATTTCATTCATTATCTCTCCCATGAACTGGAAAATTTTGTGTTGACTCTTAAGAAATCTTTGCCTGATTTATACCGAATATACAGCTTTAGCATTTTTACCTCTTAGTGACTGTTTCAAATGTGTAACATTTTGGTTGAGATGTTAAATGGTGGACGAGTACTGTAGATGTGAATGTGGGAAATAATTTTAATCATATGTAATTAATCATAAGGCCTAATTACAGTAATTATTGCTGTCTATTTAACATTGTCTTGTTGCTTGGTATGCATTAACCTTTAGGTGTAAAGATTGTGTGTCTATCAACAGGGAGTCACAATATTTAAATTGACCAATCTAATGTTACAATACTTTTAGGTGGCCAAATGTAAACTAAAAGCCATAATTAAAGTGGTGCAATTTTGTATAACTTAGCATCAATAATTCAATAAACTTGGATTGCCATAACAAAAAGAAGGAGAAGGAAGAAGAAGAAATTTTTTCCTAACTCAAGGTCACAAACATATTCTTCTGTGTTTTCTGCTGGAAGATTTGTGTTAGGTTTTAGATTTAAATCTATGATTCATTTCAAGTTAATAAAAGATCAAAGTTTATTTATTTTGCATGTGGATTTCTAATTTTTTTAGCACACTTTGTTGAGAAAGTCTCGATAGTCTATAATCAAGCTAACAGTACCTTCTGTTCCTTCTGAAGGATCCAGGACATAATCCATTTCTTTGCCTTATCTAGTTATCTAGTATAGATTGAACCCACCTGGCATATCCAGGATAATCACTTCATCTCAAAGTCAGTTGATTAGCAAACTTAATCCACCTGCATCCTTAATTTCCTTTGCCATGTAACCTAACATATCACAGGTTCTGGAAGTTAGGATCATTGTGGGGCTAAGCATTATTTTGCCTAACACAGGTTTACTGAAATTCATGTTTTCCTGTTGTAAAAACCTTTCTCTATCCTTTAAGATAGGTCAGTTACCATAACCAATTATTCCACCACTCTACGGATATTAATTCCCATTCCCTACTGTTAATCTTGTCCCACAGCAGCTAAATGGACAATGCCCCGCTTGAATGTATGAAAGTCAATGTCAGTGTCATAATATACAATGTACCATGCACTTATCCTAGAAACCTGTGTGTCTACTCTTTATTTGAGGAACATCACTGAAATAGCCATGCAACCACCATGTGAGTCAACCTGAGCAAATATCTGTTACAGTACTTTCATAAAGTGTATTTTCTCATTGAATGAGATGTCATATGCAATAAATAACCTTCAATGGAATTCTCAATTCTAAAAATATTTGATCGTGTAAAACTAAAATAATAACCAGTTAGGATTTACTCAGTGCTTACTGTGTACCAGATATCTGTGAAACAGTCATTCCTTTGTGTAATCCTTACAACAAACTTTCTGAGGTAGGTTTTATTTTCCCTATTACACGGGAAGCTGATGTACAGACCTAAAGGGACATGAAATAATCTGCCAGAGGTCACATCCTTAGTGTACAGAGGAACCACTGTTTGATGCCCAGTACATGCATCTATATCCATGATACCACACTGCTATGATCCTTTACTCTAAGGGTCCACATGCAGGCTGGCAGGGATAATAGTAGGAGAAACCCAAAGATCAGAACTCTGGTTCTTGTGCTCAATCTCAGATCCATACCTGACCTTTCCAAATCTCATTATTTGCTCCTTTTTTGCTTTGTGTTAATCCAACAGTGGCTAGGTTCTGCTGCAATAACAAATGGCCCCCAAAGTTTTGTGGCTTTAAACAACAAAGACCAACTTCTCAACTTATATTGCATGCACATCACTGACAGCTCCTATCTGGAACAGGCTGATCACCTGGTAGAACTTCTACTTAAAAGGAGCATACATTAGTTCTGCTCTCTTTTCTTGGCCAAAGTAAACTACCTGGCTAAGCTTGGTATCTGCTAAGCAGACAAAGACAAAAAGGGACCGTACATTTTGGGAACAATGGCAAAATGCATTGCAAACTTCTTAGCTTCATCTTTCCATTCCCCTGGCTTACTCCAATCTCTCCCATTCAATAGCTTTATCCACTGGTTTCTCTAGCTCTCAAACTCAACCTACATCTGTCCTTTGTTGCAATGTACTACTTTTCTCTTCTTCCCTGTCTTAGTGCTTGCCAGATGCACATCTGCTAAATGAACCCCTTCAGTTAGGTCTGGGGATTTTCCCCTATAAATGGCTCTAACAGAGCCCCAGTGTCCAGGGATCCACTTCTCTGGCATTAGTTTACATAGATATTTCCTGAATTTACTGAATAACTTGAATCTGAATCTTAAAAAAAAAAAAAAAAGGAACATTCCATACTTAACAATGGATAGCCTGAAGGAGAGATGAGGTATCTCTACTATATGATAAAAATGTATTCTAGTTTTAGGAAAGATTAACCAAGAGGAAACTACTTCTTGGTGATAACTTCTACTTCTGTCTAATTTCTTGCACCTGCACATGCTGCAATCATTATTACACATGTGAGAAGTGAATTACAACCTCTGCTTTTTGTCTTTATGTACAATGGAATAAATTTAGTTTGTACTACTGAAATTCTGTTGCTTTAAAATTTAAAGATTAGTTGTGCTTTGTGTGCATCTGTATAATCTTTCAAAAATAGTTTACAGCAATATGATTTGCTTATAGTGTACATATAAAACTGCTTTCTATTTTATTTAAATTTATCATCTCTCAGGTCAAGAAAGGGCTTAAGTGATTATTTTTAAAAGGTGTCCATTATGTCCTCAAAGTTCACATTTATCAATACCAACCAGATACTTAACCACTTCCTTAGAAAACACAAAGTCAGTGCCTGGATGTTTATCCTGAGTATTAGACCCATATACCTCTTTCCTATTAAACATTTACTCGGAAATATCCCCTAATCACACCAAACTCAATATATCTATCATTTTCAATCCATTCCTCTGGTGTACCCTTGACTCTGCCACTCCCACGCTCATTCCCACCAAAACCCTACTCTTCTATATTTCCTAGGCTGTTAAAAGTTAGTGGTGTATGAACAATTAATCTTGTAACACTGAAAAAATAAAATAAACATATTTGGGGGAAAAAAAGTTACCACCATTCACCCAACTGCCCAAGACAGACACTTGAGAATCATGATAGACTCTTTTGTATCTCACCTCCCTCAAAAACTCAGTTGTCAAATCTTCTCACCTCTTATACACTTTCCAAAGCCGTCAATGCTCACCATTTCCACTATCTATGCCCTAGTTTAGACTTTCACCCAATTTGACTAAAACCTTTGAGTAATCTCCTTATTGGACTCACTCTTCACCTTCAGTTGACATCATGATATTTATAAAATTCAGATCTCACTGTTACTTCTTTACTTAAAATCTTTAGTTTTAAGATCTACCACTTATCAAACCTACTGTAGAAATCATTCTAATAGGGGTGCCTGGGTGGCTCAGTGGGTTAAAGCCTCTGCCTTCGGCTCAGGTCATGATCTCAGGGTCCTGGGATCGAGCCCCGCATTGGGCTCTCTGCTCATCAGGGAGCCTGCATCCCCCTCTCTCTGCCTGTCTCTCTGCCTACTTGTGATCTCTCTCTCTGTGTCAAATAAATAATAAAATATTAAAAAAAAGTCATTCTAATAATTTTTCATGTAACAACTCATTACATCCCCACAATAACCCTGTCATGAAGATACACTATAATATTCTCTACAATTTGATGTGATGAAATTTATGCACAGAGAGGCAAAGTAATGTAGCCAAGATCAGGGGCACCTGGGTGGCTCAGTCGATTAAGCATCTGATTTCAGCTCATGTCATGATCTCAAGGTCATGGAATCAAGTTCCACATTGAGCTCCCTGAGCAGCAGAGAGACTGCTTCTCCCTCTCTCTCTCTCTCTCCATTGTTCTCACCACTTGTTCCCCCTGCTCTGTTAAATAAATAAATACACAAATAAATAAGTAAATTGCCCAAGGTCTCAGAAATAGCAAAAAGCCTTGGATTCAAACCCAGGTAGTGTGCCTCCAGAGTCTATCTTCTGAACTACCACAGTATATTCAAGTTTTCTTTATATTTGTTCACTACACGGAGACAACACCTCCACTTCAGCTTCAGGATAAACTGCAAAGGCATATAAGGTGCTCTGTGCTATGTCTCTTATCCATCTCCCCATTCATCTCTCTCTACTCTGTTGTCCGTAGTCCTGTCTAAACATTTGTATCTGCCATATGCATCATTTATATATGCAGCTATTTACCAAGACATTTCTTTTTTTAAAGATTTTTATTTTTTTATTTGAGAGAGAATGAGAGAGCATGAGCAGGATGAGGGGCAGAGAGAGAAGCAGACTCCCCACTTGACAAGGGAGCCTGATGTCGGGTTCTATCCACAGACTCCGGGATCATGACCTGAGCTGAAGACAGACAGACACTTAATTGACTAAGCCATCCAGGCACCTCTATCAAAATATTTCTTGATCATATACTTTGTATCCAATACTTTTATAAGTTCTTATATTATGCAACAAAATAAAAACAAAAGAACAGGAAACGCATGCAGTCCTTGTTCTCAAATATTCCCATAGTACATGAAAACTGATGAGTAGCTCAGATATTTCAGGAACATGACACTTATGATGACAATGATGGGATATGCACAAGGTACAAAGACACACAGAGGAGAAGCACTAGGGACAGGAATACTTGCTGGAGAAGGTGATACTTCAACTTAATCTAAAGAAATGAGCAAGGAATAGATAAGAAAAAATTTCTAAGGAGGGAACAGTGTAAACAAGGGCATGGGGTGTTAGAGAGCTTAACAGAACAATAGAGTTGTACCATTCAATATGGTAACCATGAGCCACATGGAATACTGAGCATTTAAAATGTGATTAGTCCAAATCTGGATGTACTATAACTATAAAATGCAAGCTGAATTTTTAAAACTATTTATGACAAAAATATATAAAATATTTCATAGCTTTTATATCGACTATGTTAAAGTGATAATAGTTTATATATTTGATTAAATAAAATATATTGTTAATTTTACCTGTTTATTAGCTTTACTTCTTTAATGTGCTTCTAGAGGATTTTAAATTACAAATATGGCTTCCTTTATACTTCTATTTTACAATGCTGTCTTAAAGAAACGGATTTGA
This sequence comes from Procyon lotor, assembly GCA_028646535.1. Lineage (NCBI taxonomy): Eukaryota > Metazoa > Chordata > Mammalia > Carnivora > Procyonidae > Procyon > Procyon lotor. The sequence goes on from CM053604.1 coordinate 74,609,056, forward strand.
AAGTTTAGCTGATGCTGGTTAGCAATGCTGGTTTAGGCCACAAGATGGTGACTTGGGACAATATCAATTGCTTGGCATGAGGTGCAGCTGCAAAGAAAATTCAATGATAGGAACAGAGTAGAGAACCATGCCCATGGCAACAATCTAATCAAGGCTTCTAGACTTTCCCATTAGTGACAGTTGGCATTTGTCAGAAAGACTATTTATTTAGGAAGGGGGAAAAGATACAGCTAAGTTTATTATAAATTTAGAGTATATAACAATTCATGAATAAAAAGCATGAATCATACTGGTGGTAACTTGAACCTTGAACTCTAAGGGAGGCATGGAAGCAAGAAGGACCTAGTCACAGTCAAGGGTAAATCCTAAGACAACCCCTTCACTCACACAGCCATGAGCCTATGTCTACCACAGAGCCGGACACAAAGATGTTCAGTTCATAATTGTGGGATGAATATGTGAATCAGCACCAAAGTAGGTTAACGAGGAGCCAAAACAATTGGGTTTCCTGGTGAATTAGCAAGGTTAGTTAAATTCAAATTAAGTTCAGCCTCCTGATTCCTTTATTTCTGGTTCTGCTGTGATGTGAGCCCAGATAGAAAAGCATATCCTGACGTTGGATTTACCCAGGAAATGTGATCTAGCTTTTTAGATTCTAACTCCTTCTCTAAACTCCTGTCTTACTGCCTTCTTCAAGCTTATTTGTTTTATTTTGCTTAGTGTTGCTCTGTTTTGCTTTGGAATCTAAAACTGAAATAAGATGTTTAATGATCATAGGATCTTAACAGAAATTCTCTAATAAAGCCTAACTTATCCACAGTACAATTTATCTGGAAATCTTAATTATCCAGAAATCAGGAAGGAATCAATTAGTAAGTTGAAGTATCAGCATGGTTGTCTCAAAATCCATGCCACTTATAAGTGACCAGGTACTTAACTTATAAAAATGAGTTTAATATTCAGGTTTATTTGCTCTTAAAAATTAAAATTAGAGGGGCACCTGGGTGGCTCAGTGGGTTAAAGCCTCTGCCTTTGGCTCAGATCATGATCTCAGGGTCCTGGGATAGAGCCCCACATCAGGCTCTCTGTTCAGCAGGGAGCCTGCTTCCCCTTCTCTCTCTGCCTGCCTCTCTGCCTACTTGTGATCTCTTTCTGTCAAATAAGTAAATAAAATCATAAAAAAAATAAAATTAGAAATAAAATTAATAGTTTTTGAGCATTTACTAGACATAGCACATTATTCCATGAAAGAGGTGTTATTTTCAGTCCTATTCTACAGATAAAGAAACAGAGGACTAAAAAGATTAGACTCAAATTCATATGTATCTGACTCCAAATTCATCAATATTAGTTGTGATATTATGCTACTTCTGTAGCAGATTAGCAGACTACACTGGCCTTGCATAGGAAGTGATGGCTAATGACCCGATGAGCAGTGCATGGCATCTGCCTTCTAGTCTGGTCAGGTAAACTAATAACTGTATTATGAGACAGTTTACTGCTATGATAGAGACATAAAGTGCAAAGTGAACTTGTGACGTAGTCAATCCTAACTGAATTTGGAGATGGAAGAAGGTCTGGAGTGGGTTCTCAGAGAAGGTGGCACCTGGAGAGACTTGAAAGGCAAATTGCTTAGGTAAGAAGGGTAGGAGATAGTTACTCCTGGCAGAACAAAAACATTGACAAAAGAAAAGCTCGTGGCATGTTCAAGAACTGCAGTGGAGTAGAAAACACTGCAAGGTGAGAAAAGAGGCTAGAGAGATGGTCCAAGGTCAAATCATGGTGGCCCTTACCTATTAAATGAGATGTGATAGAGTAAAGGAGCCACAAAGACATTTAAAGAAAGTCACATGATAAAAAAAAAAAAGAAAGTCACATGATTAGATTTTTTTTTTTTTTTTTTTTTTTGGAGAGAAAGAGAGAGTGACAGGGCGGGGGGAGGCATAGAGGGAGAAGGAGAATGAGAATCTTAAGTAGGCTCCATGTCCAACATAGAGCCTTGACATGGGGCTGGATCTCACTATAGATCTACAAACTATAGATCATGACCTGAGCTGAAACCAAGAGTTGGTGCTTAACCAACTAAGCCACCCAGGAGCCCTGATTACATTGCATTTTTTTTTTTTAAAGATTTTATTTATTTATTTGACAGAGAGAGAGAGAGAGAGATCACAAGCAGGCAGAGAGAGAGGGGGAAGCAGGCTCCCGGCCGAGCAGAGAGCCCGATGTGGGGCTCGATCCCAGGACCCTGAGATCATGACCTGAGCTGAAGGCAGAGGCTTTAACCCACTGAGCCACCCAGGCGCCCCTACATTGCATTTTTAAAAGATCACTGGCTAGGGGTGCCTGGGTGGCTCAGTGGGTTAAAGCCTCTGCCTTCAGCTCAGATCACGATCTCAGGGTCCTGGGATGGAGCCCCACATCGGGCTCTTTGCTCAGCAGGGAGCCTGCTTTCCCCTCTCTCTCTGCCTGCCTCTCTGCCTACTTGTGATCTCTGTCTGTCAAATAAATAAATAAAATCTTTAAAAAAAAATAAAAGATAAGAAATAAAAGATCACTGGCTAGTGTGAGAAATAAGGGAAGAAAGAAAAGATAAGAAGAAAGAAAATGACAAAAGGAGTGGTGGTGGCAATCCAGGTCAGAAATTGAAGAGCTAAACTAGGACTCTAGCAAGAGGAATGGAGAGATGGATTTGAACATTACCAAGAAGGTAGAATTCAAGGTTTAGTGCTTATCTGGATATAGGTGATAAGGGGGAAAAAGGTGTCAGGCATGATTCCAAGATTTCTGTCCTGGGCAGTTGAGTATATGACAATGTCTGTAACCAACATAAAGAACACAGAAGGAACAGTCTCAAAAGGAGAGAAACTGGCTCCATTTTCACTTGCTGATTTGAGGTGCTTCAGTGGTATTCAAGAAAAGGTGATGTACCATGAGTTAGATAAATAGCTCTGGAATAAAGAAAATAGGTTTAGCTAGAGATGTATTGATTTGGAGCTAGCACAAAAGAAACAAATGCCAATGAATTATCGAAAGAAAATTAAGAGGAAGGGATATCTTGTAAACCAAAGGATTTTCCAGAGATTCTAGAGGCAAAGTTATGGTTTTATTGTATACTGCACAATAATTTTACAAAGTACTTACATAAATACTGACTCATTTGACTCACGATTATTCCTTGAGAAAAATAGTGGGCCATCATTCTCATATTACAGATTAAAAAACTGAAGTTCAATTCAGTTAAGTGAAATTCCAAGTCACCAGACTAATGGGTTGTGGAGCCAAGTCCAAATCATAGTTTTCAGACTGCAAATTGGGGCCTCTTTTTACTAAACCAATTTGCTATTGTTAATATTTGGTGTAAATTCCAATTTAGAAAGAGCATGAATTTTTACTTGAATTGTTGGAGCTGTAACAGGCAAATGAGCCTGAAATGCATCCAAGTCTAGCAAAATTCCAAAGTTTGGAGCTATCTATTATCAATGTTAAAGACACTTACCTAGACTATTAACCTTTCCTACCAGCACCAAAAACTGAAGTGTATCTATTGCCAGGCTGTCTTTCAAATGACTAGGTCAGCCTGGACAAAAGCCAAAATTAGCAACCTTCCAGGCTTTGTAAATTGAAAGTCTTTAGATCTTTTCTAACAAAGACCATTAAAAGGATCTTGAGCCCTTGAGGCTGAAAACAAACGTGACATTCTGCTGCATTCAATAATTATTTGCTTCTGAGCATTTGTTTGCCATTATTTTCTGTGGCCCTTTTGTAGGATTTGTGTTGAGATTTCCCATATTGACATACCAAAATGAACTCATTATAAATTCCTTTGGTGGATGATTAATACCTTTCTGAATAAAATTTAAAATAGGGTAAGGGTAGAGATAGACTTGGGGAAAAAATAGAGATGTGAAATTGGAAGCACAAGATTACTAAAGCAGAGCTCTCCTGGGTTTAAAAAAAAAAAAAAAAGGAAAAAGAAAAGAAGAAAAGGAGAGAAGAGAAGAGAAGAGAAGAGAAGAGAAGAGAAGAGAAGAGAAGAGAAGAGAAGAGAAGAGAAGAGGAGAAGAAGGAGGGAGGGGAGGAAAGGAAGGGAAGGGAAGGGAAGGGAAGGGGGAAGGGGAAGGGGAAGGGAAGGGAAAGGGAAGGGGAAGGGGAAGGGAAAGGGAAAGGGAAGGGGAAA
>CM053604.1:74613335-74631814 GCA_028646535.1 Procyon lotor
ACTCCCATTCAAAACAATACAGATGTAGCTAGCACAATGTTCTAAATGTATAAAGTCCCTGAATTTATCTTATTGGAAGGTGAGTTACAAAGTATTAGATAACTAACGAGTAATTTTGGCTAAGTATATATTGTAATTAATATTCAGAAGTGTCCTAATTAACAACCTTAAACAACAAAGTATTGTAAACTTGGCTAAGCAAATTATCCCCACTTTAGAATTTCTCTGTCCTTGAACCTAATGACAACAACAAAAAGATGCTGGATCAGTTAGCTTTTGCTATATAAAAATCACCCTCAAAACACAGTTCTTAAAACAACAACCAGGATGCAGTGAAGGATGACACCAAAATGGTCCTGACCTCACTACCCTTCACAAGAGAAACAATTATTCAAAAACAAGATGCCACTGAGAGAATCCTAGAACACGGGGGTGAGGCGAAAGTACTCCCTGGAAAACAGACACCAAGACAGACTGCATCCAAAAGGAAAAAGAAATGATTATATGTTGACTGCATTGCCCCTCCAGGCAATGCAGAAAGGTTTCTTTTTTTTTTTTTTTAAGATTTTACTTATTTATTTTGACAGAGAGAGAGAGAGATCATAAGCAGGCAGAGAGGCAGGCAGAGGCGGGGGGGAAGCAGGCTCCCTGCTGAGCAGAGAGCCCGATGTGGGGCTCGATCCCAGGACCCTGAGATCATGACCTGACCGAAGGCAGAGGCTTTAACGCACTGAGCCACCCAGGCGCCCCTTTGCAGAAAGGTTTCTTGTGAGTCTCCAGCTCCTACAGCGGGATAAAGAACCCAAGAGGGACACTCAGCAGCCCCCAGCACTGTGGGTCACTTTGCAAGAACTCTTACTGTTCTTGGTTACTGATTTCCCACCATGGGGACTGCAGGAGAATCTGTAGGGCTTGACCACTGGGGATTGGATGTAACAGAGAAGTGAGAGGAGGCTTACAATAACGAGTACATGGATCTTGACAGACTGAGTTAATACCTGCAGTACCAAGTGGTAATTCCAATCAGTGGTTTTGCTCATCTGCAGAACCAAGTCAGGGTGCACTCTGACCAAGGAACTTAGTGGGATGCATTTCTACCTAATTCAAATCCGCAAACAAGGAGTTTTACCAGCCCTATAGTCTAGTTTGCCCAGGCAGGGAGCAGAATCACAGCCCCACCATTGTGGAGAGTGCCTTCCAGCCCCATCAGACCAGAAGGACTGGCAAAAACTGCTGGAAGTAGTATGGTCCAGCTGTGTTCCAGGCAGCCAGGGGGGGCTGATTGCCCCAGAGCAAAGCCAGTACTGGTTATGGAGCTTTCACAGGCTAGGTACAAATGAGGGATTAATTGATAGCCAAGGTTGAGACTAGCTCCCAGTATCTCCTGCCCTGATAGTCTGTTTAGAAAATTTTGAGAGTAGCCCAGAGTGACCCTCCTCCTCTTGCCCAGGCAAAGAGCTGAATCATACATAGCCCCACCAACCATGGAGAGTATCTTTTGGCCCCATCTGATTGGTAGGGTTGGTGACCATTCCTGGAAGCTGTGCAGCCCAGCAGTACTTGAGCTAAGAGCCAGAAAGGCAATGTGGACAGTTGGGAGGACAAATCTAGTGGCTCTGTTTGGTTAGGGAACTTGGGGTGTAGTTGGCTTGAGTTAAGACAGCAAAGAGCTTTATCAGTTTTACAAGCTGCTTCTCCTATTGTGCCCAGGCACGGAAGGTGATGTAGAGCCCCACTCATTACTAAATACAGCCCCCAGGCTGACAAACGTAGGAACCTAACCAGAGCACGTAGGAACCTGCAGAGCCTTCAACAGCCCCGACATACAGAGACACCTGAACGGCAACATTCTCTGGAACAACAAACGGATCAGAGAAGAAACTAAATGGGAAATAAAGTTTGAGACAACTGAAAACAGGAACACGACATACCAGAACTTGTAGGATATAGCAGATATACCCCATAAGGAGCTAGAAAGAGAAGAGCAAATAGAGCCCCAAGTTAGCAGAAGAAAAGAATAGAGAACAGAGCAGAAATAAATGAAATAGAAAACAGAAAAACAAAAGATTAACCAAATACAGGGTTGATTCTTGAAAAGATAAGCCCTTAGCTAGACTGACCAAAGAAAGAACAAAAAGAACCCAAATCAACAAAATTATAGATTAAAAAAAAGAAAAGCATTACAATTACCACAAATATTCAGAAGACTGTAAGAAGCTACTATGAACAATTATACATCAACAAACTGGACCACTGGGGTGGGAAATGGAAAATTCTTAGAAATATATGATTTATTTAGGAGGAATTAGGAAGAAATAAAAAATTTGAATAGACTAATTTCTAATGAGGAGATTGAATAGGTAATTAAAAATCTCCCAATGAAGGAAAGCCCAGCCAGACAGCTGCACAGATGAATTTTATCAAACATTTAAAGAAGAATTAAGAGTAATCCTTCTCAAACTCTAAAAAATTGAAGAGGTGGGAAACCCAAACTCATGTTATGAGGTCAACATTATCTCAATACTAAACCAGGGAAGGACACTACTAGAAAACTGCAGGCAAATATCCCTGATGAATACAGATGCAAAAACTCCCAATAAAATACTGGCAAACTGAATTCAGCAGCACACTAAAAGGATCATTCACCATGATCAAGTGAGATCTAACCTGGATATCCAAGGATGGTTCAACAAATGCAAATCAATCAGTGTGATCCATCAGATTAATTGAATGAAAAAAATGAATCATGATCATCTAAATAGATGCAGAAAAAGCATTTGACAAAAAAACAATATCCATTCATTATAAAAACCCTTAACAAATTAGGCATAGAAAGAATATATCTCAACATAATAAAGGTCATAGCCCACAGCTAACATCATAGTCAATGGTGAAAGGTTGAAAGCTTTTTCTCTAATATCAGGAAAAAGATAAGAGTGCCTACTCTCACCACTCCTATTCAGCATGGTACTAGAAGTCCTAGCTAGATCAGTCAAGCAAAAAAAAAAAAAGGAAGGGAGGGATGGAGGGAGGGAGGAAGGAAGGGAGAGAAAGGGAGGAAGAAAAGGTATCAGAATCGGAAAGGAAAAAGTAAAACTGTCTTTATATGAAGATGGAATCGTTTTATTAATAGAAAATCTTAAAGATGCAACTAAACCTATTAGATCAATAACTTCCCTGAAGTTTTAGGGTACAAAGATTCAAAGCATCCCTTTCGAGTCCAACGGCATTTTTTATACACGTAGAAAAGCTCTCCTCTAAAATTCTATGGAACCACAAAAGACCCCAAATAACCAAAGAAATCCTGAGAAAGAACACAGCAAGAGACATTACACTTCCTGATTTCAAGCTATACTATAAAGCCATGGTCATCAAAACAGTATGGTACTGACATAAAAACTAACAAATAGGCCAATGGAACAGAATCAAGAGCCCTTAAGTAAACCCAGGCATATATGGTCAACTAATATTTGACAAGAGACCCAAGAATACTCAATGGAGAAAAGACAATCTCTTCTATAAATGGTGCTGAGATAATTGGATATCCTTATGTAAAAGAATGAAATAGACCCATATCTTATACCATTCATGAAAACTAACTCAAAATGGATTAAAGACTTACATATAATAAGACCTAAAAGCATGAAACTCCTGGAAGAAAATATAGGAACAAAGCTCTTTGACATGAGTCTTGGTAATGATTTTTTGGGTATAACACCAAAAGCCTAAGTAACAAAATCAAAAATAAACAAGTGGAACTACATCAAACTAAAAAGTTTCTGCACAGCAAAAGAGCCTATCAACAAAGTGAAAAGAAAACCTATAGAATGGAGAAAAATATTTGTAAATCTTATCTGTATTAAAGGATTAATGTCCAAAATATATGAACAACTCAATCAGGCAAAACACCTAACTATACGAAGAAGATATAAAAAAGATTAAACATACATGAAAAGATGCTCAACATCATTAGTCATTAAGGAAATGCAAATTAAAACCACAGTGATATAACTTCACACCTGTTGGAATGGCCATTATCAAAAGGACAAGAGATAAATCCTGGCATGTAGGTGGAGAAAAAGGAAACTGTGCACTGTTGGTGGGATTGTAAATTTATGTAGCTTCTATGGAAAACAGTATAGAGGATACTCAAAAAGTTAAAAATACTACTACCATATAATCTGGAAATTTTATTTCTGGGAATATATAAAAAGGAAATGAAAACACGAACTATAAAAGTTATCTTCACCCCCCCATATTCATAACAGTGTTATTTACAATAACCAAAACATAGAAACAACCAAAGTGTCCATCATCAGTGGGTGAACTGGAAAAAAAGTTGTGATATATAAACAATACAATATTAGTCATCCATTAAAGTATGAGGAAACCCCACATTCATGATGACATGGCTGCACATTGAAGGTATTATGCTAAATGAAATAAGTCAGACAAAGATAAATATTGTGTGATCTCACTTATGTGTAGAATCTTAAAAGAAAAAAAAATCACACTCGCAGAAAGACACGAGACTTGGAGCACCTGGGTGGCTCAGTCGGTTGGGGGACTACCTTCGGCTCAGGTCATGATCCCAGAGTCCTGGGATCGAGTCCCACATATGCTCCCAGCTCCACGGGGAGTCTGCTTCTCTCTCTGACTCTCTCTCTCTCTATATCAAATAAATAAAATCTTTAAAAAAAAAAAAAATCAGACTTGTATTTACCAGAGATGGAAGGTGGGGGCAGAGGGAACTGCAAGAAGGTGGTCCAAAGGTATATACTTCCAATTATAAGATAAATAATTATTGTGGTGCTTGGGTGGCTCAGTCAGTTAAATATCTGACTCTTGATTTCAGCTCAAGCCATGATCTCAGGGTCTTGAGATCAAGCCCCACATCAGGCTCCTTGGTGGGCATGAAGCCTGCTTAAGATGCTCTCTCTCCCCCTCCGTTTGCCCCTTCCCCATACTCTCTCTGCCCCCTCTAAAAAAAAAAAAAGATAAAGATAAATAAGTATTGGGATATAATATACAATATGATGACTAGCTAATACTTCTTTTCTTTTTATTGTATTTATATGAAAAAGTAGATTTAGCTGGACCTAGTATGGTAATCCTTTCATGATATATGTAAATCAAATCATTGTGCTGTATACCTTCAACATATACAGCAGTGTATATCAATTGTTTCTCGGTAAAACTAGAAAGCAAAAACAAAAACTAAATAACAACCATTTGTTTAGTTCAAGATTCTGTGGATCTGTCATTCTTCAAATCTGGGACTATGATTAAGAGTCTCTTATGGTTTGTCTCCCTCTCTGATTTCATTTTCTTTTCTTTTCCCTTCCTTCCCCTATGATCCTCTCTTTTGTTTCCTAAATTCCACATATAAGTGAGATCATATAATTATTTTTCTCTGATTGACTTAGTTGACTTATTTCGCTTAGCATAATATCCTCTAGTTCCATCCTCATCATTGTAAATGGCAAGATTTCAGGTTTTTTGATGACTGCATAATATTCCATTATATATATATTATATATAATATAATATTATATATATATATATATATATATATATATATATATATATATATACCACATCTTCTTTATCCATTCATCTGTCGATGAACATCTGGGCTCTTCCCATAGTTTAGCTATTGTGGACATTGCTGGTACAAACACTGGGGTACAGGTGCCCCGTCAGATCACTGTGTTTGTATCCTTTGGGTAAATACCTAGAAATGCAATTGCTGGGTCATACCATAACTCTAATTTTCACTTTTTGAAGAGCCTCCCTTCTGTTCTCCAGAGTGGCTGTACCATAGCATGAGCCTTTCAAAAAAATACTTAGCAAAATTCGATCAACTCAAAAGAAAACTGCAAGAACTCAGGAATAAGAGAGTCCTGGTAGTCACTTAAATATAGAATTGATTTTTAAAATATTATGATAAGTCTGGTTACTGAAACGTGGTTACTGGTTACTTGTATGTGGTTACTGGTTACTGTGAAGTGCTTGTTCAGTAAGCTACAGGATCAGTTAACATACAGCTCTTGCACTGCAGGCTCTCAAGCACCGCTAGCTAAAATTTAACCAAGTGGTTAAAAGAAATTTAAAAACACAATGTCTCTAACTTCATATTTTTCACTATCTATTTTCTTTTTCTTAAGATATTCTGGGAAAGATATCTTTTGTAATGAAGAGATGATAGATGATGATGATAGATGATAGAGATGATACATAGATGATAGATGATAGATGGATAGATGATGATAGATATAGATAGATGATAGAGATGATAGATGATAGATGTTTACATATATCCAACTATATGAAGCTTTATGTTCCCTCTATATTTCAATTCAGTTTGATTTTGCTTAATCCAGTTCAAATTACATATAAATTTTATCAGAAATAGTATCAATAAAATGATCTCATTTCTACAAAAGTATATCTCTCCATCTTTCTTCTCTATGTGAACAAAAAGATATCTCTAACAATATTTCCTAAATGGTAATGATATTTGTTTCTGAATGGTGAGAGTGATTGAATGTTTTCAATCTTTCTAATTTTACTTTTTCTGCATTGTTATAGTGTGAGGCCTTATCAATTTTATAAAAATAGTAAAGTGATTTTTCATTAAAACAGAAAATGGGAAGCAAATAGGGCAAAATATTAACAGTGGTACATCCTTGCTGATGGGAAAAATGAATGACTATTACATGACACTTTTTTGTTGGGTACTCTACTGCAATTCTTTTAAATTTCTAAAAATTTTTGTTTTAATTTAAAGAGAAAAATGAATATTGATTCACAAAAACAGATGCCTATTGAATTTTTTAAAAATATTTTTTGGTCCTCTGCTATGTGGTAGCTCAAACCTCCAATAAGAACCTGAGGTCAATCTTTAGATTGTTGCCTCCTCTTTGTTACTGGATATAATAATGTGTGAGTGAATGCCTGACTGTGACTCACCAAGAATCAAACCACGGCCTGGAAAAAATCTGCTAAGCAGGTGAAATATGTCCACGGTACAATCTGATTACCAGGGAAAATCAGGACGGTTAGCTCCAAATACCGTTAAAGAGACACCTGTTTGAAGGCTGTGAATGAAGAATGCAGTGTGGCATATTACAGAGAGGAGATGAAAGATTGTGTAAAAGAACGATAACCATAGAGTCCTGGGATCGAGCCCTGCATCGGGCTCCCTATTCAGTGGGAAGCCTGTTTCTCCCTCTCCCACTCCCCCTCCCTGCTTGTATCCCATCTCTCACTTGTCTCTTGTCTTTGAACTTGTCTCTCTCTCTGTCAAATAAATAAATAAAATCTTAAAAAATAATAAAATAAAAATAAATTTATGGGGCGCCTGGGTGGCTCAGTCAGTTAAGCCTGTCTTGGGCTCAGGTCATGATCTCAGGGTCCTGGGATCCAGCCCCGCATCAGGCTCTCTGCTCAGCGGGGAGCCTGCTTCCCCCTTTCCCTCTCCCTGCCACTCTGCCTACCTGTGCTCTATCTCTCTGTCAAATAAATAAAAATCTTTTTAAAAAAAATGATAACCATAAACCCAAAAGCAATTGGGCTGCTATTGATCCGCTAGCCATGGCAGTAAGTAAACCTTGCAATGAAGCTGAAAACATGGAGCAATAATGACTAACATCAGGAGAAAAAGAGAAAGTAATATGGTAAAGAAGCTATTTAAATTCTTCAATTCTTTCCACCTTCCGGTCTTTGCCTCTATGCTAAAAGCCCTTCTAGAGAATCATTGTCTCTAAGAGACAGAAATGCAAATTCAGCCAAGCTCAGAGGCTAAGTCTATGAATTAAGCAGTGCTCAGAGATCTTGAAGGAGTCAGAGATATCTAAGCAAGTCCTACATGAAGAGGCTATAAAAATACTATTACAGTGAGAACCTAAAAATGTTAAAATATAAACAACCAAAAACATCTGTACTGTCAAAAGAAATTAAAATAACACAACTCTTTCCTTGATCTTATGTGGTAATAAATAAGCAACAGTGTCCTGATAAATGCTCCCTTTTAAGGAATATGCCTTATGTAGATGGGCTCTTACAACCCTCTGAGATAACAGTTATTACTAATCTAATTTAATAGAGAAATTACAGAACTTACAGAAAAACTAAGCAATTTGCCCAAAGCAATGAAGAGTCAAGATTCAAACTAAAGTAGATCTGTTTCCAAAGACCACACTCGTTCTCACACCTAACATTAAAAGTCAATGTTTTTTAATCATAAGCACAGAATCTGAGTTTATTTTATAATGTGAAAAAACTGGAAAACCCCAGGGTGGAACCCTAAAGAAATGCCAAGGGCTCTTTTTATTATAATTAATCTGGAATTCATTCCAATTTTTAAGGTGGGGTTTTTTAAATAGATGATTCAAAAATAATTAAATTGTGGTTCTGAAAAATATTTAATTTAGCCAAAGCAGGAGCAGATCCTGATGACAAAGGAATGATGTCGATGAAATGAATTTCTGAACTTGAAAATAACCTTGGTGAGATCTAGACCAAGTTTGACAAAAGAACTTTAAACACATCTAATGTTTGTTATAATAGAGTTAAGTATCAACACATTCCCTTTAAACCTCTTCCAGATAGTCTATTAAAAAATACACATTTTCAAAAGAAAAAAGATCCATTGTACAGCCAAACTATAAACGACTACATATTGGTCAAATCTATCATGGAAATACTAGAAATTCTTCTGAAAATCACTCTTTTCTGTAGTTGTAAAAGCAATTCAACTACAAAAACATTGTAGATCATATCTTAAAACAAATTTTTTCACTTTTCAATATTCCATATTTAAAAACACGATTTTTTCAGTATCTATATAGTTTACAGCAACTCCTCCTTGTCTAGGTAATAATATTTCACACCACCTTCGTGTCCTTTTTCTATGCTTTTTAATTGAGAATGCTTTGCTTGGCCACTGACCTCTAATTTTGTCTCATATCCACTTTGTTCTGCCCACTGAAGCTCAGTGACAAGGAGTTTGGGGAATGTAGTAGAAAGACTACAGGTATGGAATTAAAATGACTGGGCTTAAATTTTAAATTAAACTAGTCAGTAGTCAAATGAACGAAGCTGTGTAAATTCCATGGGTTAAGGATTGTTTGCTATCATAATCCCAGTGCCTAGAAGAATGAGTAGGCATTCAGTCAGTATTTAGGGAAAGTGAAAATAATGTTTTAACCACAGTACACGATTATTCTTTAGATTAATGAAGTACTTTTTCATAAATAAGTAAACTTTATTTTTTAGAGTAGTTTTAGGTTCAGAGCAAAATTGAGCAGAAAGTCCAGAAAGCTGTCTCAACACACACACAACCTCCACCACTACTGACAAACTGCACTGCAGTGACACATCTGTTACAGTCGATGAACCTGCATTGACACATTATCACCTAAAATCTATAGTATAGATTAGGATTCACTCTTGTGATGTACATTTTATAGGTTTTGCCAAATGTATACTGATGTGTATCCACCATTATAGTATCTTACAGAATAGTTTCAGCTCCCAGAAACCCTCTGGGCTCCAACCTTTACCCCTCCCTCCCCGACCTAAACCAAGGCAAGCACGAATTATTTTACTGTCCCCATAGTTTTATCCTTTTCCAGAATGTCATATAGTGGTAATCATACCATGATTGGTATGATTGACTGCTTTCACCTAGTAATAAGCATTTAAGTTTCCTCCATGTCTTGTCATGGCTTGATAGCTGATTTTTTTTTAGAGCTAAATAATACTCCATTGTCTGGATATACAGTTTATTCAGAAGTACTTTTTTTTTTTTTTTTTAAGATTTTATTTATTTACTTGACGGAGAGACAAAGAGTACAAGCAGGGGGAGCAGCAGAGGTAGAGGGAGAAGCAAGCACTCAGCTGAGCCAGAAGCCAGATGCTGAGCTTGATCCCAGGGCCCTGGGATCATGACCTGAGCTGAAGGCAGACACTTAACCTACTGAGCCACCCAGGGACCCTCAGAAGTACTGTTAAACAATAAAACATAATACTAATTATTACTACCATCATCATGATTGTTGAAATGACATTTCAACCTTTCAGCTTGACTATGACTCTACTCTTGATTTTTGAGTCACAATAACCTATAAATTTCTCACTTTTCCAGCAACAAAAAGAGGTTAGAAACATATGTTCATTACAATGGCTGAGGCGTGGTCAAATGCCATACCCATAAAGCCATCAGCTTGCAACTGTTGCTTCATAGAGTGCTAATGGGACTTGAACTTCATGTCCAACAGTCCCTCTTCCTTTCATAGAGAGACTATGACTAAGAGAATTTCCAGACAAATAAATACTTCTTTTTCCTCACCTCCAAAGACCTATTTCAACATCAAATTCAAAAATCTGGAAAAGGAAAAAGGAAGTATCAATTTAGGTGTTCTCTGTTATGGACCGGAGCCTAAAACTGAGCATATCCAAAATTAGCACCAAATCCGGATTTTGAGTGTAGAGTAAATCCAGCTTTCCTGAGGTCTGACAAGCCAAGAATGATTGAACATGAGATAAAGGTTCCCCATTCCTGGATGGTAGAACAAAACCATAGAGTTTCTGGACACTGAAATATAATTCGTTTAATAATTCTCCCATTGATGTTTTTGTCTGAAGAATTTCTTCAGGTACCATTCTTATGAAATGGGTTTCCATTTCATTTTATTGTCTGACATGCTAAAACCATTTCATAAACCAAATTTAACCTGCAGCTGGCAAGCAATCAGGGCACCCTTACTGGAATAAGCCCATACTAATGCAGAAAGAGAGCAGAGTGTCTCTCCCGGGAGCATGACTTATACTTTTCAAAATCTGACTATATCCAGTTCAAGAAAAGATACTGACATTGAAAAGGTCAAGAAGGACAGAAGTCTTGTAGAAAGTTGAAACATGATCCCTCTGTGTTCCCTAGGTTATTTTTTAATGTAGGCGTGAGCACAACTCACTTAACCAAAATTATTATAACCACTCTCTCTTGCTAGCATTGATAGCTGCATATTCCAAGGAACACAGATTTTTTTTTTTTTTTGCTATATTTTGTGTGGGGAATATTTAGAAGAGCTATTCCAAGTATAATAGGGTTTCGCACCTCTTAACCCAATGTGAAGTTGACAAGTGCACCCGTTGGGAATGGAAAATATGCCTTCTGTTCATAGTGGTACGCGTGGTCTATCTCCAGAAAGAAGCAGTTCTAATAATTTTTGGAAATAGGGAAAAGGTCCATGTGTTCTTTCATGTCCTATGTTTTAGAGACACAATTTTACTCATTCTTTATCCAGTGTTCTAGACACATATCAGAACTTCAAAAGGTGAGGCAGGAGATTGTGGTAACAGCTTAAAACTTATTTCAATAAAAACTATCCTGGGTTCTAAAACATAAATGGCACGTATGTCTAAACATTTGAGACATAATCCCCCTCTATCTAACCATACTATATTTAGAAGTTTATAATTTTATATGAGGACTGCCTCAGATGAGGCTCAGTTAATTCTGGCACAAAATCATTGCCTTAAAAGAATAAAATTTGAGGGGCGCCTGGGTGGCTCAGTGGGTTAAAGCCTCTGCTTTCGGCTCAGGTCATGATCTCACGGTCCTGGGATGGAGCCCCGCATCGGGCTCTCTGCTCAGCAGGGAGCCTGCTTCTCCCTCTCTCTGCCTGCTTCTCTGCCTACTTGTGATCTCTCTCTGTGTGTCAAATAAATAATAAAATCTTTAAAAAAAAAAAAAGAATAAAATTTGATTTACCTTGTTCTTATCATCATTATTTTGTACATCCACTATTAACCAATTTTAAATCTACTTGAGACCTAATGTTCTGGGATTTATGTGCCAAACATTGATTCTCTTATTCTAGAGTTAAATTTAATTACATCAATCTTTCATTTTTATGCATTCTCACATAGAAAAGTCAGAACTAAGTTTGAAAGTATTTTTCTTTGTCCCTAAATGAATTTACCTTAGTAATTTCAATTTTCATTTCAAGAGCTGCACTGCAGAATTATAGACCAAGATAGGATAAATGTAGGAAACAGAGAGCTAATTTTACACAGATTTTACCTGTGATTTTCAATATACCAACATCTAATTTCTTTACTATGTCAAAACTCCCAAATATTGTTCTAAAAAACAAAACAAAAAAAGAGTCCTAGTGCAGTAAAATTCCCTCCATAGTTAATTATTTCTAGAAAACAAAGCCTACCCTTTATTCTTGTTCTTTTCAATTCTGTTACAGAATCATAAATCTTTTCTACTCACATGGCTCTCAGATCCTGCAAAAACACATTTACATGGCTCTAATTCAGCTAGATACTGAACAGAAGTATCTGTGATGTTTTCTATATTGGAACTGACTTGCTGGAATTAATACTGTTAAGTCATTAAAGCATAGTCCCAATGAAAGCAATTTCGTGGGATTACATTATGTATAAGGAAAGGAATTTCTCATGATTAATTTTTTGGTTGTTTAGGCTTTTTTTTTTTTTAATTTAGGCTTCTTAGACAATAGTTTCTAAGCATTATTTTCACTCTCCTTACTAATTATATGGCTAATGAGTATTCTAGTGGGTCTGAAATTCAACCTTGGTCTACAAGGCAACAGTATATCTCCACCCAACAGTAAAGGTTGTACTTAACAGTTTAAAACAAAAAAGAGAAATGTGGATGAGGGAAAGATTGTGGGTAAATACAAAGCACTAGATCACTGAAGTTTCTTGTTTATGTAACAGGGTTTTTCTCAAACAAAAATCAGCACGTATTTACTGATCTCACTTCAATATAATAATTTATTTGCATGTATAGCTGAGAACTAACAAAAGCTTCAGAAATCAAAATCCCTTTCTAATTAATTACCTCCTCTAAAAAAGGAGGGTGTTAATAAGCAGTAGCCACATCTATTAAAGCAGTACAAAACTGCAAAGGGGTTTGATAAGTACCATTTTCATGATTAATGTTGCAAGGCCTTATAATCTATTACTCTCACACAGTTTAGTTCTTCATTTCCAATTTTCTGGTTCAAAGTAATAAAGCAAGTTAGTAAAAAGCTGGAGAAGCAATTTAAAGGGCAATGGTACAAACAAAACATTCTTGATTTTTGCCAACATGAGCCAAAAAGCCAAGAACCATATCTTTCTAAGGTGTGTAGTTTACTGTATTTGTTTTCATTTTTAAAGAAGAGCAAAAAGATTTGAGAAAAAAAAAAAGTCAATCGTCACTTCAAGAATTTGGAACCATCCAAAACTTCTTCCTTTCCCCTCAAATGCCTGCAGAACTTGGCTCGGAAACCACTCTATCACTGTAAAAATAAATGAGAAGATTGTGCATAATACCATAGAAATCCAAGTTAGTGGTGTATTGAGAGGGATCTGCTTTCCTATTCCCAGATGATTGAATTAAGGCATGAACTGCAGGGAATGCTTTCAAAATAACTCTGTTCATTACAGATGCTCTTGGAGGAAGAATCCAAAGTGTCCCAAATCCCATGAGCTACTCTGCTACACTGAGTGGCCTTTGGATTGACATCCATACTAGTCAACTTACAACAAACTCAAATCCCACAACAGCTCTACTGGCCAGAATATTTTTTATCGTAGAAAGGATCAAGAAAATGGTTTGAAATAAGTTGATCTGGTATGAGAGCTACACTACAGATATTCAAAATCCATGAATTAAGCTTGCACTCTATGAAGAGTGCAATCGTGTGTTTGCTTATTGAGATGATGAGTGTGGACAAGGCAGTAATAAAATGAATATATATACTCTAGTTCTAAGCTCAGGCCCGGCATATAATAGAAGCACAAAAAATACACAACTATTAAGTGAAAAACAAAATACTTTAGCCAAAAATTTTTTTAAAGATTTATTTATTTCTTTATTTGACAGAGAGATCACATGTAGCCAGAGAGGCAGGCAGAGAGAAGGGGGAAGCAGGCTCCCAGCCGAGCAGAGAGGCCGATGTGGGGCTCGATCCCAGGACCCTGAGAACGTGACCTGAGCCAAAGGCAGAGGCTTTAACCCACTGAGCCACCCAGGCGCCCCCAAAATTTTGTTTTGAGAGAAGAAATCAATCGCAACTGAAATCACTTGTGAATCACTTGACTTATTGTGTAAGAGGCACAGTTGGTTTGTGAGAGAAATTATTTCTTTAATTTCTGCATCAAGATATCAAAATATAAAAAAATATATGCTTTGCCATAAAGAGAATTTGGAAGTAACATAATACCACCTGAAGGTACATTTTCTATTCCAGAAACTCAAAATTCACACTTGGCATTTTTAGCTCTAACTTCTTATCCACCGTACCTGCCAATAAACAATTTTGTTCCACTTTGACTCCTATTTCCTGTACCATAATTCTACTTTCCTCTTTCCTCACTCAATATAATAAACAAATACATATTCATCCTCATAGATTCAGAATAGCATGTAGACTCAATTAGTTCTCTTCTATGATTCACTGATACTTGTTCCAAGAAATAGTTCCTATCAAAAATCAAATCCTTTTATTGAATTCATCAATCACTTACCACAGACTTGAAGGTGACACATTCTTAAGCTATCCTGCCCCAGGGGAAGGTAACAATCTAAAGTTATTTCAAGTTTTTCAAGATTTGTTCACATTTTTATCCTTATATAGACAACATCTGGGTCATATGAGATTGGAAGAACTTGTGGAGAATTCCCTACACAGCTGTCTAAAAAAGCAAAGGGACTTGTTAACAGGAGAGGTAATCCAGTTAGAATAATTGGCATTTGCAAGGCATGGTTATATTATGAAGCCTCACTTTGGCTCTTCCCCAACCTCACCTCCTATTGCACAGGCAAGGAATCTGCCCTAATATTGAAGAGCCACAAATCTCCGTGGAAATAAAGTGAATCTGGGTCATTTCTGAGTGTTATTCTCTTCTATGCATAAAACAAGTCAAATTACTCTAGTTTACTGCATTGATGGTGAGAAGAGAGTATTTGGAGAACAAGAGGAAGAAAAGATTCTTTTTTTTTAACGAGGCAACTGCTTTTCATCTCAAAAACTGTCTGAACTTCATACCTGTCATTGTTATTAAATAATAATTTCCTCCACTGCATGAGAAGAAATTGTGCCATTGAAGTAAAGCAGTACTTTACTGATGTAGCCATCAGAGCATTCCAATCTGCCCTACACTGTCCGGCTGATTCAGACCTTGAACTCAGAAAGTTGAATCTGTTTCTTCTCCTCACTTAACAGAGAGGCAAACATACTGTCAGCACTTGATTAATAAACAATGATACAAAGTCCTGGGAGGCAATTTGTGGTCCACCCCTGGACATCCTTCCCTTTGGCATGGCTCACTAGGCAGTGATGGGTCTGGCTGCCGTTCCCCCTGAAATGATGGAAAATACCTGACACTTTACTCAAGTTGGAAGGGGAGAGGGGATGCGCAAAACCTCTATGTGAGGAACCACCAACTTACCAAGGAGTTATGTAGTGAGAAAAACGGCTTCTTTTCACTGCTTGTCAGAGACAGTAAAATTGTACATAGCTTTTGATGAAACCTTGAGAGATACACTGAGAAGGATTTACGTTGTCAGTATGCCAGTGTGTTTCTCTAAGGGACTAGATGCTCCTTGGAAAATTAGAGACTTAAAAAATCAATATGGCATTTCATGGTACCCAGTCAATTATTAACACCTACAATATGAATTACACTGTGTAATTAAACTTTTTTTAAAAAAGTAGCCACCAAGTATACCAGGTATTTTCAAATAATAGGCAACATGGGCAATTTTTTCTTTCAGAACGAAGACATCTTATTGCCTCTGTTCTTGTCTTGCTTAATGAGATTTAAGGAGCAGGGTTCTGGAAAGGAAATGTTCAAATTCATTGTCTTTTGTTGTCCACGGTTTGACTTAAGGAGCAACAAAACAGACCATTCTTACCAGGATAACATAGGGTAAACAGAGCCGATAAAATGTTAATTTACCAGGATATGACCATTAATTTATCTAAAGTAAATGCTACTATAGAGTATCTGCTTCTTGGAGTAGGCCCTCTCTTTTCCTATGAACTGTCTCTACAACTATGAGTTCGTCTGATAGTGTCTCTCGCTGTCCTCTGGCTGGTCCAAGCATGAGTACCCGTCCTGTTCAGATTTTCTCTTTCATGAATCAAAATGGGAAATATGGAATTCCAATCAGTCAGTTGTTGGCAGTGAGCACAGAGAACGTCATTACAAAAATGGTGAAAACCGTTTCCTAGCATAAATGAAAAGAGAGAGTAAGAAAGAGAAACAGAAAGTATTAAAAAACAAACAAAAAAAGACATAAGAAACCATGTACCTCCTGAAAGAGAATTAACCATTGGTTGCCTTACTTTCTGATGTCTCCCCTTTCTCCTTTCTTCCCCTTTAATTTCTTGATATCAATTTCATTATAATAAACTTTCCTTTTTTTAGTCTTATTGGAGTGGAATACCTGACATAATCAGAAAGAATTTGTCAAATATATATTTTAATTATTAAATAGTCATGATAAAGGGCATTCTGAAAGGCACCGTGAGATAACTGGTAAATGAAAACTTCTACTCTCAAAGCAAAAGTATTTTGAAGAAGCACACTTATCTACTTGTGGGTCTGCTAACACAAAAGTGGTATAATGTATCTACCCAGGAATAAATCCCACTTGATTGTAGTGAATGATTTTTTAATGTATTGTTGGATTTGATTTGCTAACATTTTATTGAGAATTTTTGCATCTGTGTTTATGAGGGATATTGGCCTGTCATTTCTTTTTTAGTGGTGTCTTCATCTGGTTTTGATATCAGCACAATGCTGGCCTCATAGATGAATTTGGATTTTTCCTTTTCTATTTTTTTTTTAAATATTTTGAGAACAGGTATTAACTCTTCTTAAATGTTTGGTAAAATTATACTGTGAAGCCAAATGGTCCTGGAGTTTTGTTTGTTGGGAGTTTTTTTTATTACTGATTTAATTTCTTTGCTGGTTATCAGTCTGTTCAAGTTTTCTGGTTCTTCCTGTTTCAGTTGTGGTAATTTTTATGTTTCTAGGAATTTACCCATTTCTTTCAGGTTGTTCAATTTATTGGCATATAGTTTATCATAATATTCTCTTATAATTGTACTTCTGTGGTGCTGGTTGTTATTTCTCTTCTCTCATTTATGATTTTATTTATTTGGTTCTTTTTTTCCAATTCTAAATTTTCCAATCTCTAATTATCTTTTTTAGATAATTCTGGCTAGAGGCTTATCAATTTTATTAATTTTTTCAAAGAACTAGCATCTGGTTTCATTGATCTGTTCTATTTTTTTAAATTTCTATGTCATTTTTTCCTGTACCTACCTTTTAGTAAGTGCTTGATAAATGCTACCTGTAATAACTCCAAAAAAGCTGGAAGTAATTGTGTAATTGTAACGGTGACTTGGAAGGAACTCCGGGTTAGAGTTCACAGAGGGTGACACTGGAGCTGAGTACTGAAAGACATATATTTAATTTCAGAAGAATAAATAATATTCTAGGCAAGTAAGTAGAAGCAGCAAAGATACAGAGATGTGAACATATGCGGACTTACACACATTGCTCACAATAGAGAGTTGTAGGAGATGCGCAGCATAAAAGGAAACAAGCAGTAAAAGCCTTTTAGTGCCAACTGATAGGAATCGAACATTATTCTGAAGAAAATATAAGATCATCAAAGACTCATCTTTTAAAATTAGAGACACTCATGTCTATGTTTAAAGAAAACAAAAATATTAAAATAGGATAATATGAGGACAGAAGGAAGACAATGAAATCAGTTAAAAGGCTATTGCGATGGCCCAGGAATTTCCCACTACCTACGTGATGGTTCTTACATCAAGAGGAACAGAAAGGTGATTTCTGCATTTGAGGACCAGATGTTTAAAATACCTAGGCTTACCCAAAGGCCATTTTATTCATGAATTTCTACATCTAAAACATATGTTCCACTCTTTAACACCCAGTTCAAGATACCCAGGGGGAAGAAATCATCCAAAACTGAGCTTTCTATATCCAGGCCCTAATAATAGATAACAGATCTGCCTTAATGCCCCATATCCAGGATTTACCAGAAGTTCCTTAAACCACACCTGGCATATCAAAGCCTGATCACTGGAAGGATATTTTATTTATTTATTATTTATACCCTGTTTTCTCCCAAGATGGTTTTCAAGGCAATGCATCCTGAAGTATAAAGAAGCACATCCCATAACCCTTTTAGGAATCCAAGAACTACAGTAAAAAAGAAAAGAAAAGAAAAGAAAAAAGATACCTCTAAGTTACAAGCCCATCCTAGATTCCTGTAGTCAGAATGTCACCCTTCGGGAAATTCATCCAGAACTACATTTCTTGTTCGTTATAATGAGTAATGGCAAAAGAATAAAGTGAAGGATTAGATGAGAGCTATACTAAACAAAAGACAAAGAGACTAAGATGGG
>CM053604.1:74632314-74648786 GCA_028646535.1 Procyon lotor
TCTATATAAGATCCTATCATCTGTAAACAAAGACGATTTTACTTCTTTTTAAAAACTATTTGGATGATTTACTTCATTGGCCTCTCCAAGGGCTGCCCAAGTGTCCTCATGTCATGATAGCTGGGTAGCCCTCCCCAAAGGAAGTGGTCCCAAGGGAGAAATGAAGAGAAAAGGGAGTAGGGGGGAGAGAGAGTGAATGAGAGAGACACAGAGAGAGACAGAGAGGGAGAGAGAGAGAAAGAGAGAGAGAGAGAGAGAGCATGCCTAAGATGAAAACCTCAGTTTTTAGATCTTAGTCTGGAAAGTGACATGCCATCACTTCTGTTGGATGTTACTCTTCTTACAGCCCAATCCTAGGACAGTGTTGGTGGGGGATTATACAAGGGAGTGAGTCTAAGCAGGTGGGGCTCACTGGAGGCCGGGATCCTCCTTGTGTATATGAGCCAAAAGTAACAGGGCATTTGTTTCTTTCACTATCACCATGCAGTTGTAAACGTTTATTTTTCTTTCTCAACTATTTGATTTCTAGGTTATTAATCTTTTATAAACAGTGCATACAATTAAAAAAAACCTATTTTCCTTGCTGGTCACAAATACTTCTAACTCCACTTTTCAAATTTCAAAATGACCTCAGGGTTTTTCTACAATTTAACCAGCAGATGGAGCATGAAAACCTGACATTTTAATAAATACTTTCATTAGGTTACATGTAATACTGTCTTACGGTTTTGAAAGTGGCCTTAGCACTGGTTTAATCCTCTCCTACCGGTTTAAAAACAGTGGTCAGAGATAGTACTAGAATCCAGGTCTTTGGACTTCTGCATTGCCCCCTAAACCACCTGCTTCTATTGGTATCACTTGATGTTCATTCCCAAGAGTACTGGACTCAGTTCGTTTCTGTTATTCACTCAGTTCCAATTGTGTTGAATTCATGCAGAGAGGAATAAGACAATCCATGTCCTATAAGAGATTACAGTTTGGTTGAAAAGAGAGACAAGTAACGAATAATTTTAATGCAAAACACAATGATACCTTAGGATTTAGGACTGTGATGCCTACAGAAGACCATATCATGGATATTCAGATAAGAAGATCCTGGGCACACATTACCTTGAGAATTAGCAGGAATTGTCTAGGTAGAGTTTGGGTGATAAAAAAACTCCTGGAGGGGCGCCTGGGTGGCTCAGTTGTTGAGCGTCTGCCTTCAGCTCAGGTCATGATCCCAGGGTCCTGGGATCGAGCCCCGCATCAGGCTCCTTGCTCGGCAGGAAGCCTGCTTCTCCCGCTACCATTCCCTCTGCTTGTGTTCCCTCTCTCGCTGTGTTTCTCGCTATCAAATAAATAAAATCTTTAAAAAAAACAAACAAACTCCTGGAAGAAGGAAAGCAGGAGCAAAGATGGAAAGGAGGGAGGTAGGCTGGTGTCTTTGGGAGACAAAGTACTTCCACATTTCTGGTCTGCAAAAGAAAAGTTAAGGTTAGAGTCACTCATTTTTACTGAATACTGATTGAACTATCACATTTAGTAGGACATCCAGCCCTATGGAATGACTTGGAGACTTTTTTTTTGATCAGGCAATCATTTAGTCGGCAAATAGTTCTTGAAAACCTATTATGTGCCAAATGCACTTCTAGGTGTTGAGAAAACAACAATGAATGACAAAGATGAAATCCCTCTCTTACTGCGTACTAAATGAGAAATTATAGATCAAGAGACAATGATAAGGGCTTTGAAGAAAAATAAAGCTAGGTAAGGGAAAGAGAAATTTCTGCACTGGCAGAGGTATAATTTTAAATGAAGTCATTAGGGTAAGCCCTATTAAGAAACAAAGACCTAAAGGAAGTGAGTTTAATGGATTGGTTGATAAGATCATAGATGTCTTTTGAATAATAATATGATGAACCAATTATCACAAGTGGAGCAGGAAGAAGGACTCTCAATTGGGAATTTCACAGAGACTATGTATGCCATCTATGCAATATAGCAAACATAAGCCTACATCTTACACATATACTCTATAAAGAGAGTGAGCTTGCCAATACACTGATGGCCAAATGAGGGCCAAAGTCTAATTTAATGATCCGTGTTTCCTAAAGTTCTTCCTAATGCTACCAAATTGTGAAATGGATGCTTTGGAATTCCATGCCCATATTTATGTTTTGCTTTGTTGATTCATACTTCAGTTTATTCATCTGACATTTGTGAATGTTGGTAAGTTCGTAGCACTGTACTGGGTGTTCCCATATGCACTATCCATGGCAAACAAATGGACTAGCTATATTTGGATATATTTCAAGGCAGATTATAAAAAATATTCAAGACTTTTACCTCTTTTACCTATGAAGATTGTATATCATATTAGAAATGAAAAATGTAAAGAAGAGTGTTCCTCAAACTTTGACCAGTTTCTTTATATATATATTTCTAGAAATGCTTTATTGCAAAACATATATATATATGTTTTATATATATATTTGCAAATAAATAAATAAATAAATAAATAAATAAATATATATAAAGATACCTTGAGCACCGACTCTATTTTTTCATAGTCCATGAAAGATATGGAAAGATTTTTATTGATGTCTTTGAGGAGCTCACAATATAGGGCAAATCAATAAATAATCATAATAAAGTTTCACATATTCTCTTTAAATTAATGTTAAAATTAAATTTAGTTTTCTCTTCCTTTCTCCCTCTCGAATCTCCATGAAGGGCAGGGTCCGTTTCTTATTTGTTCATTACTGTGTTTCTAGTTCTTGCTAAATGTCTGGCACAAATATTTAGTGAATGAATGGTACACTCTTATGTGAATTATTTTCTTTGTTCATTATCTACAAGAAAAAGCCCACATAAATCAGTCTAGGGTGGTTTAGGTAAACCACTGTGCTATATACTGTGCATATACTCAATCAAAGATGATAAGGGTGGTAATTGTCCCAATTATTCCAGTGCTATTTTTCTATAATTGTTCAATTTGGGCAAGCTAGGCTTGCTAATTACTATATACCCAAGTGGAAAATCACTGAAGTGCATGCCTCTGCCAAGGTAAGGGGAAGGGGATTGAAAAGTTGACTTTCAGGATTCCTCTTTGTCTTATGATTTATGAGTCTTTAACTGCCAATCTCCCTTGATATGTAAATACTTGCTCTTTCTATGTTGATAAATCAAGTTAATTTTATTTGTGTGTTTTATGGTGTAATATACCCTTAAGACACCATATTATATTGACGCCATGGGGATAAATTTGGAAAGACTTAGAGAAAGTCTGTTTTTTTATGATCTCTGTGGGATTTACTGCTGATGTGGTAATTTGGAAGTCTGATTTTTTTTTTTTGGTACCAGAAACATCTCTACGTTAAAGTGACAAAGAGAGAGAAAGTTCAATGATCACCAGATCCTTTCTTTCTAATTCCATACTACAATTTGGGAGTCACAAATGGCTTCAGAGTCAAAAGAAACTACTTCTGAATTAACTCATAAGTCACTGACCTGGATTTGAACATGGATTTTGATTTTTAATGTATTCTTATGGGGATATTATTATTTAAAGAGAGAATCGGAAGATAAAATGCTTTCATCTTTATAGTTTTTAGAACCAAAAATAGACTTTCATCTTACTAATGAAATCATGAAAAAGATTTATTTTATTCTTAGGCCTGTCAATCTTCTGCTGAGAAGTGCTTTATGTGTCTGCATGTATATGTGTAAGAGAGAGAGATTAAAAAATTATTGGGTTATGACAATTATGGGGTAAGTGGTGAAATGTCTGCATTTTAGTACTCCTTTCTTTTTTTTCTTCAAACAAACATTTTTTATTTACACCGCATTGCCAAGGCAATGCAAAGATTGTTGCAAAGATTATTCCCAGTTTCTGTGTTCTCTAGGTGAATGATTTCTGATTTGTCTAACTAGGCAGGCTTGAGTTTTTTTTTTTCTAAGTCAGTACTGGAATAGTGATGGACTCAGATGTACTATGTAGTTTTTAATAAGCAGAATACCCGTGTTTTCTGAAATAATTTCCAGGTTCTTGCTTTGGAATGGAAGTTATTTTTACTCTTTAGATGACTTTTACTTTGATTTTCTTTGATTGCCCTTTAACAGTGGCCAGGCAATATTTATTTGGCAATATAACTTTGTGGGGGGAATAAAACAATAGAATATGATTTAAGCTAGAAAGGATTTTAGAGAGCTCTCGTTTTTATGGCTCATTTTATGGAAGAGGATTGTCTTAGTCTGCTTGAGCTGCTATAACAAAATGCCATATCTTAGAGGGCTTAAACAGCAGACATTTATTTCTTATAGTCCTGGAGGCTGAGAAGTTCAAGATGAAGGTGCCAGCTGATTTAGTTTCTGGAGAGGACCCTCTTCCTGGTTTGCAGACAACTTTCTTCTTGCCATGTCCCCACATGCTGGAGAGGGTGAGATCTTTCTCTCTTCTTCTTCTTCTAAAGCCATGATCCCATCATGAGAGTCCCATCCTCATGACCATATCTAATCCTGATTTCCTCCCAAAGGCCCCATTTCCAAATGCCATCACAATGGTGGGTGGTTAACATATAAACTTGTGGGGCAGGGCATGACCATTCAATTCATAGCAAGGATCAGAGAATCAGAAGGGCCAAATGATGTGTTTAAGCTTGTACAGTAAGTTAATGGCTGAAGTAAAACTAGAAGTCATATTTTATTATTCTATACATTTTTTATTATACTCTTAAGTCAATTAGTCTTATACTATGGATTTTCATTTAAACTCACAAGAGCACACTGAGTCAATGAATATCTAATATTTATCCCGTCCCCTGATGATAAAAGTTGCATGTCAGTGCTCAAAACTTTTGTTTAGATGGAGAAGTTAGAAGTTGCAGATGTGCTCCTGCAAGTCATCATGATTCCTGCTGTTAGATCTGTAGAAAACATTTTCTGTTTGGGAGATATGACAAGACCAGATAGTTCCTTCAGTCCCTTCTCAAGATTTCTCCCTTTAATAATAACAAACCTCAGGAGTAAACATAGGCATGTCCAGCAGGCAGATGTGTTGATGAGATTACTAGGTAAGAGGGAAAATTGGAGAATTTATCTTGATTGGCAGGAAGTACGGCCAATTATGCAGCTCCATTAGCTGAGGTAGTCTTAAGACTGGGCTTTACTACTGAGTAATGAGAGAGACCTTGGTAGATGAGAGGCCATGCTGTCCCAGCCTCAACTGAGCTCCCTACTGAATACAGTCGAGTGAGTGGTCTCAGTGACACAATGTTGTGCAGAGAACTGCCCTGTTTTCCTGTGAGCCTAATCAACTCACAGAATCATAGGAAGTAATACATCATTGTTGTTTTAGGTCACTAAGTTTTGAGATCATATGTAATATGGCAAAAGGTAACTAAAACACTTAGTTTATGAAAATTGTATGTTGGCCACATACATTTACTCTTCTCTGCCTTGGAGTCATCCTTATTTTACTTCATAGATTGAGCCACTTATTCGCCCAATTCCTACACTAAGATAGAGGTACATAAGCTGTCCTCAGATGACCATACTCCTCATTCATAAGTGCTCAGCCATTAGCTGCCTCTTTTTCTTTCTTCCCATCACTTCCAAGTGTCTACGGACAATCAATCCAGAACATAGACACCTCAGTTGGGTCCCAGGCATCAGTGTCATTACCAAGTTGCAACTATCACATAGAACCAGACTTCTGCCTTGATCTCACACTCCCCAGTCTGCCCCCTTTCATTGTCTTGGACTGGACATTCCTCCCACTATAACCTAGCTGATGGTTGGAGTACCAGTTTCCTACCTAGTTCCTGATGGTTCTTTGTTCTTAAGAACCATCCTGTTGTCAGCCCCTAACAGTTAGAGGGAAAGAGAACAGAAGAGTTTGTCAAATACATGGATAAACTCTTTGGGATTAGCACCAGTGCTGTAGAGCAGAAAGAATGTGGACTTCAGAGTCGTACCGACCTGGCTCGTATGCTAGATTGCCATTTACTAGGTTATGATTTTTGGGTAAATTTCTTGGTCTGTTTAAGATTCCATTTTCTAATTTGTGAAATAGGTACTAAGTCAATACATCGTAGCTGTTGTTAATTTCTGCCTTATTTAATACTGCCCCTGCAGCTCCCTTAGCTCCGCATCTTTGTAGTGGAAGACTTCTTTCTCTGTCAGCACACATTGTAGGTTCTAGCCTGCCTCACACTCAAACCAGTAATGTATAGATAGAGTTTCTTCAGAAAAACAAGCTGCATGATAGTCCACCAAAAAGCTAGTAGAAAAGCCATGCTTAATTGATTCCTTTTAGGTATTCTGCTGAATTTTCTTTAGACTTGGGCTGATTTTCATTAGATCTTGTACACAGGAGCATGTTTTAATTTACATATCTGTTCTACTAGTTCTCATTTTTTCTACCGTCATCTTTTGAGTTAACAGCTTTAATTGATGGTTGCAAGGCAACAACACTGTAATTTTGGACTGTTTCTAAAGAGTGTGCAAATTGTTTTACAGTTTGCCCTTTAAACCATTAAGGACGTGTGTGTGTGTGTGTGTGTGTGTGTGTACTTAAGAACTAATCTATTATATAAACTTAAAATTCACGGTACAAAAAACAAATAAAATCTATGATTTTGTAAATGAAACCAACCTATTTTGATGCTGCAAGTTGTTTTAATTGCATAGGGGAAGACAAAAGACTTTTGGGAGCGTTTACTTTATTCTAACTCCAGAACTGTATTACTCTTAATGTACTGGACGCCCCAATGACTGGGAGTGGTGCAGAAGGAAGGATACAATATGTAAATACACTAGTCAGATCAATGCAAATCATAATAATACATTCCTTTCTGGTCTGGGGGATAGCTGTGTAAAAGTGATTTTCATTTTCATAGGTTTGAGTGAATCTCTTTAGCAAATCTTATCTCTTTGATTCTGTGAGTCTAGTTCTGTTGTGTTTTATTTTGATTATTTTTCCCTTTTGGTTTTTGTGAGAGTACATATGGTGAAAGTTGGCATTTCAGGCCTCAGTGGCTAGTTTTATTTTCTTCTCTTTGTGTCCAACTGGTTTTGGAACTTTTGTTTCCAATAACAGCTATAAAACCACATGAGTCGAGCTTTTGTGAGGTTTTCTGCATGACCAAAGCAGGACTGGTGATGTGACAACTGTCTCAAAGGTTTTCTTAGGAAAGAATGGATCATCATCTTTGGAGAAAGGACTTTTTTTCCCTTTAAAAGATTCAACAAATAAGGTGCCTGGGTGGCTCAGTGGCTTAAAGCCTCTGCCTTCAGCTCAGGTCATGATCTCAGGATCCTGGAATTGAGCCCTGTATCAGGCTCTCTGCTCAGCGGGGAGCCTGCTTCCCCCTCTCTCTGCCTGTCTTTCTGCCTACTTGTGATCTCTCTCTCGCTCTGTCTCTCTCTGTCAAATAAATAAAATCTAAAAAAAAAAAAAAAAATAAAAGATTCAACGAATTATTTCGGTTTACCAAACTTGATGCCATCATTTCGATGTTTTAATCAGATTAAAACTTCTGGGCACTTGCTTATATGGAAGATATATTAGTACCATTATAAAAGAAAAAATAAAAGTCAGATAGATATTTTGAGTTCCCTGGGATCTTAACAGAGCCCACAGAAAGAAGGAAGTGTTGCCAATGGGAATTAAAAGAAATCAGAACATTCTTCTGAGTTATCATAAGTCGAGGGGAAACTAAGAGGAGAGAAAAAAGAAAAATAACGTGCTCACCAAAAGTTTAGAATTTTTAGTCAAAATAATGAAAAGTAAGGGTTTGAAACATTGTGAAAGCATTTTAAGGCAAGGTACAAGTTTAGTGGTGAAATTCCATAATCCCTAAAACTGAATTTTAGAAATAAAATTTTGGTGGGTCTTTCCCTCATAAGTGAAGGGACCCACAGCAATCTCTAAGGAATAAAGTACCCAGATCTTTTCAGATCACTCTGAAAGGCGGTTTCAATAAGGTGAGATGTTTGGGGGCGCCTGGGTGGCTCAGTGGGTTAAGCATCTGCGTTTGGCCCGGGTCATGATCCCAGGATCCTGGGATTGGGCCCTACATCAGGCTCCCTGCTCAGTGAGGAGTCTGCTTCTCCCTTTCCCTTTGCCCTGCCCCTATTCATGCTCTCTCTCTTTCTCTGTCTCTTTCTCCTCTCTCAAATAAATAAAATATTAAAAAAATAAGGTGACATGTTCGACACATTTCTATAGGTCCCTCTCCTCTCATTTCCTGGGAGAGGGTAAATTAGGAGAGAGCAGGTCTTTCTTGCTGAAACTCTGGAGGAATCCTCTGGGTGTAATTGTTCCTAGAGTTAGAAGAACAGGTGGAACAGCCTGACTTGGTTTTCGGAGATCAGATGCCTGTAGATAGTTCAGTCTGCTGTCATGAATGTCCATTGACGCCACCACAACTACCTCCTCATGTACACTTCTATCTACATGTCATCCTGTCACTTGGATAAGAAATCAGAAAGTTCTACTTACAACAAGTATATTTAGTACTTCTCAAAAACAGAGTCCCAAGACACCAAAAAGAGTATGAGGGTACATTGAACAACATCATTAACTGGTAAAGAAGAAATGAGACACAAGACTAAAACAATACTTTTGGAGTTCCAACTCCCCGAGTGTATTCCCTCAACCTGTTCTGAAGCAATCCACTTCTCTTTCTACCTGCGGCCACCACCATAGTCCAGGCTGGTGTGAGCTCCGGTCTGGATTACTTTGATAATTTCTGATTGAATTCACTTATGTTCTGCCTGTCCCTACCCCTATCCAATATCTCCACTTTTGCTATTATCCCTTGGCTCAAAATCTTTCAGCGGCTCAACACTGCTTGTTGGATAAAAATCTCCTTGTGCTCTAACAGGCCATTAGGACCTTCCTGATTTATGGGCTCTACCTCACTCCTTAGAGTGCTTAGAGTGCTCTCTTTGCTTCAGCTCTAACCTTTCTGTCTTATCAGTCAGATCTTTTGCATTTATGGCTTTTCTGCCTGGATTGACCTTTTATCTCATTATTTTTTCCTCCCACACTTCTTCCTCAAAAGTAGTTCTTATGCATATAAAACAGAACAGCGAAACACCCAAAAAACCTAAACAAAGAAATAAGATCCCGTCTATGGCTACAGGATTAGTGATGAGAGACATCTCCTGAGGCCACTGTCAAGGTTATGGTCCCATGATGATCATGAGCTGTTTCTTACGTTAGGCAAGAGACTCCCTCACTCAAACATCAAACATTTTTTATTTGGTCTTGGAGAAGGAAAGTTTAGAGTAGCTCAAGTAGGCATGAGGGACCACAGATGAGATTCTTCGGAAGCCACCCGAAAGCTCCCTTTTAGGATTTCCTTTCATGTCAACTGGGTGAGTTTGGCTGGATCTCAGTGAATCCCTGCTCCAACACACATAATTCAGCTTGAGCAATGGGTGTAGACACCTTACACAACTTCACAAGTCAGGAAGACTGAATAAATGACAGAGACATTTGCCTATATCACATCCAAAAACCTGAACCTATCTATCACAACTGAACTGGAAATCAGATCTTGTTCATCTTCCGGATCTTCCTGCCTCAGGCTTGTTCTTCTTCTTGTGAAGGCTTTCTTTTTCTCACTCCTCTGTGGTCTCCTAGTACCTTGCCCATATCCCTCTCAGACAGTGGTCATCATAAGCTATTTGCTGATCTGTCTGCTTCATAAAAAATCTAACTACCACAGAACAAACTTCACTGAAGATAAGCTCATAGTAGGAATGCTTTGAAAAATTTGAGAAAAAATCTGCTGTGAAAGAGAGCTAGTAGACATCATACCAGGAGAATTAGCCATCCCGAAATTGAAGACCAAAAAACAATCTGAAGAAAACTACAAATTACATATATTTAAAAAGATTAAAGAGATAAAGAATTAAAAACCAGAACAAAAGATCAGTCTCCTTGTAAAATCCAAGCAGTTTTGAAGAAGAACCATATTAAGCTTCTGGATATAAAAACCTGTAATTATAAAAAAGTAAGTTCAATGGGTGGGATAAATAGCAGATGAATGCCAATTAAAATGGGAACCAGAGAACTAATAGATGGAGTTGAGTAAACTGTGTGGAATATAGTAGAAAGAGAAATAAAATGGTTTTAAAAATTTATGAAGTGATATTAAGATATAAAGAAGATAGAATGAAGGGATAGAATGAGGTATTCCAGAAAGAGAAAATAAAAGACATAAGGAGAGACAGTATTCCAGGAGATCATGACTAGGTAGTTTTCAGAATTGAAGAAGGACATGAACCTTCAAATTCAAAAATCATAATGGGTGCCTAACCCAAACAAACCCCCAAATATAAACAAACAAACAGAAAACCACAATGACGCTAGGATGTATTATGGTCAAACAAACAAACAAACAAACCAAGAAAACCTCCACAACCCAAAAATGAAGTCCAGAGACAAAAAGATTTCTTCTAGAGAGGAATATAGTTAGGCTGATAACAGTACTACCAATGGATATTGGATGAGACTAAAATCACATATCTGAATGCTGAGGAAAAGCAACCCTCAACCTAGGACTCTAAACCCACTAAGCTATCATTTAAGACCATGAGCAAAAAAAACACATTTAATTTTGTTTGTGAGAAGTTTTGTTATAGATAAACCTGAAAAACTGCTGCAGATTTTCATCATTGAGAATTTCATCAATTAAGAAGTGGAATACAAAGAACCGTATCTTGTAAAGAAATTGATAATTCAAATAAACCATTGACAAAAATATAACAAAATTATAACTAACTAGTTGGAGATTTTTATTTTTTTTATTTTTTTATTTATTTTTATTATTATTTTTTTTTTAGTTGGAGATTTTTAAAAATGAAACTTAGAGGGGCACCTGGGTGGCTCAGTCAGCTAAGCATCTGCCTTTGGCTCAGGTCATGGTCTCAGGGTCCTGGGATCGAGCCCCACATTGGGTTCCCTGCTCAGTGTGGAGCCTGCTTCTCTCTCACACTCTCCCTCTGTGCTCTCTCTCTCTAATGAATAAATAAATAAAATATTAAAAAAATAAAAATGAGGGGCGCCTGGGTGGCTCAGTGGGTTAAAGCCTCTGCCTTCAGCTCAGGTCATGATCTCAGGGTCCTGGGATCGAGCCCCGCATCGGGCTCTTTGCTCAGCAGGGAGCCTGCTTCCCCCTCTCTCTCCGCCTGCCTCTCTGCCTACTTGTGACCTCTCTCTCTCTGTCAAATAAATAAAATCTTAAAAAAAAATAAAAATAAAAATAAAAATGGAACTAGAGTACTGACAATAATTTGAAATCTGGAGGCAGTGATAAAATCCAGACATTAAAGAAAATGTTCCAAGGGCTTTGCATTTATTGGAAGAAGGCATGTGAAATAAAAATAGATTATGTAACTCAAAACCAGTAGAAAAGATAGATGAAAGAAAATTGGATGAATCCAGTGAAAGTGATCCATGGAGAAAGACAAAAGTTAACCAGGCAAAACCAAATAAATGATTGACATAAATCTAAAGAGATAGAAGTATAAATAATTAAATCCTCCTGATGATAAAGAAAGATGATAAAGAAAGATGATCAGATTGGGTTAAAAATCAATCAATTGTAAATTTTTTGTTTTGTAAAAGTTGGGAAGTTCCATTAAAGAGGCTGATTGTAAATTAAACATAAACAATCCTGAAACTTCAGGGCTCCTATTTGGAGATTAAAATGTTATGTCATTTTTACCAAGAATAATAATCTCTGCTCCTCCTTCTTCCAAAATCGTGTAGCAATTTTCAAATCAAAGGTAGATAATACATTTTTTTCACAAATGATATGATTACCTACATTGAAATCCACAAAGAATATGAAGATTGACTCTTGTAAACATTTAAGTGTTTATATTAATTTGCAGTTCCAAACATATGCATGAACTGAAAGTGTAATAAGAAAAAGGTAGCATTTACAATAGCCAAAAGAAAAAGAAGTGAAAAAGAAAAAAGTAATATGCCTAGGAGTAAATCTTACTTATTCAAGACCTGGATAGAAAAATTATGAGTTTCTCAAAAAGATATTGAAGAAAACCCAAGTAAATGGAGAGATACCTTGTCTTAGTTCATTTGGGCTGCTATAACGGAATAGACTGGGTAGCTCACCCATAAACTGAGTAGCTTATAAATAGAAATTTCTTTCTCACAGCTCTGGAGGCTGGGAGTCCAAGATCAAAGTGCCAGCATAGTGACATTCTGGTGAGGATCTTCCTCCTGGCTCACTTTCTCATTGTATCCTTACATGGTGGAAGGGGCTAAGAATCTCTGTGGGGTCTCTTTTAGGAGTCACTAATCCCATGTATGAGTGTTCCATCCTTATGACTTACGCACTTACCAAAAGCCCCAACTCCTAATGCCATCATCTTTGTGAGTTAGGATTTCAACATATGAATTTTTTGGGGGGAGGAAACAAATTTCAGACCATACATCATGTTCATGAGTAGAGACTCAATTATCAGAACAATGTTACTTGTTTCCTCTTCAGTCTTTTGGGGTAGAACCATATGAAATTGTCATTGTAGGTCAGAACAGTTTAAATTCAATGTCAAAGGGTTTAAATTAATGTATAGATGCAATTGTAATTCAAACAGAAATAGGGTTTTCCAGGAACTTGGCAATTTGATTCTATAATTTGTATGGAAGAGCAAAGGCTCAAGAATAGTCAAGAGAGTGCTGAAGAAGTATAGCAAAGTAAGAGGACTTCAACCAGGTGCCATGACTTATTGTCCAGTAATAGTAATTAAGATAGCTTAGCACTGGCCAGGAAGAAACAATTAACCAGTTGAACAGAATAGAGAGCTCCTGAAGGATCCCATTCCCATATTGCCCATACAGATCAGGTTTTATCACATCACTGAGCAGTGGTAGACTGTTCCATCCAACAATGTGTTAATGAGAACTGAAATCTGCAGACAATACTAAGATCTTCAAAAGTAAGAAGAAATGCTTATCTAAGGAAATTATAGGAAGATTTTTCATGGCCATTGATGTAAAAGTGGCAGATGAGTTTCAGTGTTTCCGATCTGCCTATCCCATGGCACAGAAGCTGCCCTTTGGTGTCCAAGTCTGGTTCAGGTGGAGGTAAATTCTTTATCTTTTTTTTCTGAACTCTCTTTCTTAGACTTTTTTTTTCAGGTACAGTTGGAAGGTAGGTACACAGACAGGTGGCAAGATCCATGATAAGGTTTTGATAGACTCAAGGAATCAATAACCTTTGGTTAAACGAAGTTATTCAGGACTCTGTTCAGAAAATTCTGTGCCTATCACATGCCAACCCATCCCTCCTGTCCTTTAGCACAGGACTAAATGGAAGTTTGCATTTATTAGTGAAAATCAGATGTTCTTTTGAAAGTTAATCTGGTGCAACAAATACCACACGAAAGAATTCCCCAGGCAAAGAAAATATATTATTACTCACTGTCTTAAAATAAATGATAAACTTGAGCAATGAAGTACTCACAAAATTGAGTGATAGAGTTCTCACTCTCTTGAAATTAAATGATAAAATTGAGCTCCTCCAAATGATGCTCCCTGAAATCTGAAATGAGCTCACGGATAAAACTGCTTTTGCTGAGTAACATGGTAAAGACTCTGCTATCTATTTGGGAGTATCGTAAAAAGATGAACGATTATATTGAAATATTACCCTTTGAGCAATGTAAATGAGTTACCTAAAAATAATTTGAAAGCACTTGACCAAAATCAAAGTGCACAGAGTCATCATTACCATGGGTCTGACAACTGCCAATGAGCAGCTCCAGGCAAGAAGTGAAAGAACCTTTTCTCTCCCCAAAAAGGAATCGGTATCATTCATCCCACATGCAGCCTCTTTGGTGTCCACATACCTGTACTATGCATCCACAGTTTAGATTTGAAAGTAGGACTCCAAGAATTGTTATAATTGAGGTGATTACATCTCAAGCTAAATATAATGCTCTCACTAAACAACCCATTGCAGAGCGTGCAGCAGAATTAAGATTTCAAAACTACCACAAATCTCAGAGAAGTTTACATCTCTCAAATAAATGCATTCCACCCAAAAGCAAACAAAATGGCTTTTCAGTGTAAGAAATCCTTTGTTTCCAAAAAACTCCACCAAAGCCAAGTAAGTACTTTATCATCCAAATCAACTACTTTCAGGGAGAAGGCCAGTCAGTAGCGTGGTCAGATGATACTGAGAAAAGCAGAGATTGTTTTCATCTTCTCAGCAGGACAGATTCCCCATGCCACAGACTAAATGACCTCTCCTTCCCCATATATCTAAAAAAAAAGGGATGCTTTAAAGATTTTTTAAAAAGATGTTTTAAATGAAGCAGATCTCAAATAATTCCTTTCCTGTGGCCTCTGAGTTAGCATTAAAAAGAGCAATTGTGGTGGCACCTTAGTGGCTCAGTCAGTTGGGCTACTGACTCTTGGTTTCGGCTCAGGTCATGATCTGAGGTCATGAGATTGAGCCCTGTGTCAGGTTCTGGCTCAGTATGGGAGCTTGGGATTCGCTTTTCCTCTCCCTCTGTCCCTCGCCCTGCTTGTGCATGCTCTCTCTCTAAAATAACTAAGTGAATCTTAAAAAGAAAAGCAGTTAGGGTAAAGTGGATATAGGCAAATAATGTTGGTGTTACTGAATGTGGTGACCACTGATTATCGATTCAGTCATTTGGGAAAAATTTGGAGTCTTAGAAATGGGTGTAAAGCGTTGTGTTCATCACTGTGGCCAAAGTCTGCCACTATTGAGCGCATTACTAATATATCCAGGTATTGAAAAATATTGTTAGGTTTTGATGATTCAGACTCCAGAATGGAGAGAAAGGAGGGTTGACTGGGGTCAAAACTGTGACTAATTCTCAAGATAACAGTGTTAATGGAGGCCCAAGTATGCCTTTCAGGGGTAGGAGGGGAGTGCCATGCTGAGTAAGTGCGTATTGGATAAAGGCCCTATCTGGGCATGAATGACAGAGACCAAGATAGTGAAGAAATGGGGTAGACAAATTTTCTATATTTGGGGTATTATAGCTCCTAGAAGATTTTAGGGCAGAGAATTGAGGAGGAGAGTGAAAAGCATTTTAATAAGTGTATTATATGTTTGGATATAGTCTGATTTAAAAATGTTTGAGTTTCTTAAATTTCTTAGAGTCAGAATTAAGTTTTCTGAAATGGGACCCTATTCTAGAACTTGACAACTGGAGTTTCCAAGTACTTAAGACATTTCTTGTCTTGTGATAATGAGAAACCTGGCAGATGAGAGTAATTCACTGCACAGGTCTTTAGAGAGGGCATCTAAAAAGACCTGGCTCCATCTCAACAATGCAGGAGAGGGCCTTACCCCAAGCACTAACCCAGCTATGGTGAATGTTTGATTTGGAAATCATTTGCAAACAGTCTACTCCATAAAATGTGGAAGTCTCTTAGAGGCTTAGAGAAAGTTGGCAAAGGAATCAAGCAGTTATTACTCCGTGCTTCACCTTGGCCTAGAAAAATGTGGGGAGGAAAAAACCCCAGGCCTGAAGTAAGAGATGCGATTACCCTCACAACCAGAGAAGTCATGACTTTGGGTGTCAGCCTATAATACTCGGGTGCACCGTCTGGCCCAGCATCCTCCACAGTGTCGGGGTTAATGTAGAGCATGAAATCAGCCATAATACCGGGCTTGCTAAAATGTAACATGGAGGCCACTGGGGGTGTGGGAAGGGTTCAGAGAAGGGTACAGGCCTTTGGAATGCGGAGGCCTATGTGACCACTCTGCCAGGAATGCCCCAGGAGTTGCCTTCCCAGAAGGCATGAGCCATGAATAAAACTGCTTAGCAGGAACAGCTGCCCTCTGATCTAAGGGAATGTATGCATTGTCCCCTAGGCTATGTTTAGCAGAACTCCTAGAACATGCAGATCAGCATATCGTATCTTTACTATAAACAGATCCTCCTAGTTTCAGGAAGACACCTTGTCACACATCATGTGCTTGAGAAACTTTGATCAAGATTTATGACTATAAAGGCGGGAGCAAAGAAGAGCAAAGGGTCTTCGGGTCTTGTCTCTGAGCATTGACTCTCTTGCCTTCTCCTCTATCACAGCAAAGTTTGGAGTCATCTTTCATCCGTCGGTACAGGGAGTGCTCGCCATCCTCAGCACCCAAGAAGGAAGCAGTTAGGATCT
This sequence comes from Procyon lotor, assembly GCA_028646535.1. Classification (NCBI taxonomy): domain Eukaryota; kingdom Metazoa; phylum Chordata; class Mammalia; order Carnivora; family Procyonidae; genus Procyon; species Procyon lotor. Next base: position 74,648,489 of record CM053604.1, read on the forward strand.
CTCTTGAAGTAGGTATAGGCAAGGCCATAAAATGAACTTTGTGGATACTTGGATCATTTGTCAGCAACATACCCAGTCTTCTTGCCTTTATGCCAGTCACACTAGTATGCCTGCTTGCTCTCTACTCTCCCAAGTTCTAGTTGCTCAAAATTTGCCTTTTCCCAGTAGGCCAACACTGTCATAAATGGTTTTCTTTCTTTTCTTTTTTTTTTTTTTAAAGATTTTATTTATTTATTTGACAGAGAAGAGACAGATCACAAGTAGGCAGGGAGGCAGGCAGAAAGAGAGGGGGAAGCAG
>CM053604.1:74649286-74677530 GCA_028646535.1 Procyon lotor
CTCTCTCTCTCTCTCTCTCTTTCTCTCTCTCTCCCTCTCTGTCTCTCTCTGTGTCTCTCTCATTCACTCTCTCTCCCCCCTACTCCCTTTTCTCTTCATTTCTCCCTTGGGACCACTTCCTTTGGGGAGGGCTACCCAGCTATCATGACATGAGGACACTTGTGCAGCCCTTGGAGAGGCCAATGAAGTAAATCATCCAAATAGTTTTTAAAAAGAAGTAAAATCGTCTTTGTTTACAGATGATAGGATCTTATATAGATAACATCTTAAAGATTCCGACAAAAAATTATTAGTACTAATCAATGAATTCAAAGATGTAGGATACAAAATCAACATACAGAAATCAGTTGCATTTCTATACACTAATAACAAAATATCTAAAAAAGAAAGAAAGAAGTCCCATTCACAATAGTATTAAAAGCAATAAAATACTAAGGAATAAATTTAACCCAGGAAGTGAAAGATCTGTACACTGAAAACTACAAGCTGTTGATGAAAGAAATTGAAAAAGACACAAATAAAGGGAAAGATATCCATACTCAATGGATTGATAAAGTTAATATTGTTAAAATGTCCATATGACCCAAAGCCACCTTTGATTCAATGCAATCCCTATCAAAATCCCAATGGTATTTTTCACAGAAATAGAAAAAAAAAAATCCTAAAATTCATATGAAACCACAGAAGATCCTGAATAGCAAGAGCAATTTTAGGAAAGAGGGAGGCATTATACTTCTTGATTTCAAACTATACTACAAATCTATGATAATCAAAACAGCATGATACTGCATAAAAAAAGACATAAACCACTGGAACAAAATTTAGAACACAGAAATAAACCCATGCCCATATGATCAGTTAATTTACAATAAAGTAGTCAAGAATATACAATGGGGAAAGGGTAGTCTCTTTAAAAAATGGTGCTGAGAAAACTGAATAACATGCAAAGGAATGAAATTGGACCCTGATCTTACACCACTCACAAGAATTAACTTGAAATGAATTAAAGACTTAAACAAAAGACCTAAAACCTTAAAACTTTGAGAAGAAAACATGAGGAAAAAGCTCCTCAACATTGGTCTTGGCAACAATTTCTTGGATATGACATCAAAAGCATAAGCTGCAATAGCAAAAATAAAAAAAATAAACAAGTAGGACCGCATCAAATTAAGCTTCCACACACAGCAGAAAGAAAAAATAAACCAAGTGAAAAGGCAATCCATGAAATGTTAGAAAATATTTGCAAGTCATATATCTGATATGGGGTTAACATCCAAAACATATAAGAAACTCATACAAGTCAATAACTAAACAAACAAACAAAACAATAATCAATTTGATTAAAAATTGGGCAGAGGATCTGAATAGGAATTTTTCCAAAGAAGGCATCCAAATGGTCAATAGATACATGAAAAAATGCACAATATCACCAATCATCAGGGAAATGAAAATCAAAACCATGATGAAACATCACCTCACATGTGTCAGAATGGCTAGACTCAAGATGACAGGAAATAATGTTGATGAGGATGTGGAGGAAAAGGAACCCTTTTGTACTGCTGATGGGAATGTAAACTGGTGTAGCCATTATGAAAAAGAATACAAATCTTCCTCAAAAAATTAAAAACAGAATTACTATATGATCTAGCAATCCCACTTCTGTGTATATATCCAAAGGAGGATATATATGAAACGAGGATCTTGAAGAAATGTCCATACCCTCATGTTCACTGCAACATTATTCACAATAGCCAAAGTATGGAAATGACCCAAGGGTCCTTCTATGAATGAGTGGATAAAGAAACTGTGGTATCCACATACAATGAAGTATTATTCAGCTATGAAAAAGAAGGAAAGTCTGCCATTTGCAATAACATGAGTTGACCCTGAGAGAGTTTTATACTAAGTGAAATAAATCAAACAGAGAAAGACAAGTACTGCATGATATAACTTACATGTGATATCTGAAAAAGTGGAACTCAGGAGTAGTATGGTGGTTGCCACCAGTGGTTGCCAGTGACTAGGAGATGGGAAAATTGTGAGATGTTGGTCAAATGATACAAACTTCCAGCTATAAAATTAATAAGTTTGAAGATCAAATCTATAGCATGGTGATTATAGTTAACAATATTATACTACATACTTGAAAGTTACTAAGAGATTAGATTTTAAAAGACCTGGGTGGCTCAGTAAGTTAAGAGTCCGCCTTTGAATCAGGTCATGATCTCGGGGTCCTGGGATTAAGCCCTGAGATGGGCTCCCTGTTCAGTGGGGAGTCTGTTTCTCCCTCTCCCCCTGCCCCTCATCTCTACTCGTTCTCTCTCTCTCTCAAATAAACAAATAAAATCTTAAAAAAAATTTTTTTAAAGTTCTTACCACAAAAAAAGAAATGATAATTATGTGAAGTGATAGAAACGTTAGCTAACCCACTGTGGTCATCATTTTGCAATATGTAAGTGTATCAAATCATCACATTGCACACTGTAAACTTATACAATATTATATGTCAATTATACCTCAATAAAGATGGAATAAAATAAAATAAAATAGAATTTTAGTTTCTGGCCACCAGGAGCCAAGGGATCTTGGAAGCAGATCCTCCCCTCTGAATCTTCAGAAGGACCAACAGCAGGTCTGACTAACAGCTTGACCTCAAGAGAAACCCTGAGCTGGAACCACCCTGCTCAGTCATGGCCAATTCTTTCCCCCAGGAAACTGTGGGAAAAGATTGTTTGGGTTTTTTTTTAAGCTGTTAGGTTGTGGAGATATTTGCTACACAGCAATAGATAACTAATACACACGCATACAACTTAGACTCATTCAAATCTGTATTGGACACAACATGTTCAATGAATGTGGCTTGACCTTTTAACATGAAATTGTACACATCCATCTTTCTCAGAAATATTACTTCCTTTTCACAAGCGCATTATGTTTTCAGATACACATTGTTTTCTGTTTCAACAGAATAAAAACTCAAAAGTAGAGAGACCATGGGATGTATTCTGGAGACTTTTAACTAATATCAATATCCAAGAGAAGATTACAGGCCTTAAAAAACACAGTTTGTCTCCATTTTGTAGTGTGTAAGTAATGTGTATAAACCTCAGTGAAAATCACAATGAACTGTAATTATGTGTTTTTTAACTCCAGTTTAGCAATAACATCAATACTGTCTTCACTTTTTCAAGTCCACCATCTTACCAAAAACTAAATGTCAACAGACTCCTATTTTTTATTTTCTTTATTGCCATTAAGGAACTTGCCTACTGATGCTACATAGACGAATGAGATGCCAAAGTGAAAAAAGATACATAGAGGTGATTATAGGCAATAACACAAGGTAAAGTTATTGCATTATCTAGAAACTTTTGACAAAATTTTCTAGTGAGATTTGGATTTAATGTTTAAAACCTCAAAAACCTTAGAGATAAAAATAAATTCAAGTTGGGTTGAAGGTTTAGAAGCATATAATAGATACAGATTCCCAATCTAGTTGGTCACTTTTAATGAATTAAAATGGAGAGAGACCAGAAAGCAAATAAAACATCTTAGCCATGCTCTAAAATCAAAGAGAATCATTAAAATAAATTTTTTCTGAGACAGGGAAAAAGGAACCGAATGATTAATCAAGTATCTAACTCTCCACTAAAATGTTTGGCAGCACCTTTCACATATTGCAAAATTTGACTAGACCATTATGCAAAGAAATAGTTCTTCAACGGCGACCATCTGTTGCAAAGAGAAAAAAGCAAGGATAAAGACATAGCTGTCAGGAGAACTTGGAGAAGTTCTCTTTAACATTCTTACAGGGTCTTGATATCTCCTTGTTCTAGAAGTCTCAACTGCATGCCTGTTTCCCCACCCGGTGAAGTAGTCCATCCTAGTATATAGACTAAGTAAATCAAAAGTCAATTTTCAACTTTCATACTCCAGTGGGCTCAGGCATTTTTTTCTTTTTTTTTTTTTTAGGGGCCAGTGGGGGGCAGAGGGAGAAGGGGGGCAAGAGAATACCAAGTAGGCTCCATGCCCAGTACAGAGCCCAACATGAGGCTCAATCTCACAACCCTGAGATCATGACCTGAACTGAAATCAAGAGTCAAATGCTTAACTGACTGAGCCACCCAGATGCCTCAGTGGACTCAGGCTTTAAACCAGACTGAATTTTATTTCCATAGGCCTAATAAACTTGGAGAGTTATAATATTGTCTCTCAAAACCTCAAAAACTGAATGTTTGCACTTCCAGGTTTGGCCTTTATTTCTAGACTCCATGAATGCAGTAATGGAGGCACAACAATAGACTTGACTGTGTGATAAGTTTCCCTCATTTTAATTTGGAAGAATAGACAGCCTATAATTGTCTTGCCTATTGGAAGCTACTTACAGTCTCATTTCTTTAACTTGCTATAGCTCATTACTTCTTTAAAGATATAATTCCAATGAACTTTGGTAATAGAGAATGGGGGTAGAGGTGCCATAAATAGAATTTTAAAAGCTAAGCTCCAAGGTGATATTAGGGCAAGGCCACATCTTGTCCACTGTGACATCCCCCTAAGATGACTTCCTGCCTGCAGACCCACATTCAAAACACCATTCAAGTAAGTAGAATCAGACCCCCTATTTATGAATAAACTACATTTATTTCTTCTTCTATAGAATCAGAATCAAAGAGGTGTATCTGCTAGAAATACCACGTAAATCAATATTTAACAAATAGCAGGAGAGCAAATAACAGGTTACCCATAATTATCTACAAATGCCTCAAAGAGAAATGAAACCTCAAAATATTCAACCTCGCATTTATCTACTACACGTTTATACTAAGGTTGTCACCACCTAAAAATGCCCAAAGATCAAATCTTCAGCTCCTGTCAACACTTAGCACATGTTCTTGTGCATAATAGATGCTCAATACATAGTTGTGGGAGAGGGAAGGAAGAAGGGAAGAGTAAGTTGGCAGGGACACACGATGTAGCTAACGACTGCACAATACAACTATAAGACAGATTATTCCTTTACGCTATTCAATCTGACTCAATAAAGATTTATTTACCCCCTTCTCTGGGCTCCCCACAGTTCAATACCATGTGAATTTACTCAGCTCTGAAATCCATTGTCCCAAAACACATCACTCTTCAAAGAGAATAATTATTCATCCCTTTCTGTGATGGGAGACATGGTAGAGAAGGAAGAATAGAAAGATAAGGCAAAGCTATTTTTCTGACAAAGAGATCCAAAGCCTTCTCTATCCTCACACTTCGAAAGCCCTCCAACTTTAGGCTAATGCTAAAGGCAAAAGAGAGAGAAAGCAGATGAGTGAGTTTGGTCATTTTTGGCACTTGTCAAAAAAACTAAATATTTTCCCCGAATGTTTTACATTCAATAATACCCAACCACAATGTGCCAAGCCTGTTTTCCCTTAACGTTGCAAACCCATGTGTATTCCAAGGGAAATAGAATCCATGTGTCTCTGATTTGCTTACACTTAAATCATTATAAAATGTTCAATTTTTTAAAAGGATGTCCAAGATATCTTGTGGGCCATGTTCATGATGCTCCTTTAGGATTCTTCCTCAGAATGTGGAATTTTGAAGAGCCAATGAAGACAAAGCCCTGGATAATTAATTAGACCGACTTACTCAGGACTTAAAATCTCCAAGTAGATTTTTGTCTCTCTGTGCAGAACAGCATGAATCTGAATGAAAGAGTGACTGGAATTCTTAGAGAAAATTTGCTAAATCGGCCCATTTCCTTAGAATACTCTTTCAATCTTTATTATTAGGCCTAGTTAACTTGGACTCTTCTTCAGGCTATTCAAATAAGATACCTAAAATATTACACACAACATAAAACTTTCTTGAGAACATGTAGGAAAGTGTAAAAGATGGGTGAGCAGCCCAGGCACTGCTCAAAGAATTAAGTTCATTATTTCTTCAGAGAATGTCCTCTAAGATAGTAAAAGACAAACACTGTGTGATAATTTCCCCAACATGATGATGTGGTGAACTAAGGTTCTAAAGCATAGAGAATGGGAGAAGCCAACTATAGAAGGGAAATCAGTTAGGTTTAGGGGTGGACTCACGGCCTTTAACTCAGGACAGTCCCAGCCTAATGAGAAAGGGATGTAGCCCACATTCTGCCTTTCCCTTGCTCCTTCACTGCAGGCTCTCTCCACAGTTGTGCTGGACTTCAGCAAAGGGGGAAGAGAAGAGGTTCACAGCGGTGAGGCTGCACCTTTGGGAGGGCCTGGTGGCTCTGGTGGTTAAGCAACTGACTCTTGATTTTGGCTCAGGTCATGACCTCCCGGTTGTGAGATGGAGCTCCTCGAGGGGCCCCACGCTCACCGCAGAGTCTGCCTGAGATTGTTTGCCCTCTTTCTCCCTCCCTCTTTGCTCCTCCCCCTGCTCACACACATGTGCGCTCTCGCTCACTCTCCAATAAGTAAGATCTTCAAAAATAACTAAATACTGAACTTAAATACCATAAATACAAGTACTTAAAAGAAAACTTTTGCATTCCTTGTTGTTCAAAACGTAGACTAACAAAGTGATAAGGCAAAATCCTGTTGACTGGGTCTAAAATTTAAGAAGCAAACAAAAATAAAGAACTGAAAAAGCTATTTTACTTAAAAGCACCCAGAAAGGAGGCTAGCTTCCCCAAAGTGAGTGTAGACAAAGTGAGTCTCATATTTGAGGAGGAAGCACAGGAAAGAAGAAAAAAAAATCACGGGCTATGTGTTTAATCAGTGTTGGTGTGCTCTGGTCCATCAATTCACTCTCCCAACAAACCATAAATGTAGTTTATATGGCCATCAGTTTAATCTCAGGTAGTGGCAGCTTCATCTTTATAAGGTAGTGCCTCCATCTCTCCTTCTCCCTGGCCTGTGAGGATCCGGCACACAATTTGCAAACATCCTTGGAGACCAGAGACCTTATAAAGTCTCAGTACAACCCAATCAATGGCTGTTGGGTGGGGTGGGATGAGGGGAAGCAGGGGGAGGAGCAGCTGCACGGATTGGCAACCATCTGGACCCAGTCCTCTGGATTCTGGCCTCTGATACAAAGAGGAAACTGCAGAGACATCCGGGACGCTCTGTCATAAACTTAGTTCCTGACCCAGACTTGTGACTCTGAACTTATTTCACTAGGGAAAAGAAGGTCTTAATTTGTTCAATTATGTTTATCCCTATCAGGAAAAGCCTCGCATGCCCTGCTGCCACTTTGGAGGAGCCCACAATCAGGAATCGTAAAAGTTGGGCAAAATATGTGCAATAAAACAAGAGAGCACTGCATCTATTGAGATTATTTAGCACTGTTGGCTATGGTCCAGCTAAGGTCCAGCCAAATGTTCATCATAGTCCAGGAGAACCTGAAAGAAAAGGATACTTCACTTGACCGTGACTTTTCATTTTGCGCTTGAAGTTAAAGCAACTGAAAATTCTATGGGCAGGAAATTGATTTTAACAAGGCAAAATTTGTTTCCTTTAAAAAAATAATAAAAGAACTCACAAAAGCTCTTTTCATGATAATTTACACTACAATCCTTTGTTCTTTATAACAGCGATGACTCTTCTCCTTAAAAGTCTTGGCTCCAGGGACACAGTGCTATTCAACTTCCCTTGTTTCTCTTGTCAAGCTCTTTATCCTCACAACACCCCGCCCACTGCCATTGCCTCTCCAACTCGTGAGATTCGTGAAAATTAATAAAAAATATTCCAACAGAATTAGACACAGACACCTTGAGAAATTTATGTGTTTTCTTAGTTTTGATAGTTTGGGGTATTCCATCAGATCTATATTTCTAGCACCACAATTTGGGGGTCCAATGTTTGCACTGTTGAGAACAGTCAAAGGTTTTCTAAATTAGTGTTGTGTTTTCAGAGAGAGTTCCCTCAAAGACTCAGTGGACTTCTAATCACTTCACTTCCAGTCAGTTCCACCCTGTGTATACCAGTAACCACACCCAAAATTAGTTTCTAGACATAGTAAGATGTGGCATTTAAAAAGACTTTGAAGGAAAAAAAAAAAAGACTTTGAAGAAATAAAAGTCTCAGTAAAATTTCTTTGTTGAATGAATTGATTCAGGGGAAAGATCAAATCAAGGGTGTGGACCTCTCATTCAAGCCAGTTAACTTCAAGGTAGCCAACATTGAGTTGAGAGGCAGAGAGAAGCATGAAGATAAAAAAGCAAATAAGGAAAGGCCATCTTGAGATTTAATTAACTCAAGCTGCTTTAACAAATATTCTTTTACCTAAAACAGCCACCTTTACTTTCTCCAGATTTATTTTGTGGGAACACCTGCCTCTTCAACACGCTTACTAAATAAACATACAAGTTAGGCTTTTTCTCACGTGGCAAAAGTTATTAAATATATACCTGCCGTTCTTAGCTTGAGCTAATCAAGTACGTCAAGGTATGTCAAGCAACTCTGTGGAATCTTTTGTTTTGTCCTGTCATGGTTGAAAGTTGGCTCCACAGATCTAAGAACATCCACACTCATGTAAGGAAAGTGTAGAAGGTGTGGCATCAACAATATATGTCCCTTTAATCACGAAGTCATTTAACATTCAAATCCAGTATCTCCCACTCTGCCTGTGTTCTAGACAGTTTAAGCAGGCAGTAGTGCTAAACATCTAAGTTTAAATAAAGTAAGGTTGACCTATTAATTAAAATATCTGAATCAGAGCAAAAAATGCACAATATTTAATATTTAACAAAATCTTTATAACTTGAAAAATTGGAAAATGAGGAATGTTACATAAGTTGCCATATGTTGCAATATGGATTAAGGGAAATAAATTTTAATTTAGAGAAAAACTGGGGCAAAAACTATGAGTTTTTGAAATGGATTAAATTTTTTAATGCCAAAAATAAAGTCACTTATAATGATAAACAATACTGATTTGGTTCAGTCAGCCGTGGGTAAGACAAATGCGGGTGACTGAATTGGTTCCTGACATATAAGGAAAGGAAGGAAGGAAGAGAAGAAGAAAGGGAAGAAGAAATGAGGCAAGGGAGAAAGAGAGGAAGGAAAGAAGGAAAGGAGGGAGGGAGGGAAGAAGGATGAATTGCAAAACGAAAGATAGTTTCATTAAAGACTCTTTATGGTTAACCAGATTCAAAATGGATTAAAACAGGATTCATGGAGGCAATTGTTCAAAAGCAGCTTGACTAAAAGGTTTGTAGATTCAAATTTACAGTTGCTTGGTAGAGGAGAAAATGCCAACCACAGTGAGAGGAAGGCATAATTAATGCCAGACATTACTTTAGGTATTATTATTTTTTCTTTTTTTATTTTAGCTCAATTTAATTAATAGGGTCATCATACCTCATTTAAACTTAGATATTTAACGATACTGCCCAACTGAAATTTTGCAGGACACTGGCAGAAGAGGAGTGCTAGAGAATTCAAACAGTAAGCAAAAAAATTATAATAAAAGTACTATTGGAACATGAATGAGGAAATACCTTTTTATTTAAGGGATAGTCAATGGCAGCTCTCAAATGGTTTTGAGAGCCATTGTGAAGCTATTGAGGTAAGTTTTATAAGATGAATTGGATCCATCAGGCAGATGCAGTGAAAAGGAGCCCATGTTACTGGAACAACAGCATATGTTGAGGCCTGAGCCCATGAAAGAACATGAAAGGTCTGTGAGATGGGGGACAGCAGTGGCAAGAGTTGGAGCCTGAAAATATAAGCTATTGGTAAGATCATGAATTCCTTTGGGTGATTTGTAAACTACTAAAAAGTGCTTTGTCTCTAACGAATGGACAATAGAGACTGGCGATGGGGGATTTTAACCAGATGAATAGTTTTTCTAAAAGTAATTCAGATAAAACTATAGATGTGTAGGAGAAAGTGAGACGGGAGGCAGGGAGACCACTTAATTGCTATTTTGTGGACAAGAGAAAATGAATGCCTGCATTAAATCAACAGTGGTGGGAATAAAGACGAAAAAGACTCAAGACATATTGAGGGTATAGGAAAAGTCTACCTTAAGTAAAAACTGAACATGAGTAGAAGAGTCAAGAAAGACCCAATGCTTCTGGATGTGGTGACTGGTGGATGATGGTAGCATTTTTTTTTAAGATTTTATTTATTTATTTGACAGAGAGAGATCACAAGAAGGCAGAGAGGCAGGCAGAGAGAGACTGGGGAAACAGGCTTCCTGCGGAGCAGAGAGCCTGATGCGGGGCTCCATCCCAGGACCCTAAGATCATGACCTGGGCCGAAGGCAGAGGCTTTTAACCTACTGAGCCACCCAGGAACCCCAATGATGGTAGCATTAATTGAGGTGTGGAATATTGAAGAAAACAGACTTGAAACAAATAACATATTTGTTTAGAACAAGTTACAGTGATGATGTGGCAAATCAGTAGAAGTATCTCCTAGATATTCAGAAATAAGCACTCAGAGATCTAGAAATAGACACCGTAGGGGCACCTGGGTGGCTCAGTCGTTAACCACTAACCATTCCCTCTGCTTGTGTTCCCTCTCTCGCTGTGTTTCTCTCTGTCAAATAAATAAAATCTTTAAAAAAAAAAAAGAAAGAAAGAAAGAGACACAGTAAAGGAAAAGGTTGGGGACCCAACAGAATGGTGGAATCCAATGAAGATGAAACCTTTCTCAGAGACTATATAAAAGCAAGTACCAAAGAAGTAAATGAATCTTCTGGGACATTAGATAAGAACTGGTATTTTGATGATTTTGCTTGCAAATAATTGTTTGGCTGGGTCCCTTGACCTTCATTCTTCTCTTGTTGTCTTCCTGTTTTCATGTGGTAACTTTTGCACATACACCACATAATAGGCAAGAAAAGGAGACAAACTGAAATCAGTCCCCTTGAGACCGCTTAGCAGCTCTGTTAGGAATTTGATAAGAGAGAAAACTGAAACTATCGATTAAATTCATGCACAACAGTTAACTGTAGGATTCAGTTATGCATATTTAGATAACTGAGCCTTGCTTATGTGAAAAAAAATTTTGAAGAGTCACTAAAATCCTATAAAGCTATCTAAATTTCTCATTCCCCAGAATGGAAGAAAGAACTATTCTCTATTTTCATAACATACTTCCTGATCACTAGATGGAGGCACCCCCTATACCAATTTCTTTCAGTCAAGAAATGCAAAGTAGGGGATAAAATTCTCAGTATCTGTCAAGTCTCAGAAAACATACTGGCCATCAATGAGAGACCAACTCTCCTCATTCCAAACCTTGAGTTACACACTACACCTCCCCACAGACTGTGAATCTCTTCTGTCCCTAGAGTCTGGCATGCTGGAGAAGATAGGCAATTAAAAAACTGCCTTTCCTTCTCTCTTGGGAAAAGACCCCTCTTGTATTGAAGTATAGTAGTCTTTGTTATACTTCTTTGTTACTTCTTTGTTACTCCTCATCTTTCTCTCTCTCTTCCTCTTGGATATAGGTTGTCCTTATGACTGCTCTGACCAATTGGATGCTACAGAAGTGATGGTGTGCCTTAAGAGATTGTGGCTTGTGCTTTTTTCTCCTTAGGTTGCTCCTTCAAAAGTAGCCATTATGTAAGAAGTCCAACCTTTCCGACAGTAAAGGAAGGCCACATGAGGAAAAATACCCAAAGCTAGACTGGATGATCCAGCCCCACCGACTCCAAGGTCCAAGCAGAAGAACCACCCAACTGAGCCTCAGCCAATCCACAGAATGGCAAGGAGTAATAAATTGTTGCTTTATGCTATTAAATTTTGGGGTCATCTGTAACACATAACTCATAACTAAGAAAACTTTTTTGGATCTAAAGGCTATATTAAAAACAAAATGCTCCCATACAAGAGGCATAAGCATCAGTGCGTTATAAGTCATTTACTTTAATGCTGGTTTAAACTTTAATATTTTTTTAATGGAAGTACTGGTACTGATTGATTCATCCATTCCACAAGAAATTATAGAGAGCTGTAACACAACAGACATTCTTCCAGATGCCTGGGTACCCAGCTTTAAACAAGATGAGAAAGATCCCTGCTCTTGTGATGCAGCCTACATTCAAGTGAAGGGTGGGAAAAGCAGATAATAGATTAGTAAACAGATAAATAGACAAAAAATTGGAGGGTTGCTAAAAATATAACAGGGTCATGCAAGAGAGAGAAAGAATGGGCAAGGAACCTTCTTGAGATTGGAGGATTGCAAATGGTTGTCTAGGAATAGGGTTATTTGAGCTGAGACCAGAAGAATAAGAAATAACCAACTATGAGAAGATCTGCAGGGGAAAAGGAAGAGAAGAAAGCTGTCCAGAGGAAACCACCGGTGCCAATGCCTTGCTTAGAAAGGCAGTAGGCTTATTGGAGGACTAGAAATGCCACTGTGGCCAGAGCAAAGGAAGCTCATAGGAAGAGGTATGAGATGAACAGAAGAGCAGGCAGAGGCCAGAGAACTCATGTAGGGCCCTGTGGATCACAGGAGTCATTTGAGCTTTATTCAAATGATTAATAATGGAACCCACTGGAGAGCATAACTACAGCTGATGTTAATTGGCTTCAAGAGTAGACCCTTGAAAAAACTCTTCAATTCAGAGGCTGAGGACCAATTTCAAAGATTATCTCAATCCACATGAAAGGAAAGTTACACTGATGCCAACCAAGAGAAGGGACATGCCAAGAAGGAAGCCTGGAACACATGTAAAACTCAGCTCTTCCAACCACCACAGGCACCGTAGCAACAATGAGGTAGAGCAGACGGAATGCTGAGGTAAGCAAAAACACAACCACAAGGAGAAAGGCCAACTCTGCCAGTTCGATATTACTGATGATAACAGTGACTTAACATTTTCATGTGCCAGAACCTACAGAGAAGCCACATCATCTCACTTGATCCTTAGAGTTGCCCCGTGAAACAGGCTGGGAAGTTTTTATCACCATCTTAGAGATGGGAATCAAAATTAGAGAAGGCTACACTACTCTACTGAAGCCACACAACTCCGGATAAAATGCAGATTCTCTGTCCTAGTCCCTTGTTCCCTTTTCTTCCCTTGTTCTGACACCACCTAACCAGATCCCAAATAAAGTACTCCCAAAACATGTGGAAAATTACACAACATGCGAAATTGTTGAAATTTCATCAGAGACAACATTCCGAAAATCAGTCTCCTGTTCATCTGCATAGGACCCCATTTGGGTTGTGGTTTCTGGGGATTCAAGAATGGATATGTCCTGGTGGCTCAGTCGGTTAAGTACCTGCCTTCAGCTTAGGGAGATTGAGCCCTGTGTCTAGCTCCCTGCTGAGTGGAGCCTGCTTCTCCCTCTCCCTCTACTCACTCTCTTGGGAGTGATATCTCTCTCTCCCTCTCTCAAATAAATAATATTTTAAAATATTAAAAATATCTTTAAAATCTTTAAAAAAATCTTTTAAAACCTTAAAACAAAAATCTTTTTAAAATCTTAAAAAAAAAAAATGGATATGCCCTTCCAAACAGGATATGGTAAACCTCACCCAGCTGACTTGATGAGGTCTATGGTCCTCAAAAAATGTGAAAAAGAGATTTTCATGTCATGTTTGTGGCTTAAATTTGAAACCTCGCTCTAAAACTTAAATTTCAGGGGCGCCTAAGTGGCTCAGTGGTTAAAGCCTCTGCCTTCGGCTCAGGTAATGACCTCGGGGTCCTGGGATCGAGCCCCGCATTGGGCTCTCTGCTCAGCAGGGAGCCTACTTCCCCCTCTCTCTCTCTGCCTGCCTCTCTGCCTATTTGTGATCTCTCTCTGTGTCAGATAAATAAATAAAATCTTTAAAAATAAAAAAAATAAAACAAATTTCAAAAGCAGTCCCTTAACTCATCCAGCAGTCTTTTACGGATTTCCTCAAAGTTCTTAGGAAACATGGGAAATAACTACTGAGAAAGGCACTGAGAGTAACTCTCTTTTGTTCTGGTGTATTCTCCATTTTCTTTTACATTTTCCTCAAACAGAATAGAATCATGAGAATAATGAGCCTGAAATGATCAGAATAGTTCTGCAACAAATGAGTAAGTTCACCAAGTTTACAAATAACTGAATATTATATATAAAAGTTCACAAAGGGAATACTAGCAAACACACGGTAAATAGCTTTCAGTGAATCAGAAGAGCCTTTACCATGGACTATAGTGACTTTTTTCCTAAAGCACTTGTGGATGATCTAGGAGGCAATTCCTAGACCAGTGTTTGTCCTCAAATAATGCTTTAATTAGTGTCTACATCTTGACAACGAGGTGCTTTGAAATGCTTAAAGTACAAACTTCCATGTACAAAAATATTTTTAATTAACTATTTAACAATCATATATGCTTTGAGGAAACATGTATGGGTTTTGATTTATTATGTATTTTAAAGCGATAAATCTTAAAACAATATTTTGCGTTATACAATAGATTATTTGATTCATGATCTGACAATCTAGTGTAAAAATTCCAATCTATGGGTCAGTGAGTCATTTTCATAACATATTTTTGAAAGTTGAGGGACTCAAAGCTACAAAAATGTTTTGGGGTTTCTACATCACAAACTGTGCTTCCCTGGTGATATTTAAGCATCCCCTACAGAATTCACAAAATGATATGCCCCTCAAATTTTTAAATTATATCCAGAAAGAACATTATGCCTGCATTATCCCTGTGGACTACTTGCTTTTGACATGACTCAACTTGTTTTGTTTTCTGGTGTTGAAAGGGGTGGAAAAATTGATCTGTTTAATGAATATTTCTGAAAAACATTAACACACAACAAGTGAAAAGGGACATGCTTTTCAAAGTTTAGAACTTAGAAGAAACAAAGCCAGCTGTTAGGCAGGAAAAAAAGTGAGTCTACTGAAAAAATGAACAGTTTTATTTTCAAACATAGTCCCAAAGACCATTAATGTTTTCAGTCTAAGTAAGCAATAAAGGTCAGTTTGAAAAATATCCATCCAGTAACAGCACTGCTTTGAAACATTAAGAAAATAAGTTCTCGTGGAAGGGGATTCAGAAAGAGTAACCAACCACAGTAATGATAATTATCATCACCACCTGAAAGCCTGACATGTAAGGTATTCTGTGCAGAGTGTGTTTATGTGAACACAAACAGTAAGTAGGTCACCAGCTGTGAGCACATTTAAGGGACCTGGTGGGACAGAGGACAGATTTCTGACCTCAACAGAACTGAGTTCTCCCAGGTCTTCTGCTAATTAACAAAAAAAACTGCGGCCTCCATTCCTCAACTCCAGAACAAAGGAAGGGCAGCATTGGGTGACCCTTATGGTGCTTTATAACTCATCCTATAATATCACAAGAAAATACACACAAAACTAATTATAAGAATAAAACAGTGACACATTATTACCACACATAATGATTTGGAGAACTTTTTAGTGGAAAAGATGGCAAATTCCCTAGCAATACCATAGCCACACATTATATCTCATCCTATAATAATTCCTGAAGAATTATTAGAATTTGAGTCCCTACTTCTTTCTAGCCATTATTATTTGTCACCAGATACTTTGTTCCCCATTACTAGAGTATCCAAACACATGTGCTACCACCACCCAGTCAAAACGTAGCAGAGAAGATTCCTACATCAACAGGTAGGTGCTGGCACTTTCCACACACTATCTCTTCAACAATCCTGTAGAGAAAGTATTATCACCCCTGTAATGCAGACGAAGGAGCTGAAGCTCAGAAATTCACTCGACTCTTGAGCTGAGTTTATACCCAGCTTTAAAAATGGTACATGTTCCCCCACCATCATTTGATGCCATCACAAAACCAGGAAAATACTGATTAATGAAAATACAGTTTACACCATATGCATGTAAATCACTGCATCTTTAAAAACATTTAAGAAAATCTAATTTCAGAATTTTTCAATTCCTGGTCATTTGCTTATGGCTTGTTGGCTACTGTTCCTTTCAAAATGAAACTAGCTATGTGTCCATCTGCTCCATTGGATTGGAAGATCATCAAGGACAAGAGTTGTGCATGATTCATTTACATATTTCCAGTCTAGCACTCTGACTGCCAAATAGTAATGTGTAATAAATGCAGACATAATCTGAAACATTTGAGATAAATTGATGGGATAAAACAGTAATACTGAGAAAATTCTAACCATAGTATCAGTTTATTTCACATATTTTCCTTTATTACTACTTTTATTAATTCGTGAACTAAGGAAAAGTACCTTTGTTAACTTCTAGTGACAGACTAAGTTGACTGGGCCATCAGCATTCTGTGTAAGCATAGTGTGGGAAAGACTGGTCAAAGATAGAAATAGAATGTGGGTTGACATCCTCCTTCGAGATCTAATGAGTCCTGCGTCTCGGGAAATCAGGGAAGCCATGCCAGTCTCTATTTTTATTGTTTGGTTGATTGGTTTTGTTTTACACACCATAATGTAAAGCCACTCAAACAGATCTCCAGGAATGGCTTTTCACATTCCCCATTCTTCCCCATAGTCATCCCCACCCCCACCCAAAGACAGGAGGAAATTAGCTCTTTGGCTGACTATCCAATCTCATGTCCACTGAGACACATTAGTAATTCTCAATGGGGCAACGGTAGTGAATCTGGCTGATGATAGCTGAGCTGAGTAGTTAGTTGACCTACCTGCTGATGAGCTCATCCCCAAAGCCATTCATGACTCTAGCAGATGTTTAGACTTCACATAGTTGTAGCCTTCTTTTTCAGTCTCCAAAGCCAACCAGGATCCCATGCAAATCTGCTCCGCAATGTGGCACGCACAGCTAGACCATGGAGAACAAGGAGAAAGACATCCAGAGGACCTGCTACTGTACTACTTCCTCACACCCAGAATCATACTACTGTAACTGCAAATGACTTTGCTATAGTTCACAGCTGTGTGAGCTGTCTGCTGGAAGAAGAATGAAGAGAGAAGAATTTACACTGAGATCAAAATTTGCCTGCTTACATGAAGGGAAAATCTCACTACAGCAAACAAATCATAGTGATCCCAAAAAAGCGAAATGGACAGCTTCAAAGACCAGCACCTCTTCTTTATCCCCAGGAAAAGCATTATCTGGGAAGCTAATTGTAAAAAAAAAAAAAAAAAAAAATTGATAAAACTTCTCTGGCACGATTCTTTCTTTCACCAGAAATAAGTAGATAGCTGACATATCCCGATGCACAGACCTCAAATGTTCCATAGGAATTAAGGTACACTACTAGGCTTTGATAACATGGGATTGGAGCTTGTAAACGCCTTGCCAAGATGGGCCGACATATACCAATACCCAGTGATAATTTGATATTATTGCTGAATTTGAATGTGTATGCCTAAGCATTTATATGCATACATACATATATTGATTTTAAATGTGGGCAATGAAAACCAAAAAACCAAAAAGAAAACCATTTTCTGTGCAAAATCCCAATTTCTGGCTCAACTGAGAAAAAGGTCATATACATCTTAGATTTTACTTTTATCTTCAAAAAATATTTTGCAAACTCATGGTATCAATGTTTTCAAGCCAAAGAACAATTGCTGCCCAATTGCCATGTGCAACTTAGAGATTGTACAACTGAAAACTCTATGTAATTCTCCCTGAACAGATTGCTTTTGATAGATACCATAAATGAAATTCAAATCAACTGCAAACATCCAGCCAGGCTTGTTCTAACAATGCAAGAAACTCCTCAACAAAAATGATTAGGCAATCTCTTTGTTTGAGGTGAAATTCCAATGATTTCCAGTCTTGGTTTTTGTCACATCCCAGTGAGTTTCTGAAATTTTAAAGTGTGTTACAAATCTTTCAAATAAAATATGAAATTAAATTTGAAAAACCACTCGTGCTTTTTAGTGTTAAAATGGAACATGTTCACTATAGATTGTAGCGGGGGAAGTTTTGTAAAGTCAACCCTTTCTAAAGGGTTAGAAATAGGGGATTAGAGGCTAAGGGCATGTATACTTTAAGTCCCCACAACTAAAACAATAATGAAAGAAAATCCATCAATGGGACTGCTGCCTCGTCCAAACAAAAGCTTATTATTTTAGGTATAAAATACTTTCAATTTTGAATATTACTCCTAATACATTCCCCATTTTTCTTTAAGTAGAGCAATTTCCTTTTAAGTGGAAGTAGTTGCATCTTCACATCTATTTGAAAATGCAATTAGATGGAAATCTAATACACTACAGCTGGAAAATGAACAATCCATTTTTCCTCTCCCTAGACAAGGTCACACTGCTGAGCACACTCAAGTTAAGCGTGATACAGAAGTTAAGCCATAAATCCAATGAGATGGAAGACTCTGGCACCCAGGCCACAGCAAGGCCCAGTGTCAAAGGGGTTCACACTTGTTTCTGTCTGTCGCATTTAAAAACTCTCAGTTCTTATTAACAAATAACTCCTCTCTTAGAAAAAAAAAAAGTGTAGTATTTTATAGACCAGATAAACAAAAGACACTGTCATTTTTAAACCAAAACATATTTAGGGGAAAAAATGTAAGTGAAACTAATTTGCTACATATGTTTTATACATACAGTACATAAGGGGGTTTCTCCGACGCCATATGGAAAGCATCTGAACTTGTAAGACAATGACCTTCATAAATCACTCTAGGCTCCAACTCCAAATTATGTCTTGTTCCCTCACTCATGGGATAGTCACTATATCTCATATAAATTCATTATGTTATATGTGCACAATAATCTATCTCTACCTTTATAAGGAATGATGTCATAACACACAGGCAAGGTTTTTTTAAAAAGGGAAGAAGTTCTCCCACCAGATGGGCCAACCTATAGCACGGCTTCTCCAAACACATTATGTTTCACAATGCAGAGTATCCATGCTGCTCAAAGGAAAGGCAAGTCAAGGGAGAAGGAAATGAACATTCTGAGAACAAAATGTTTTCCGAGCCTTCCTGACTTCTTCTTCCAAGGTAAATGTAAAATGATATAGTCTTATATCTTTTCACATACTTTCCTTTTATATATTTCCCACTTATATTCATCAAAACGGAGCTTATCTTCTCCCTAATAACTTTTATCTGTACTGGATCACTAACTATGGTACTAGCAGGTTTTTCTCTACACAAATGTCTGTCCATGACAAAGGTTCCAATTAAGGAGGCAGCAAGTTTTTGCCTCTGGTTGACAAAGGAAAAAAAAAATAGACATTCTCTACCTCTAGCCTCTTTTTCCATAGAAAGTTGTTTTTTACCAACTTCCTTATGGATCCAATCTTTCTTCTATTTTTTTCTAGTTGAGGAATATAGCTTTCTCTGTCCCCTTATTCACTTCCAATCACTTGAGGAAATGAGCACTGAGCTAAGATGAATACCAACTGCTCAGTCTCTCTTCTAAAGAACCTTAAGTCTCCTAAATCCGTAACCTTAATGAAAACTACAAAAACCATGTGTAAACCTAAAGAAGTACTACTTCTTCAGTCTTTTGAAATTATCTTCCTCTTCTTACCTCTAGCTTTCTCTTTCGCCTTGGACTAGGGATCAAACATGTAACATAAAGGTATAAAGAGACTAGGTCAAAGGCCACAATAAATACATGTTGAATGAATTAAGTAAACATGGCTAAAATGAGGAGTTATTAGGAGAATTATAGCCTGGAGAAATTATGCCCCATCTGAAGTGGGTAGTTCTAAAAAATTGTTGAAAGTCAGGATTACTCTGGGGATAGAAAAAACACTATATGGGCCAACCACGTATGGGCTGAAAAATTATGTCTTCAGGCCATTTCAAGTCTGCAAAACAAAAGTGTACAGCCGCAGACTTAGAAGCTAAATTTGCTTAAGGAAGAAACTATAGTTGGAAATACAGGATCCCAATTAACTCTAAATGCTATACAATGCTAAGTGTTGTTATAAATATCTGAAGAGATCAGTAGAGAATGACAAAGTAGCAGGCCATAATAACATCAAAAACATAAGCAATATCTACCTTTAACATTCAAATTTTGTATGAGACTATCAAGAGTAAGGTATTTGGCAGTAAATTTATAGTTGAACTTATTTTCCACTATTTTTAAATATTGTGGTAAATAAATTAAGACCATTAGAACCCCTAATATAAAAAGTATCTTGAAAGCCTGCAAACTCATATAATTAAGCACATGCACGCACACACACAGAGTACTAAATATAAGAAAATATCACAAAATCTGATTTTTCTATTATTATAATTTTGATGCTTCCCTTGAAAACTCAAATTTCTAAAAAAAAATATATATATATGTCCTTAATGTCCCTCTTTTGTTTAATTACTTACCGGAAATTCAGCATCATTAGGAAGAAACAAGTTTGCACATAAATGGTATACTAAATGTTATAAAGATTCTGACCCGGGGTGTCTGGGTGGCTCAGTGGGTTAAAGCCTCTGCCCTCAGCTCAGGTCATGATCCCAGAGTCCTGGGATCGAGCCCAGCATCAGGCTCTCTGATCAGAGGGGAGCCTGCTTTCCCCTCTCTCTGCCTACCTCTCTGCCTACTTGTGATCTCTCTCTCTCTCTCTCTCTGTGTCAAATAAATAAATAAAATCTTAAAAAAAGAAAAAGAAAAAAGAAAAAAAAAGATTCTGACCCTATTATGAGAAATTTAAAACAGTACTATATTATGAAATATCACCATCGCTTTGTAAAAAATTTTAATCACTGGGTATACATTTATAAGATCAGACCATTCAATGCATATACCTATACATATATTTTCATAACTAATCCTAAAGTTAACTTTACTTCCACAAATTGTCACCACTTTTAACCATTGGATAAAATCACTGCATCTTTCTTCACTTCTAGTCATTAGGGAGTAACAGGATCTACAGTTACGCCCTCATTATAAATAGCTACAAAGCTAGGCAAAATGATAAAACAACTTCTTTCAAACATGGCCAACAACACAAGACTGTAATTTTTCAGGAAAGAGAAACAAATGAAGTGATCCTACAATTGCCCCAAATTTTGACCGGGGAAAATTTTCAGATCGTGGACTAGGGAGGGAGAATACAAATAGAGCCTGGAAGTCTTGCTGAATTAAAGAGAAAGAAATCAGAGCACAGAGAAACTAAAATGCCTACAATTTGTTGAACAGAGTATAGAGGAGAAACAAAAAGTTTTAGAAATCTACATAAAAGTTCCCTGAGACTTTGGATAAATAACAAATTTTCATGCCTAGACTAAAATACTATTAGTCTGGGAAGAGAATAATTACCAGGGATCTATAAGCTAAATAATTCTCAGAGCACACAGGACTGATAATCATAATGAACAGTTTCACAATTCAGAGTGAATAGATCTCATTACATACACAGGGAATTGAGTGGATTTCCCCCCAAAAGGTTATACCTTGTAGAGGGGCTTAACTAGCCCTGGAATAAAGGTTATTCTATACTTGCACAAGAGTTTAAAAACAAATCTTGAAAGGATCAGCCTAATCCACAGGTACCCTAACTGCCTGCCAAAACAGAGTCCAACAGTCTTTAAAGGCCACAACCAAATCAAGCAGGCAACAATGAGAACTTCACAATGTCTGTCGTCCAAAAAAGAAAATTTCTAGACATGCAAAAACAAAAAACAAAAATCTAGACATGACCCATAAAAGGAAAATCAATCAATAGAAACAGAAAACGGACATGACAGAGATGACAGAACTAGCAGGCAATATAGTTAAGATGGCAATTTTCAATACACTCAAAGATTTAAAAGAAATTATCAATAAGCAGATATACAATAAGCAGACAAATGGAACACATAAAAACATTTGATTAGAACGTCTAAATATAAAAACTACAACATCTAGGATAAAAATTCTGTTGGATAGTATTAAAAGCAAATTGGACACAGCTGAACAAAAGATGATTGACACTTAAGACAGAACAATAGAAATGATACAAATGAAATCCAGAGAGGAAAAGAGTGAAAAATAAAATGAAAGGAGTCATAGTTACCTAAGGGATAATATCAAGTATTCTAACCTATGTATAATTGGGGACACAATCATGCAGAAAACCAGGTGAGGGACGAAAAAAATAACTGAAGGAATAATGGCTAAAAGATTTTTTCTAATTTAATGAAAACTACAAATGCACAATTTCTAGGACTCAATGACTCCTAAGCAGGATAAAGACAAAGAAAAGTGTACCAGAGCAAACAATCAAATTATCGAAAACTAGTAATAAGGAGAGAATCTTAAAAGCAACAGGAGAAAAAAAGGCACATTACATACAGAGAAACTACAATGAAAATATTACAGTCTTCTTGTTATAAACTATACAAGCTGGGAGACAACAGAATGGCATCTTTAAAGTGCTGAGGGAGAAAAAAAAAAAAAAGTGCTGAGGGAGAAAGATCAGCCTGGGAATCTATACTCAGCAAACAGAACTTACTGCCAGCAAACATACACTACAAGCAATTGTTAATGGAAGTTCTTCAGGCAGAAAGCAAATGACACTGGATGAAAACCTGGATGCAAATCTATTTGCAAACTATGCAAACTATGAATGAAGGATGCCAAAAATGATAAATATGTGGATAAACATAAAGACAATTTTAAAAATTTCTTTAGAAGTTAACTTTAATGAAAAAATAGCAACAGTGCACTTTGGTCATAACATATGTAAATGATTAGAACATAAATGATTAAAACAATAGCACAAAGAATGAGGGGGGAAATAAAATACACAACTATAAGCTTCCTACAGCATATGTAAACTGATGTAGTGTTTTTGAAGGTAAACTGTGATAAGTTAAAGATGTATATTATAAGCTCAAGAGCAATTGCTAAAAAGTGGAGAAACATTTAATATTGAAATAAACCAAATAAAAAATGGAATACTTAAAATTGAAATAATCAGAAAATCAGAAAGGAAAGCAGGGTCAAGTAATAAAAAACATATGGATGTGGGACAAATAAAAACTGAATAGCAAGACGGGGAATTTAAGCCAAGTTATATCAACAAGTGCATTAAATGTAAATAATCTAACCCCCCCAATTAAAAAGCAAAGACTGGACAAAAATCAAGACTCTGCTATATGCTACCTCCAAGAAACCTACTTTTATTTTTTTTAAAGATTTTATTTGTTTGATAGAGAGAAACACAGTGAGAGAGGGAACACAAGCAGAGGGAATGGTAGGGGGAGAAGCAGGCTCCCTGCTGAGCAGAGAGCCCAATGCGGGGCTCAATCCCAGGACTCTGGGATCATGACCTGAGCCGAAGGCAGAAGCTTAATGAGCGAGCCACCCAGGCACCCCAGAAACCTACTTTAAATATAGAGATACAGCCAGCTGAATGTAAAAGAACAGAAAATGATATACAATGTAAACACTGCTCATGAGAAAACTGGAGTGGCTATGTTAATAGAAGACAAAATAAACTCTACACAACAAGGAATACCGACAGGGATAAAGAGGACCATTTCCATTATTATAAGTGACCCGATTCACCTGAAAGACATAACAACTGGTGAAACAAGTAGATAGAAAATCAATGGAGATACAAACGACAATCATCTTCAATTTCAGCTTTCTGACCTGTCATTTATTCTGTCTTCATCCACCTCCCTTGTTTCACTAGTTACCTCCTCCCCGTCCTGTTTCATTCATTGCTGGTTTACCTCCTCTTTCCCTTGGTTCAGGAACAAGTTCAAGACTTTTCCATTCTAAAAACAAACTCTCTTTCTTTGTCTCCGCTTCCTTACCTATCTAAGGCCCTTTATCTTTCCTTCCTCTTCCTAATCCAGTTTTCTGAAAGTAGAGAGTAGTCTGGGCCTTCTGAAGGTCCTCTAGGACCCTGGGCGATCTTTTGCTGTTGAGACAAAAGCAGATCCCCTCCCATCAGAGAACCCAGCAGTTGCGACAGTGAGCATTCTGGTAGCATCCAGCTGCTGAAGGAGACAAAGCACTTTCCTTGTGATGAGGCTGTGTTTCCTATTAGTTGCCACCAGATGTGCCCAGCTGGTTCATTTTCCTTTACTCAAAATTTAAACAAGCATGTAGACCTTCCTAACCCATTGAAAAATTATTTACAATTTTAGGTCTAGAAGTTTCATTAATTTATTGATATTTGGGGGACCATATAAAGAGAGCTTCCTATCCGGGAACTGAATGAGGAAATTTCAAAAAAAAAAAAAAGATTAAATCACAGGTCCAGAAGGATGTTTTCAGGATGTCATCCAGTTAAACGCCTCACTTTTGAGCCTTTACTATTATGATTTCCATCCTTATACACCACATCAAATCTTCATGGAAACCAATCTTAAATTTCATCATTAAACTTAATTGTTAAAAACAGTGCTACTGGACTCCGTTTATCATTTTGACACCATCTAATTCTAAAAACACATATGTCCATTAGCAAACAGAGATCTATTATGAAATTTAAGAAATATAAGCTTCAAGGCTGTTTGCTTACACAGAATCAACATGCTGGGAGAGTCCCTCATAATGTATTCCCATGATAATTTTTTTTTTTTACTTGAGAAGGTGAGATATTTAACTTTGATTAAATAAGACTGCTGTCTCTATCAACCCTGACTCTCCCTTCAGCACACTCTCCTTGTGTTAGGTGGCATTTGAGTGAACACAGACATTTGGGGGATCTAGCTAAGGAGAAATTCAGTTGAAAATACGTTTAGGTGTAGAAGGGTGTATTCGTGTGGTTGACAATCAACATAATATAGAATTAAGTAATTGTTAACAAGATCTCATAGACTAGTAAGTGGCAGAAGTAGAATCCAGACAAGGATTATCTAACTCTTATACTAACAATCTTTACAAAACACTATATTGCCTTTTGCTTTTTTTTTTTAAGCTTAGAGCTTATATATATATATTTTTTAAAGATTATATATTTATTTATTTGACAGAGAGGAGAGACATCACAAGTAGGCAGAGAGACAGGCAAAGAGAGAGCAGGAAGCAGGCTCCCCGCTGAGCAGAGAGCCCAATGCAGGTCTCAATCCCAGGACCCTGAGATCATGGTCTGAGGCTTTAACCCACTGAGCCACCCAGGCGCCCCTGCCTTTTGCTTTTTTAATGGTCCATCAACAAGCCCCTAATTCCTTAACTTAGTCTGTCCTCCGTCTATCCTTAGAATCTGAGGGACTATTCTTGGGCACATTCTAGCATCTGACACCTTTTCCCTCCTCTTTTCCAGGCCTCAACATACTGCTCCAGTCTCATACCCCACTGCGACCCTACATGTTCACTACATTCTATTCAAACTCCCCCCCTTATCTTTACCAGACTGTATCTTTGCTCATGCTCTTCCCTCAGCCAGAAATGGCCCTGCTCCATCACATCTGTACTCATTTTTATTAATTTCTTGCTGATTTGACAAGAAAATTTTCAAAGAAAATAACATTCGATACCATGCCACTAACATGAGGAAAACACTGACAACCAACTCATTAATATATGTTAATTCAAGGACTCTAAGACTAGTATTTCTTCATGTTATTTATTGCCGTGTAACAAACCATCTTAAAACTTACTCATGTAAAACACATTTTTTTTAAATGTGGGTTGAGAATTTGGACTTCCACAGTAAGGGTGGCTTATTTCTGCAATACCATGCCTGGGGCCTCAGCTGGAAAGATTCAAATGGTTGGGAGCCCAAATTATCTGGAAGCTCCTTTGTTAACATGTCTAGCACCTGCAATGGGATGGTTTGAAGACTGGGCTCATCTGGATTGCCCGTCAGTCTACACCTGGCTTCATCATGTGTCTTGAGCTTCCTCAGACCATGGTGCCTTCTGTGTAGTGATACTTCTTTTTTGAAGATTTGTTTATTTAGTTGAGAGAGAGAGAGAATAAGAGAGCATGTGGGGGGAGAGGGCAGAGAAAGAGAGAGAGAGGAGCTCCTGAGGGTGGCTCAGTGAGTTAAATCCTCTGCCTTTGGCTCAGGTCATGATCTCAGGGTCCTGGGATCGAGCCCCACATCAGGTTCTCTGCTCAGTGGGGAGCCTGCTTCCCCCTTTCCCTCTGACTGCCTCTCTGCCTACTTGTGATCTCTCTCTATGTCAAATAAATAAATAAAATCTTTTAAAAAAAAAGAAAGAAAGAAAGAGAGAGAGAGAGAGAATCTCAAGCAGATTTCCCATAGAGCATGAAGCCCAACTCCAGGCTCAATCCCACAACCCACAAAACCATGACCAGAGCCGAAATCAAGAGTCAGCTCAATGCACTGAGCCACCCAGGCACTCCCTAACATTCTAATTTCTAACATCCTGGCATAGGACCCCAAATGCAAGTATTCCTGTAACCAAGTAGCAAAATGCATGATCTTGACTGAGCCTCAGAAGTGAGAGAAACTCATTTCCACTATACTCTATTGATTGAAGCAGACACAAGCCAACCCTGATTTAAGAGGAAGTGATGTAGTCTATTCTACCTCTCAATAGGAGATGAGTCAAAGACCTTGTAAACATGTTTTAAAATTACCACAGTAACTACATGGGAATACTTTAAAAGTCCTGAAATCTTAGCATTCATGTGTGAAAGAAACATGAGAGAACTCTTCTAAAATTCAATAATGATCCTAAAAATTTATTTGCTATTAATAATGAATGATAAATTCAAAAGAAATTCATAATAATAAAAATTCCTAATAGTTGGGGCGCCTAGGTGGCTCAGTCGTTGAGCGTCTGCCTTCGGCTCGGGTCATGATCCCGGGGTCCTGGGATCGAGCCCCACATCAGGCTCTCTGTGCAGCGGGGAGCCTGCTTCTCCCCACTACCATCCCCTCTGCTAGTGTTCCCTCTCTCGCTGTGTTTCTCTCTGTCAAATAAATAAAATCTTTAAAAAAAAAAAATTCCTAATAGTGAAATTCTTAATACTAAGTTACTAGTAATAAAAACTGAGCTTTTACCAGCCATCCTAAAAACAGATTTAGTTTTCTGTCTTTCTAAATGGAGGAGGCAAATAATAATGCAGTCACAAAGCCTAAGGAAAATACTACACAGAGGTGTTAAACAGTTAACTAAAAGAAAAATGTCATATTCTTTTTTCTAGATTTTATAATCATTTTTGGCTTTTATTTTCTCTCTATAAATAAACATCTACTTTTTGACTAATTGGTAGTAATAACTGAATAAGCTTCTACTTCCATGATATTATTTTCTGTTTGCCTTCCCTAACCTCTGGCTATGAATGCCCTGTCACTCCCTACATTCTTCTCCCTCTGTCCATCCTATTCATATTGGTGACACCCCAGGGTTCTGAACAAAACCTTCTGGTCACCTTATTCAACAATCCATTGCCACCAATCATGCTATTGTTTCAATTACCATTTTTAAGTTGATACTCTTAAATATACATGTAATTGGTACATTTAACAAGCAGTACCTCTGGGTGTAATCATTGGACAGTTTTACGTTGGTATCCTTCTGTGGCCTTAAACCTCTTCTGCCTGTGGTGATGATCTTAACCTTGCCTCCGATGGAAGCTTCAAGTCCTCAAGACTTTTCAGATCATTCAGATATCAGGATTCTCAGACCAATATCAATTCACAACTCCAAACTTCATTGAATTTTAAGACACTTCCTCTTTCCCTCTCTGGGTCTTCGTTGAGTTGGCCATTTGCCCCAGAAGAACTGAGACTGATGTTCTTGTCTTTTCCTTCTAATTACGTCCCTGGAGGAGAAGGAAGAGGTAGGAGGGACTGGAAATTTGATGGTACTTGTCACTACGGAAGGTGCCTTCTCACTCTCTGGGCCTGGCAGGTGCTTACCCCTGGATCTTTCTCTCACAGGGACCATCATGGATTCCTCAAAGATTGCCCTGTTGGGCTTTGCAAACTGTAACTGCCCCAGAAATGGGCAACCCTTCTCCTTCATGAGATTGCCCTTCTTTCCCTCAGCCTCAGTCCCCACAGCCTCTTCCTGCTGGGGACACACTGGCCCAAGGGGCTGCTCTCTTAGTCTGGATTCTTTCTAAAGCACCCAAGGTTGCCATTCCCACCAGAAGTTCCAAGTGTCATGGTCCCGGGAACATCTTGAGTCCCCAATCAGAGGAGAATGCAGCTGCCCCAGCTTTCTCGGGTTCATGCCAGCCACCAAGTCCCTGTATCCTCCTGTTTCAGGGCACACATAGAGAGTTCTCCATATGGTCCCCAGTGAAGTCCTTGCCACTGTACAATGAGTTTAGAAGCAGTACCCCCCACCACCACCAACAACAACATTTTGGGTAGAAAGAGGAAGGGAGACTCACAACACAGCTTTTTCCCAAAGTTTTCTCATAAAAACTCTATCTGTTTTCACTCTCTGGATTTTTTCACATCTTTGAAGTTTTA
>CM053604.1:74678030-74721878 GCA_028646535.1 Procyon lotor
GCTTTTTATTTTTTCTTAAGGAGGGAAAACACGAGTCCAAAGCATCAATATAAAAGACTATTAAAGACGCACACACAACCTCCTCCCTATCCCTGAATCCCAAAATGGAGAATTTTCTTTCTCCCCCATAGTATGTATATTTTCTAGTAGACCCAAAGCCTGGTTAACTCTTACTTAAGACTTACTGAATGGTCCCCAGTCAGTTTCTCTCTTAGATTAAGTTGTATGAAATAGTGAAATTTTAAACCTCAACTCAGTATATGACTAGTTGTGAAATAAAATTTTTGGACCATTTTTGCTTAACTGGCAGACAGGTGTATATTATTCTTCCAGAGGCTTACAAAGGGGTCAGAAGGAAAATATAATACTACATACATTTCAGCAACGCTGAACTGAATTCTTGTAACATACAGCTGTTCTCGATTTCCAAAAAACAATACTACCTGCCGGATCACAGAACTTTGGTTTTTAATTCCAAAATGAATCAGGATAGGAAGCAAAATCATAAGGAGCAGAATATAATATAGCTCAGGATCAAATGAAGATTCTTCTTTTTGTTTTAGCTAGAGATAAAGGATATGTAAATTTTGAGAAATATCTGTTTGGTTATAAATGTGGTGGAGTAAGGAGTGGGTTATTTATTTACATACAGAAAATTTTAGGGCCATATGTGTCAAGGATTGAGCCAATAAATGGGGATATCTGTGGCAAATACGATGAAAGCTGTTTCTAATTCTGATAGAGCCTATAGTCTACTAGGGAAGACAGACATTAATAAATAATCACAAAATCAATACTTAAAACTGAAAGAATGTAAAGAAAAGTTCAGGGACTTGTGAGAACATATAAAGGGAGAGCCAGACCTATTTGGGTTGGGGAGGTAGGGGTAGGGCGACAGGGCAGGCTTCTCTGAGGAAGTCTTAAGTGGAAAGGAGAGTAGCTAGCAGGAAAAAAGGGGGTGGGGAGCAAGGGAGAACATTTTCCAGAGACTTTGTGATACAACGACAAAGACACAGTATGTATGGTATCCCCAGATCAGGACCGATTTTGGATGCACAGTGAAAATGATTATTCAAAAATCATGACCACAGAAAAGAACTAACTGGTCTCTCAAATTCATCAGCATTACTTTACCATTGGTCACATATTTTAACTAAAAATATAATCTGTTCAATCTTTGTCACTCATGCCACAGGGATTAATTTATTTAGAAACTAGTTCAATGGTTTGATTTTCTTCTTGCTGTGGTGGGCATGGCTCATTTCCCCGTCTACACTGTTCTTGCCACCACTGGCAACTCTCACATGGCATCTCCAGCCCGAGAGGATTTAGCACCTCTTCCCTGAGATGTCAATACACTCCCACCCCAGCATCCCTTCCCCCTGCAAAGTCTCCTCTTTTCCTTAGTCAGGAACTCACATGTGAGCTTTTCACTGTTTACCTACAATAAAGAACGCAAACCTAAAGAAAGAACAAATGACCTTTGTGCAAATAGGGCAAACATCACACTTTATGTCCCAAGGTTATTAACTGGTTGGATTTGTCAAAGTAAATACATATATTTTATTAAACTGAAAGCAGAACCTTGATAAGTAACCTGGACCGCAGCATTAACAAAGGAGTATATGTTCCTGTCAGTGAAGAAATAAAAGTGATTGCAAAAAAGACTTATAAATATTTACAAAACAGTCTCAGAATATTAGGATGTCTTACTTAGGACTACTTCAATCTGGTATATTCGATATTTCCTCATTTGTATATTCATCTTAATACAAATGTGAGAAAGAGGTAAAAAGTGAAAATGACTTATTGCTAGTTCTACTCATTTCCCAAACTTGGAGAACTAATAGCAAGATTTATTTTCTTTCTTATACTATGGGGATTCATAGTCCTTGATCCAATGATATTTTATTGCCTTATTTAAAATGGGGATAAAGTAGATATGAAGGGAATGATCTCTCTGAAATTTTTAAATGATAAAAAAATATGGAGTCACGTTATTTTAAGAGTTGTTCAGTCCACTGAGCATTACCAAATAAGTGAAAAAAACTTTTGTCATTTTCCTCCAGACCGCCCTCACGTCACCAATAAAGAGCTCTACTCTTTCTCAGTGTTTCCTGGAAATCACATTCAAGCTTTCAAACTTCATTTTAAGGAGTTTGATCACATTTAGTGTTTTTACTTCCTTTCCCACAGCTTTTCGCCCTTCAAATCCCTAAGAAGAACCAATTCCTTTAAAAAATCTTCACACAAAAGTACTTTATGCAAGGTTTGTAGAATTCGCCAAAGTACCCAGGTGTCAGGAACTAGGAGGATACCGATGGTATAGAAATCTTCTGGCAAAGCAATGACAACCACCTAAAGCCTATTGTAATTAAGATTTAACAGAAGAATTGAAAGACACTGGCTTTTACCTAAGTCTGAATGAATCAAACATCCCTAAAGATTGATCACTTCTCAGACGGAGCCTTTTATGGTTATATATTTCATGTATATTGTTTTTCCTGGAACCAGAATAAGATACGTGAAAATACCATGAGAAATACTTTTATTTGTAATTTCCAATCCAGTTGGAGGGAGAAAGTAAAGACTTATCCCAGGAGGGTGGCTCAGTGGGTTAAAGTCTCTGCCTTCAGCTCAGGTCGTGGTCTCAGGGTCCTGGGATCAAGCCCCACATCGGGCTCTCTGCTCAGCGGGGAGCCTGCTTCCCCCTCTCTCTCTGCCTACTTGTGATCTCTCTCCTCTCTGTCAAATAAATAAATAAATAAATAAAATCTTTAAAAAAAATAAAAAAAAAGACATATCCTAGGAAAATCTGTTGTTATAAGCTTTCCAGCACAGCTTTGCATCCACCAGAAAAACTCAGAGAACTATACCAACCAGAGCCTCCAATCCTTTTGCCCTTCTTGTGTCACTGTGGTGCCACGTCCCCCGTCACTTTTGTACACTTTTGCTTCTTTAATGGGCAGATGAATATTATGTAATAGGTAACATTAAGAATCATTCCAAATAAAAAATAGATTTAAAAAATTCAATACAGATCTGAGCCCACTCTATCAGTTCAGGTTAAAAAGATTTGGTCCTCAGAAGCCTTTTTCTAAGATTTTTGTTTACCTATTTAAAGAGAGAACAATGAGAAAAAATAAATAAATAAAATAAAATAAAATAAAATAAAGAGAGAACAGCAAGAGGGGCAGAGGAAGTGGGAGGGAGAGAGAATTTCCAGACTGCACTGAGCACAGAACTTAATACAGGGCTTGATCTCACAACCCTGAGACCATGACCTGAGCTGAAATCAAGAGTCAGATGCTTAACCGGTGCCCCCAGAGTATTTTTTCAATGTAAAATGCAAAAAGAAAAAGGCTATTATCCATTGCCAGAAATAATGGCTGCTTCCCCCCAACAATAGGTCAAGTACCTATACACTTATTTTTCTATAGTCAAGTTTACCATGTGGCATAATCATCTAAAGTGAAAAGAACAAAAACAATTGAGACTTTACTAGTTTTAGGACTTCCCTCTGATTCAGTACGTAGTTGAGGGCCCTGCCCTACCGACAGGATCAACCTTCAGCAACCAAAAGAATCTTACCTACCAGCTCATTAAGATAAAGGAAGCCAAAGTCACCACTATCTTGACTATGGACTTGATATCCTGTAACTGGTCGTGAAAGAAGTAATTACATTGAGACAACCATAATGCATTCATTCATTTATTCATTCAACATACTTTCCTGAGTGCCCACTATGTGCCAGCCATTGTGCTATTGCTTTATCATATGTAAATCTTTACAAAGCTTTTATTCATATCATCATATTAATAAGAAATACTAGTCACTAATATTAATCATACATCTCTGCTGACACCACCCAACTCCAACCACAATCATCTCTTTCCTAGACCCAGTCTCTTATTTCCACCTGTTACTCGCAACACTCCATTCTCTACAAACTGACAAAATTATGTTTTAAAACTATAAACCAGTTCAATATCATTCCCTATTGAAAATATTCTAATAAATCAGTGGTTCTCAAGCATGGACAATTTTGCCTCCCCAGGGACATCCGACCATGTCTTGGAGATATTTTTAATTGTCACAACTGAGGTGAGTGCTATTGGATCTACTGGGTAGAGCCCAGGAATGCTGCTAAACATACTATCTTGCACAGGACTGTGCCCCACAACAAAAAAATGTTAATAGTGCCACAGCTGAGAAATCCTCCTCTCCATCTAAACGCTTTGCCCTATTTGCAAGCTCACGTGCTCTTTCTCTAACCCATCTCTTTAGCCTGGCCTCAGATCACACCTCCGTTGTTCACTATGCTCCAGCTGTGCTTGACCAACCTTTGTGTTCCTTGAAAACACCAGTCCAGTCTGTGCCTCAGGACTGTTTTGAACTCACCAATCCTTGGCTCCTTTCCTGGGAGGTCCCTGTACCAACACTTTGCACAGCTGCCTCCTCCAGAACATGGAGATCACTATTCAAATGTCACCTCCTCAGAAAGCGCTTCTCTAATCATTCCAATCGAAGTAACCCCATGCTCTCCAGCCTCATGAGTCTCTGCCCTATCACTGTTTTTTTCCATCTGTGTACTTGACATTCTCTGAATTTTCCTTGTTTGCTGTTGCTCTCTGCTCCCCTCAGAAGGCAGGAGGATGAGAGACTAGCCAGTATTAGTCACTCCTTCTCATCCCTAGACCTGGGACCTTGTCAATCACTCTTCATCACCCGCTGGGCCCCCTTATAAAGGCAAAAAACAGAGGAAAAAGGATGGGAAAAAAATGCAGTTGCAACAAAAATGAAAAGAACCAGAGTGCAAACAGAAAAGTTAAAACTTAGAAGTAGTAATTGAGGTCCTTGCTCGATTTAGGGTACCGTTTTAAATGTTTGAAGTGGATTAACTCATTTAATCCTCACACCATCACCACCCTTAAAGAAAACTGCTATGTCAGCACTATTTTCCTGCCTTTTTTACACAGGAATGACAGCACAGAGAAGTTAAGTAACTTGCTCAAGTGGCCACAGCTGTTGAGTGGTGGTGCCCAGATGTAAACACGTGCTCACTGCATCCACGGTCCTGCCCTCTTACCCACCATGCCCTGTGCCAGGCAAAAAACTGCCCGGTGAGGGACACAGAATGCAGTGAAGAAACGTCATTTGTTCCTTCTTCACTCTTTATTCTCTCATGTTCTCTTTGAAGTCAGTGAAGCTATAGGGAGAAAAAAGTTGTGAAAAGAAGAAAGAACTGGTGACAATAATGGACATAAAGAAAAGTGTCCTTCAAAGACTTAGTATATGGGCAGAGTGAGAGCAGTTTACATGTAAACTCATACCAACGCAGGCTTAAAATCTATTGCAAGGAACAACCTCTACCAAATCTGAGGAAAACTGTAGAAGGCTAAGCCCGATGCCCACACTTTGGGACCAGTTTCTCTTGACTGTGATTCGTGACAAGATTCTAATGGGGCTTCACTAAATAATCCTTTTCAAATTGGATGAGATGAACCTACTTTATCCTGGTTTGCTTTGAAGCAAAGAGTCCAACAAGAGTTCCCACTGTGTTTTGAAACAAGAAGATAAAAAACCCCTCCAGCACAGTGGCAAATGAATAAATTTAAGCATCCTCCTTTTTCAGTTTCTTGCTGTTCATTCTTTAAAAAATGAAATAGCATTAGAATGTCCCTATTTCAAGGTTCCAACATACTATATTTAAAACACGTGGGTTTGTCAGGACTCATCATATCCTCCCTTCATATTAACAGGAAGCAGGGCTCAAAATCTCTGATCCCTGTAATATTATTATGGCTAGAGGAGAAAACCTGTGAGACAGCGGCTCACATATTTTATCTTGAAAATGTTGGCAGTGAGTTCAGTGGAGCATTCACGGATAATGTGTACTGAGGCGATCATGTTAAAGATGAGTAGACATGGCTTTCTCCTTACACAAACAGTTCACATTGACTAAGGGGATTTGTTCCTGAAAGTTCTCTGTTACTTGGACTTTACTATCTCAGTGTTACAGGCCCTAGCTCCTTCCTATCTCAATCTCCAAAACCTAGATCATTGTTTCTTCTCTAAGATCAACTACTCAACAACCAACCCTCCCAAGAGTGTCTGAGAAGCTCACTTTCAGTTTGCCAATATGTGAGTATGTGTATGTGAGTGTGGGCGTGACCAGTACTGACTTTTGAAGTACTGAGTAAGCACGAGATAGTTCAGCTAATCCCTCCACTTCAAAAATGCATTACCTCTTGCATTCATTAGATAATAGATTAAAGGGACTACAAGGCCCAGGCAATTATAGGTAGAAAACACCATCTCATTGTTAAAATACAATACATGCAATTTTTAGTATATGTGCTGCCGAAGCGAGCACTACAATATGTGCAATTTACTACTCTTGCCATGAGAGTACTCCTACAACTGGGATGTCCCTAAACGTTCCTAAATGGCTAATAGGTAAAAAGTCTCTTAGGCTAAAAGATGGTGATATAAGGCTCCACTCTGCCATGAACTTTTATATAATCTAGAAATGTTCTATGTCAAGATATAAATTTGTTCACATATATATACATACAAAAAACACACACATGTATATACATAAAACATAGAGTCATGGGATTCACCTTAACACTAACGTGTTGATGAAATGAGCAAAATATTCTTGAATATTAAACTAAAATATTTTCTTTCTTGACAATTTCTCATTCTTGGGGAAAGTGGAACTCAGCTTCAAAGAAAGAAGTTGTTATAGATTGAATGTTTGTGACTGCTCCTTTGAAAGAAAATTCTTATGTTGAAATCCTAACCTTCAAAGTGTTGCTGATTTGAGTCGGAGCCTTTGAGAGGTGATTAGATCAAGAGCACAGGGCCCTCATGAATGGAATTAGTACCCTTTAAAAAAGGATCCCATGGGTTCTCCAGCCTCTTCTAGCTATGTTATAGCGAGAAGGTGGTCACTTGGGAGGGAGCAGACCCTCACCAGACACCAAATCTCCCAGCCCCTTGATCTTGGACTTCTAGTTTTCAGAATGGTGAGGAATGTTGTTTACAAGCTCCTCTGTCTATGGTACTTTGTTACAGCAGACCGAACACGCTAAGACAAAAGTCAATTTTAAGCCTCAAATTCGGTTGTGTTATTCAAACAGCTTATATCCTGTAGAGCATAAATAAGCTCAGATCTTAGAGATTTTCCTAGAAGCCATAGGAAAGCACGGGAAGACAGCATGACCTAAGAGAAGTCCCTACCAGGCACGTGCAGAGTGGGGGGAAATGAGCCACTAAGTAAAGACGGGAAGAAAAAGCCAAATTGGTGTCCTCGCTTTCCCTTTCCCAGACACGGGTAAACCTGTGACGGAAAAGTGTGGCTGAATTACCCATACACACCTGGCAGAAAGCGGGAGGTCAGCAAGCTCGTTCCCTGCTTCCGAAGAGGCCGCCTCAATAAGAGGCCAGCCCTCACAGGGCACCGTACGACCGTGGTGGAATCAGAGCCGCAGAGAGGAAGTGGCCCTGAGAGATGCTGAGGCAATTCATTCCAAAGTCCAAAAAGCTCGGACAACCAAAAGCACATTGTGTAACTCAAAATGTCACTAAATGCACACGAAACTATTTGCAATTTTCACATATCCCACTTACTACAATGTGTTTAATTACACTGTGGGGGCCATATGTGATATCTAGATGATAGACCATCCACACACCTGCTGCTTCCTAAAACCTAGCAACATACATGCAAACTTCAAAATCTACCTGACCCCATTGGTTGCAGGTAAGGGAGACGGGACTGTATCGAAAACTGAAAGTGATTTTACAGGTGTTGCTTCTGTGGCACCTACATGCCTTCCTGACAAACCTTGCATCCTGCAAAATGCTCCCTAAAAACAAGAGGCTTATGGGGAAAATAGAGTTGTGACCCATCATCATTCAAATCCTGTGCAAGTCTGTGAATGGAGGAGTAAGAAAAACAATCACAGTGACCTTGTGAGGTAATTGGCAAAGTAAATAAATAAAAGCATAAATATCATGATCTCAGCAAGGCTGAAGCAGGCTGCCCACAGGGGATGCTCAAAGTGCCCAGACACATGGTGGGGACGTAGGTACATGGGGGCCTCAGAGATCAGGAGGAAGGGCGCCCGCTCAGACGGAGCTCAGATTCCTGGGGCCCTAAGGGTGCTCCTCTCTGAGAATCAAGCCCATCACACAAGTGCTCATGTTAAATTTTCATGGAATGGAGCCGAAAGGGCTCGTGTCTGTGCAGAAGCCGAGTTGGAGAATTTCCTTTCCTGCTGCAAGTCATAATCCTGCTTCCTTTGTTCCAGCTCCTCTTGCGTAGGAAAATTGCAACACAACTTTCACTTTAATGTGACATTGTTCTGTGATTTACCCATCACAGACTCGACTGTGCTTAAGATCACAGGCATTGGGAGTCAGCGCAACCGGGACTGAACCCTGGCTGAGCACTGGAAAGGACAGAAGATGTTACAGAACTTGCCCAAGTGCTGACCTCAAGGAGTTCACAACCCAGACAGCGTGAGAGTCTGGTAAGATCCAATAGTAGAGCCAATGGTAAATGACAGCTCTGAAAAATGACTGAAAACATCTCTTTTGACTAAGCCTTGACAAAAAAAAGCAAAACGTTGGCCGGCCTAGGAGAATCTTCAAGCCATCATTTATCATCCTTTTATTTTGAGATTGTTGGGATGTAAGAAGAGTAACACCAAATTTGCACTCAATCGGCTACATCTCCTTGGACAAACCGCTTAACCTATCTGGGCCTTCATTAGCAAAAGTAACCTAATGACATGTGTGCTGAAATTAGAGTCAATGAGATGCTAGATGTGAAGGTACATTGAGGAAAGGGCTCCCCGAAGGTGAATGCCAAGGCTAATGTGAATGCTTTCCAAAGCTAAGCACCTGTTGGTAAAGTGACTTGCATATATGTTTCATTTAATCCTTTGTTAGATATGTCCTATTACAAACCTGCATAGTCACAGATGAAAAACAGAGGGAGAAAGAAGTCAATGGTTTAAACCAACCGACCAAGCTCAAACAGTGGATGGGAAATATCAGAGCCCAGCCCAGGAACAATATGGTTTAAGAGCCCATCATTATTCTTAATAGCTAGTAGTTCTATTTCCTGGCACTAGCAGATACTATAATTACTTGGAAATAACAAGCTGTACTTTATTTATTTTTCTTAGAGAGGGAGAGAGGGGAAGGGAAGAGGCAGAGGGTAAGGAAGGGATAGAATCTTAACCAGGCTCTACACCCAGCATGGAGCCTAACACACTGGGGTGGGGGGGAGGCAGGTGTTGATCTCATAATCCTGAGACCGTGACCTGAACCAAAATCAAGAGTCAGACACTTAACTAACTGAGCCACCAGGCACCCCAGCAAAGCTGTATTTTAAGAAGATATGCACAGATTCACATTGTTTTTATTATTCAAAGAACCTTCCTATATAAGAATCCTTTAAAAAAAAAAAAACACCTCTTTTCTTTCAAAATATGAAGACTTTCCTCTTTCTACAGTGTTAATTCCAGGTAGCAGTCATTCTCCTCTGGATCACTACATTGGCCTTAAATCATTGAAAAATTAAAATAACTGTATCGGCATCCTCCAAGCCAAATGACAGATGCAAGCACAGGCAATCAATGACCCAGGACCTTTGTATAGCAGTGTTTCGTCAATGTGCACTTGCAGGCATAAAGTGGAAACCCAAATTTACCTTTCAAACTCAGAAGGGAATCTTTGCTAATGACATGATGAAGGATGACACTGAGGGGTCCTATGATTAGATCCTTCACAGTGAACGGGGTAAAGGCAAAGTTTTCGATACAAAGGCAGAAGGATATGGATGCAGAACCAGTTGAGGATGAGGGTAAGCAGCCTGAAGACTCTGTGTCTCCTCAAACCCCTTGGTCACATTAAAGGCGTCTCCGGGAGCTTGCATCCACCGTGCCTTGGCAAGGCAGCTTGAGTGTAGACCTTATCTCCATCATCAGCCTCACCATATGGAATAGAACTTTCTGCTAACGATTTGTCACCACTAGAAGATGAGCTTCTTAGGGGCATGAGCTGTGAATTAGTCACTTCTGTATACCCAGCACAGACATGGTGCCCAAGATGAAATATCTACCCAAGCGTTGAATATATGGATACTTATATTGTCGTCAATAAAAATATTTATTTTAACATTTACATGGTTTTCATGTGATATAATGAATCACTTACAATACTAGTAATTACCAGATGGTAGCATGACCACATTGAGCATTTCCACAGATTCATCATGCTTGAAAGGACATCAGAGATCATCAGCGTTTTTATACAGAGAGGTTAGATGATTTGCTCAATGGAAAGAAGTCTAGCTAGCTGGATCTGGAAATCTCCCGCCCGGCATTTTATTTTCCTACTACACACTAAATGAATAAATACATAAGTCATTTTGGCTAAAGAAGAGCTTTTGAAATAAAGTCAAATGAGAAACTTATAATTAGAAATGTTCAGAATATA
Source organism: Procyon lotor (assembly GCA_028646535.1). Taxonomy (NCBI): domain Eukaryota; kingdom Metazoa; phylum Chordata; class Mammalia; order Carnivora; family Procyonidae; genus Procyon; species Procyon lotor. The sequence goes on from CM053604.1 coordinate 74,688,550, forward strand.
TATGTTGTCGTGTGTGGACATAGGCAAGGGGAAGTCCTGTAGAAGAAAGTAGATTTTGGGAAATAGTCAATGAGGGAAAGCACAACATATATGACCCTTGACCTCTCTCTCTGCATGTTTCAGGCCATCAAAGGGAGCTAGAAGGATTAGTCAAAGGAAAGAGCACTGCTTCTCAAACACGGATGTGGTGTGGTAAGTTTACAGGATGATTGATTGCTATATGGCAACAACTGAGGTAAATGGACAAATTGTCTCTAGCCCAAGGTGACTGTCTCACAGGCTCTGAGCAAACTCTAGGGCTAAAGCCAACCATAACTCACATGCCTGTAACCTGTTCTTTGAAGTCCGTCTACTATGGAGTAGAGCAAAACAGAGCTTTAAGGAATTGAGGCTTGAGTTCAAACTCCAAGAAAACACAGGGAAATTTTTGCATAACAATAATGAACTGACTGCATAAATCCTCATGAAAGCAAAGTAATCCCACCTCTCTACTATCATTTATATGCACTGCGAACCAAAACTTTCATTCAAACTCAGGAGCTCTTTCCCTTTCACTTTAGCATTAAATCTTTTACTTCATAAAAGAGGCTGTTTGGTATCTAAGGGGTTCTTTTGGTCACATGGAGCAGTTTCTGGTCAAGGACATTCCTGGATCAGTTCTAAACCCACAGGTAATGATGAGTGATGAATATCCTTGGCATGAACACCGCATATCTCATTGCAAGCTTCTTATTTTGCAAGCTGTCCATGCTGCAGCATGAAAATTTCTATTAGATTCCCAAGAGCCATGAAGCAGGTAGAAGATTTTAGCAGCCCTGAATGCAAGGCAGCCCACAGAAATATGGGTTCAAATACAGGAAATAATAGTCACCATTGAAAACTATTTTATGCCTGGAGCCAACCCACAAAACTAATGCAATAATAGAGATCCTAAGTTAAAGCTGGAAATTGCTACCCAGGTCAGCCTACTCCCTGGAGCCCAGATAAGATTACTTTGGGTGCATTCTGCAACACTGCAGCTGGTCTAGGTTTCCATTGTCTCATGGAATGAACTTTCACTATTTCCTTTAATAATCCTCAACCTTCCGTGTCTTGGGTTGGATAGTCAGTCTGAATTTATCTTTTCCCAATTTCAGTTTTTCATTCCTTCCTAATTTCAGACAAAGCTAAAAAGCTAATATATATATATATATATATATATATATATATATATATATATATTCCCCATAGCCTTGAAAAATATACCTAGATTTTTTGATTTAGCTCTTCACCTTTCCACAGATCCTTTGCTCTTTCGATACATTGACCACTTTTCTCTGAAACCTGGCCAACTTGTCAAGTTCCCTCAGGTCATTCTGAGAGCCAAAATAGATGCATTATAATAGAAAGAATGGTTCATTGGTCAGGGTGCTGGAGCAGAAACCTAGCCTCTAACTACTATTCACATATTTATTAAGAGAAAAGAAATGACTCTGGTGCCATATGTTGTGGTTTTCCTGTTCATAAAACCTAAAATAATACTTCTGTGGTTTCTACCTGCCTCCCATTACACTGGACTTTCTCCCGCCCCAAAATAATAATTCTCTATTAATCTAGTATTGTGGAGATTCAAACGAATTTCTTGCTAGTTGCATAGCATTATACTTCATTAGGACAAATGAAGTACCCAAGATATTTTCACCTTAACTCAGTCTTTTCACCCCACATGCACATGCACCGGCCTTGAAGTCTGCTATCAAGAACAGGAATTGCTCTGATGCACTTGTGTAAGGAATTGGTGTGAAACACATTATCTCATTTGCAGAGGGAAAAAAAAAAAGTGTCATGCTCATAGACCTATCTAAAGTCAGAAAAGAGTACTCCTGCCTACAGTGGTTTCAGTTTGAATTCTGCTGCATTCATAACCAATTGGGTGATGAGACTCTATTAATTTTTAATGCATAAGTAATCCCTCCTTACCAGTGCTAGAAATGAAATGTCTACTAAAAGTTGCAGTCATCGAGGAAGAAAATATTATGCCAGTAAATGGGACAGAACAGCATATGCCATGCAAAACAACCTATTTTAAATCCCCTTTATCCAGACACTTTAAAATAACAACAAATCCGTTTCTAATGAGAGATTATCCCCTTGCTAGAATCAAACGTCTAGCAAGCAAAACTGTTCTTTAGAATTTTATTTTAATAAATGTGTTAATTTGGGTCTTCTGAGGACTATGGGTCCCCTGAGAAGCATGCATCAAGGTTATATTAGATGTGCATGGTATTAAGGAGGGCACATGTTGGGTTGAGCCGTGGGTGTTATATGTATGTGATGAATCACTAAATTCTACTCCTGAAACCAATATTACAGTATTTGCTAACTAACTAGAATTTAAATAAAAATTAGAAAGAGAAAAAAGGTTAAAACAAAACAAAAAGATGTGGAGTTAAGCAGCCTCTCAGATGGTCCCCAGTGATCTGCCCTTCCTGCTGCTGTTCGTTCCCTGTGTCACCCTTAGGTGGGCTGACCAAGTGACTTACTTTGAATCAACAGGTTATGGAAAGGTGATAGGATATAATTTCTGTGATTAAGCTACAAAATGTTGTGACTTCCATCTTGCTAAAGGACTCTCACCTCTCTGATCAAATGAGCCATCATGGTGGGAAGACTCATGAAGCAGAGGACTAAGGGAGGCCTCTAACCAACAGTCAGCAAGGAATAAAGGCCCTCAGTAGAGCAGCCACAGAAGCTAAATCTTGCTGGTCTTTCTGTTGTCAAACTTCAGAAGAGACCCAAGCCCTGGCTGGCACCTGATTGCACCCACATGAGAGACCCTAAAGCAAAGGACTTGCCTAAGCCATGCCCATATTCTGTTCCCACAGGAACTGTGAGAAAGTAAGTGCATGTTGTTGAAAGATGCTGAGTTTCAGATCATTTGTTACACAGCAATAGGTAACTAATATAGTATATGGGAAATATATTGGGGAGGGAAGCAGAAGAAGGCAAGGAGAGTCTTCTAACCATGGTGTAGGACTGAAACCTAATCAATGAGAGAGAAGAAAGGAGTAATGAGCTGGAAGAGTCTTGGATTCCAGTAGAGTGCCACGCATGTTGCCCACCGGAAGAGTTCCGATTTTGCCAGAATGATACTTACTGTCTTAGTACCCTTGCCAGGCTGCGTCATTGCTCAGGAACCAGCTGAAAGAATCAGAGACCCAATGCCCATGTGGCAGTGAATCCAGAAAGGCAGCAGCTAGAGCCCCACCAAAGAAGATATGACTGGTGCATCTCTGGTGCATGCTACAGAAGAGAAGCAAACAAACATCACAGTATTGGAAAGAGAAAAAGAAAAGAAGAAGTGTAGTTGCTTCCTGAAATCTAAAATATCACTTAAAATGCTCTAGTAGCCCATCTCACCTTCTTGGTCATGCTGTCCAAGGTAGGCAGAAAGCAACAGTCAGGAGTAGAAGGACCTGAAGAAGTCAGAGCATCCATGTCGCTACTGCTCCCCTGCATCACCTTCACTGACATGTCACCTGCGGGGGCGGTTTAGAAATCCCTTACTTTATTGAGTAAGGGATATGAGCTGATTGCATTTTCATTCAAAGTCATCTTTTCTCAAGAAAATATTTCCCAGGACACCTGGGTGCCTCAGTCAGTTAAGTGTCTGCCTTCGGCTCAGGTCATGATCTTGTGGTCCTGGGATCAAGTCTTGCATCAGACTCCTTGCTTGGCAGAGCCTGCTTCTCCCTCTGACTCTGCCTACCACTCCCCCTGCTTGTGTGCTTGTTCACTCTATCTCTCTGATAAATAAATAAATAAAATCTTTAAAAAATAAAAGATTTTCTTAAGGACAAAAAAGTACAAATGAATAAAAGAAAAAGATAAAAAGAAAAAATTGACTTGATTGAGGAATACTAAGACAAAAAGTGAAACAGGGAGAAATACCAAGATGTCTACAATTTCTCTGACTAATTATTGAGCTTATTTTGGGAAGTATGAAACTATCTTTTATTTTACAACAAGACAGAATGAAATCATGTATGTAGGAAGCTGAACATGACTATCAACAACATTTCAATTTGGAAGGGCTTAATTTATTCAGAAATTTTTTTAAAGCTAATCTAATTCATTATTAAATAAAGCTTTAGACCCAATGCACCAGACTGACCTAGAAGAATACTGAAGAAAGGGCCAGTAGTTTCAAAGAAGTAGGAAGATCAGAGTAGACGAATTATATGAGACCAGGGAATCTATCAGTTGATTGAGTTCTCAGGAGGGACTACAAGACTCTTTCTTCAATGAGGCATCATTGAGAAACTCAAAGAGGCTGTTTTCTGTCGGCCAAGAGTAAGAGTAAAATGTGCTTCCATAGGACCATGTGACTTCCATGGGCCTCTCTAATGTCAACATGAATTATATGATCTCAGAACAGCAAAGACCATGTTTCAGCACTCAATAATTAAAGGCAACATGGATATAATCCTGTAATAGGCAGCAAGACCAGAGTAACAATCAGGGATCCTTGACCATGAAGAATCTATAGTGATGGCTAATAGACCATCCTGTTCCTAGAGGTAAGATGGATGGGCAGCCAATCATAGTATTTCTCAGTCTATATAAACATAAGAGATCAAGAGCTTGTAAGCAAAGGCCAGTATCAACTATCAAGATTCCTTACACGGTTCTCTTTCTGAACCAATTCTCAGAAACAGAGCCAGTCAACTGAAAGGAGATTAGGTCCTCTTGAGACAGTTCCAAGACAGGAATATACTGGTATTACATTATGCCCTAAAGGGATCAACGGCCATTTTCCTGAGGAACTACATTAGAGAAAAGGGAATACCCAGACCTTTTGAAAATTGTTGGATATAGAATCAGAGCTGACACTGAAAGTAGAGGCCATGAAATGCCATAAGGACTCTTAACTTGAGTATAATTTGTTCAAAGAATATATGGATCCACTCCTGGTATTTCCCCAGTTCCTGAGGTTATACTCAAAACAGATATATTCTGCAACTGTCAGAATCCTTATGTTATTTCTCTGACTTGTGGAGTAACCACCATCAGAGTAGATAGGGTCGAATGAAGCCTCTGATACTGTCCTCAGTAGCCAATATAGTAAATCAAAATCTATGCCACCTCCTGCTGGGAATTTCAGATGTTATTGCTACCCTCTGAGTCAAAAGATGCAGAGATGTTGCTCCCACAACTGTCCCCATTCAGAAAACCAGTATTGCCCTTACAAAAGAGGGGGGTGAGGGGGAATAGATCATTACAGACATGTAGAAGATTAAAGACAAGGATGTCTGAAGAAGCAGCATGTACACAGAACTATGGACATGTGGGAAGACCATGCAGCTCTTTGCCTCATATTCATGCCCACAAGAGAGCATTTATATAGCAGAGGGGACACTGAAGACCCTGAGGAACAAGCTAACTTATCCAGTGGAGGTAAACCAGTTTCTGTCCTTAGCCACCCTAGTGTTAGCCCAACGGGTCCATAAACAGAGTGGCAATGGTGCCAAGGATAGAAGCAACACATGCATCCATAACCTAGCAACCAGCTTCAGCAGTAGGGACAGTGGCTTATTCCACTAATAATCCCATTGAAAGCATTTTTTTATGTTTTTATTTTAATTCCAGTTAGTTAACATACAGTGTTATATTAGTTTCAGGTGTACAATAGAGTGATTTACCACTTCCACAACTCACCCTGTGCTCACCCCCATCACCTATTTAAACCTATTCTCCCACCCACCTCCTCTCTGGTATTTTTGGTGGGGATTTTTTTCCTTCTTCATTTTTTTAAAAATTAACATATAATGTATTATTTGTTTCAGGGGTACAGGTCTGTGATTCATCAGTCTTACACAATTCACAGCACTCACTATAGCACATACCCTCCCCAAAGTCCATCACCCAGCCACCCCATCCTTCTCATCCCCCTCTCCTCTGGCAACCCTCAATTTGTTTCCTGAGATTGAGAGTCTCTTATGGTTTCTCTCCCTCTCTGGTTTCACCTTGTTTCATTTTTTCCCTCCCTTCCCTATGATCCTCATTCTTGTTTCTCAAATTCCTCATATCAGTAAGATCATATGATAATTGTCTTTCTCTGATTGACTTATTTCATTTAGCATAATACCCTCTAGTTCCATCTACATTGTTGCACATGGCAAGATTTCACGGTTTTTGATGGCTACATAATATTCCATTGTATATACATACCACATCTTCTTTATCCATTCATCTGCCGATGGACATCTGTGTTCTTCCTCTATTTTGGCTATTGTGGACATTGCTGCTATAAACATTGGGGCACATGTGCCCTTTTGAATCACTATGTTTGTATCCTCATAGTGCAATTGCTGGGTTATAGGGTAGCTCTATTTGTAACTTTTTGAGGAACCTCCATACTGCTTTCCAGAGTGGCTGTACCAGCTTGCATTCCCACCAACAGTGTAAGAGGGTTCCCCTTTCATCACATCCTCACCAATGTCTGCCATTTCCTGACTGGTTAATTTTAGCCATTCTGACTGGTGTGAGGTGGTATCTCACTGTGGTTTTGATTTGTATTTCCCTGATGCTAAGTGATGTTGAGTACTTTTTCATGTGTCTGTTGGCCATTTGGATGTCTTTGCAGAAATGTCCATTCATGTCTTCTGTTCATTTCTTGATTGGATTATTTGTTCTTTGGGTGTTGAGTTTGAGAAGTTCTTTATAGATTTTGGATATTAGCACTTTATCTGATATGTCATTTGCAAATATTTTCTCCCATTCTATCAGTTGTCTTTTGGTTTTGTTGACTGTTTCCTTTGCTGTGCAAAGCTTCTTTATCTTGATGAAGTTTGATGGGGATTTGTTTTTTTATCTTTGTTTGCTTTATCTTGATTATAAAGAATTGTGGCCACTCACCACACTGAAATATTAATAACAAAGAGGAAAATAACGTGGGGAACATGATAGATTCTCCATAAGAGGCAATGGTGATTCTCTGATCCATTTTCCCAGTAGCAGTAATGGAAAAGTGTTTCCAGCAGGACGAGAGCTTCCCTTCTCAGCTGCCTATTTCTCTTTTCTTCTTTGCCTAAGGGTTTTGTCCACCATCGTAGAAGCTCACTTAGCTACAAGCAATTGCAACTTGGAAGTATGGGAGAGTCAACACCCCAGGGGCAACTCTCAATCAGTAAAGGATTACTACTGGTCTAAATGACCTGGGAACATCATCACTCATGTAACGACTGTCAGATGTGTTCCACATAGTTTCTTTGTAGAACACTGTTGAGGTCTAGTTGCCTACTAAATGCACTCTTTGATGCATCCTTCATTAACATTTTTTCCTTCTATTTTCTTATTTCCTATTGTCCTTTCTGGGATCACCTCCCATATAGACAATCTGCTACCAAATTCTTGTCTTGGGTCTACTTTTGAAAGAATACAAGCTAAGGCAATACTGATGGTTTAAAATAATGCCTTGTGTAGATTAAAATACAGAGAGAAATAAAATACATAGTAACAATAACATAAATTTTAGTGAGCTGACAAAGGAATGTTCTATGATTTTAACTTTGTCTAAGACAAAGTTAGACTTTGATAAATAAAGGATACATATTGTGATTTCTAAAATGACCACTAAAATTTTGATAAAAGAATATATATCTTCCAAACCAAAATATAAAATATAATCCAATAAGGGCAAGAAAAAAACAAAAGGAACATAAAACAGGCAACAAAAAAAAAAAAAAGAAAGAAAAAAGAATGTGTCGTTAGATTTAAATCTAAATAGATCAGTAATTACTTTAAGTGTAAAAGGCCTAAAGCATCAATTAAAAGACAGTGACAATCAGACTAGGAAGAAAAATACATCTGTATGCTCAGTACAAAAAACACTGTCTTTGCCTGATTTATCCAGAAGATAGAACTGAGTCAAAAACTTCCTTGCAGTTCCAATGTGCAGGAGTAAAAGACATGGAGGGTGATTCAGAGAAGGAGGGAAAATAATAAAGCTTTTAGAATGTATGAATATGGGGCGCCTGGGTGGCTCAGTCGTTGAGCGTCTGCCTTTGGCCCAGGTCAGATCCCAGGGTCCTGGGATCGAGCCCTGCATCGGGCTCCCTGCTTGGCAGGAGGCCTGCTTTTCCCGCTACCATTCCCTCTGCTTGTGTTCCCTCTCTCGCTGTGTTTCTCTCTGTCAAATAAATAAAATCTTAAAAAAAAAAAAAAAGAATGTAGGAATATAACTTCATGATCTCAAGGAAAGAAAAGATGGATAATAAAAAGACCGAATTTAAGAAATTCTGTGTATTTAATGTACACCATGATGATTACAGTTAATAACACTGTATAATACAGTTGAATATTACTAAAAGAATAGATCTTAAATGTTCTCACCACAAAAAAGAAATGGTAATTGTGTGATGAGATGAAAGTATTAGCTAATGCTATTGTGGTAATCATTTTGCAATACAAAATGTACCAAATCAACACATTATAGACCTTACCTTACACAATGTAATACTATCAGCCTTATGTCAACAAAGCTGGAAAAACAAAAATTTTTTTTAAAGATTTTATTTATTTATTTGACAGAGAGAGAGATCACAAGTAGGCGGAGAGACAGGCAGAGAGAGAGGGGGAAGCAGGCTCCCTGCTGAGCAGAGAGCCCGATGTGGGGCTCGATCCCAGGACCCTGAGATCATGACCTGAGCCGAAGGCAGAGGCTTTAACCCACTGAGCCACCCAGGCACCCCAAAGCTGGAAAAATTTAAAAGATGAATAAAAAAATTTAAAAACTAAAAAGCACTAATTTTAAAGGTAAAAAGTGACAAATGAGCCCATACTAATATTAAAATTAAGAACATTTGTTTATTAAAATACAAAACTAAGGAGTTAAAAGGCAAACCACAGGATGAGAAAAAATATTTTTAACATATGGTAAAAATGGTCTTCAGATAATATATAAGGAACTTCTTGAAATCAATCAGAAAAAGACAAAGACAGACAACCCAATAGAAAATTATAGGCATGAAAGTTGAACAGATATTTTTGAAAAGAGGATATACAAGTAGTCAGCAAAGCTATAAACAGGGACTCATCTTCATTATAATAAGGAAAACTAAAACTAAAATGAACTATCAAAACAGAATGTCCACAGGCTAAAATTTAGATGACTGACAATTCCATGTTTTGGTAAGCAGGTGCATCAACGGAAACAATTTTTTTTTTAAGTAGGCTCCATGCCTCGCACAGAGCCTGATGTGGTGCTTGAACTCACGACCCTGAGATCGAGACCTGAGATGAGATCAAGAGTCAGATGTTCAACTGACTGAACCACCCAGTCACCCCAACAGGAACATTTTTATGGTGCCTTCAGAAGCATGGTTCAGCCTCCTTGGAAAATCATATTATCAACCACCAAAAAAATACATACATTTTCCATGACCCAATTTCACTCCTACCCAATAGAAATGCATGCACATGTGATCCAAGAGACATATACAAGAATCGTAGCAGCACTATGTCTATTAACTGTAGGATAAACAAAAAAATGTGATATATTCACAAACGGATTACTATAGTAATGAACAACCTACAACTATACTCAACAATGTGGAGTAATCTTAAAAATATGTTTAGTGGAAGAAGCCAGATATAAAATAATATACAATGTATAATTCAATTTACATAGAATTCAAAGAAGTGAAAATTAACTCTTTTGCTTAAAGATGCATTATTAGATGACATTCTATAAGGAAAATCAAAGAGATGATTCCCATAAAAGTTAGAATAGTAGTTCCCTTTGCAGCAGAGGCAAGCTAATAACTGACTGGAGAGAGAATTCTAAGGTTCTGACAACATTCTATTCCTTCTTCCAAAAGGACAGTTACACAAGCTTACACTTAGGGATAATTAACTGAGTTATGCATTTATGTTTTCTGTATTTTTCTATGCTTGTGCTATTTTTCATGAAGAACAGGTTTTTAAAGAAAGCAATTGTATAAAACAATCCAACAAACCACCCCTCAGAGAACTAAGGGATTACTTCTCTTTAAATGATGACCATAGACTTATATTCTTGGGTTCACTCCCTAGGGATAAATCATAAGTGCATCAATAATCTGTACAGAATAAAAAATCTACTTTCTTGTGTGATAAAATTTGATAGACAAAATTACATTTAAGTCACATTCCCCCACCTTTAACTGCATGTTATCAATGTATCACTAACCACAACCCTGCTAATAAATACTTAAATTCTCTTTATCACTAAATTTGCATCAATATCTGCCTGGAAGGTACTTCTTTTCTTAAACGGTCTGGCTATTGTTTTTGCAATGCTATGAGACAAGTCCTGTGAAGTGTCTTTGCAAAATCCCTTAATGACCTAAAAGCTGTTTCATTCATTCTTATGCCTGTGACACTCTCCTTATACTACACTCTTAAATGTCATGATATCCAGTTACTCTAAATCCAATTGTTCTTATTTTGTATTTTTCATGTTCAATCTCTTTGCTTGAAGCAATATTTTTCTCATCTCCAATTTTCAAAGCACAAATCAAATTAGGCTCTATTATACTTAAACTCTAATAGCTTCCTTACAAGAACAAAGAAAAAAACACTTCTTAAAAATGTGTTCACGGGCCTCTAGAATACAAGTTCTAATCTTTCTCTCCAACTTCATTCTCTAAGGAAACTATACTTTCTTTCATGCATCCACTCCCCCTATAAACACAGATGTACAAACACACATTATTTCCCAATACACACTTCATTTACCTTCCACAGACCACTGTTCAAACTTATTTTGTCTCTAATAAATGCAACAAAACTAGCACCAAGATGAAAATTAAGTCAAATCTCATTTATAAACTTTGATGGAAATAATATAATACTAACCAATTTAAAAGAATACTACATCCTGAAAACTTTTAATCTAAGAAAAGAGGAAACATTAACTGAAAAATTTATTCATGTAATTTACAATTACCACAAAAGGAAATGACTCTCAAATTTACAAAAAATATTCATCAACATCTTATGAGAAACATCTCAATAAAGACAGAAAAAAAGCAAAGATGTTCATGACAACACTAACATTTAGGTTCATATTAACTATATTACCAATGAATAAAACCAAAAAAACCCCAAAGTTATTGATATTTGAAGTGAAAACTACAAATTTATAAATAATAAATTTGTAAATAATAAATTTGTCTATCAAAGACAAGAATCAACTGAAAAATTATAATTAACTAGCAAATCAGTAGGATGGCTAGTGAGATGTCAAACATACTCCAGAGACACTGCAAAAATAAAATAAAATTCAGTGTTCAGAATGTAAGCCATAAAAAGAATCCAAGTATATACAAGAATTAGGTATATAACAAATCTCACATTTCCAACTCAAAGATTAAACTTTTCTAAAAATAATGCTGAAAGAACTAGATACCTATATGAAAATTATAATATCATACCATGCATAAAACATACTGTAGATAAAATAAATAACTAAATATGAAGAAAACCTATAAAGTAAGTAGAAGAAAATATAGAAGACTATTTCTTTGTACTCATAAAACAAAGAGTGCTTTCTTTTTTTAAAAAGTCACAAAGGAAAAGATAGATTTGACTATCTTAAAGTTTTCCAACGTAAAAGGCACCCATAAACAGAATTGAACGGGCAGAGCTGACAGAAAAAATAATTACAAGACAGTTACAAAGAATTAACTACCCATATTTTTCAAAGTTCTCCAAATCAGAGGCGCCTGGGTGGCTCAGTGGTTTAAAGCCTCTGCCTTTGGCTCAGTCATGATCTCAGGGTCCTGGGATCAAGTGGGATCAAGCCCCACATCGGGCTCTCACTCAGCAGGGAGCCTGCTTCCCCCACTCTCTGCCTGCCTCTCTGCCTACTTGTGATCTCTCTCTCTCTGTCAAATAAATAAATAATATCTTTTAAAAAAAAAAAAAGGTCCCCAAGTCAATAAAAAAGACTAGCAAATTTTAAATATTTTTTTAAAGATTTAGTTCTTTATTTGAAAAAAAAAAAAAAGATTTATTTATTTATTTGGAGGAGGGGCAGAAGAAGAAGGAGAGAGATTTTCAAGCAGACTCCATGCTGAGCATTGAGGCCTAACATGGGGCTCAGTGTGGGGCTCAATCTCATGACCTCAAGATCGCAATCTGAGTGAAAACCAAGAGTCTTGAAATAAATAACTAAATATGAAGAAAGTAGAAGAAAATATAGAAGACTATTTCTTTGTACTCATAAAACAAAGAGTGCTTTCTTTTTTTTAAAAAGTCACAAAGGAAAAGATAGATTTGACTATCTAGATTTGACTATAAACATAAGTCAGTCACTTATCCAACTATACCACAGGCACCCCCAATAACTAGCAAAGTTTAAAATGGGCAATTGACCTGAATAGGCAATTAAAATTTCTAAAATGAAAGATGTATCATTAAAGCAATTAAAAATTCTATGAACATGTTTCAAAAGTTGTCGGAGTTATATTATCTCACAGAGATTTATTTCAATATTTTTGAATTATTATCAATAAACTTTAAAAAGTTTGTTCTTTTGAAAAATTAAAAGCAATAAAGTTTGATACTTTGTTAGACATGTATTTAAATTTGAAATTTAAAATGTAAATATAAATATTTATGTAAAATAAAAATTAAAAATACGAATGTTAAAATGGGAGATTAACAATCAATATCTATATAATCCTGCATGTATATTTTTTTAACTATTGAAAACCAGAAGATAGTATTTGTCAAGATACACAATCCTTTAAATAAAACCAACAACAAAAAATGCCTGATTAAGTTTTAAATGAAAACTTTTCTGTGATTAATAAACTAACAAATACAGTAACCAAAGGTTAAGGAATGATTCTCAAAGATGAGAGATCTTTTGCACATCAATGGATTGAACTTTTTTAGCAAAAAGATAGGCACAGTAACCGTCAGACTCACTAAAATAATCCTTCAGAACTTAGAATCTTTCAGGGTGCCATTGTGAGAGTCTAAAATGCACAAAATAGGAGTGATGTTACCAAGATGAAAAACAAAAACCTGACATCTGTTTAAGAGCAAGACACCACTGAGAAAATCCTACAACATGGAGTGAGGCTGAAGCATCTCCTATACCAGAGACCAAGACAGATTGTATTCAAAGGGTAGGAGAAGCAGCTACACATTGACTGCATTGCTTTTCCCCCAGGACAGAGCAGTACCATATAGAAAGGTCTCCCCTGAGCCTCTGGTTTCTCCACTGGGAACCAAAACTCTTGCATCGGGATCACTTTGTGAGAGCCCACCATGGGATTGCAGGGGAGTCAGCAGGGCTCAACCACTGAGAATCTAGCTGGGATGGAGAAGAGGGGGATAGGCTTGCAACAGTCAGCCCATGGATCTTGGCAGACCAAGTCCACACCTGCTGTGCCCAAGGTGTAATCCCAACCAAAGATTTGCTCATATGCAGAACAAGTTGGGGATACACTCTGATCAGGGAATTCAGTGGGATGCAGATCTGCCTAATTTGGATCCTCAAATAAAGAGTTATGCTAGTCCTAGAGCCTGGGTTGACATGGCCCAGGCAAGAAGCAAAGCCACAACCCCACCAATAAGTGAAATAAGAACAGAAAAACAGTAGAAAAGATTAACCAAACTAAGAGTTGATTCTTTGAAAAGACAAACAAAATTGACAAATCCTTAGCTAGACTAACCAAGGCAAAAAGGAAAAGGACCCAAATCAACAAAATTATAAATAAAAAAGTAGGCATTATAACAGATACCACAGAAATCCAAAGGACTGTAAGAAGCTGTTATGAACAACTATACATCAACAAACTGGACAACTGGGGAAAAAAATGGAACATTCATAGAAACTTACAACTTTCCTAGACTGAGTCAAGAAGAAATAGAAAACTTGAATAGCCTAGTCACTAGTAAGGAGATTGAATCAGTAATCAAAAATCTCCCAGTGAAGAAAAGGGGGCCAGACAGCTGCACAGATGAATTTTATCAAACACTTAAAGAAGAATTAACATCAATCCTTCTCAAATTCTTCAAAAAATCAGTGAGAACACTCCCAAACTCATTCTATGAGGCCAACGTTATCTTTTTTTTTTTTAAAGATTTTATTTATTTATTTACTTATTTGACAAAGAGAGAGAGAGGTCACAAGTAGGCAAAGGGAGGGGGGGAAGCAGGCTCCCTGCTGAGCAGAGAGCCCGATGCGGGGCTCGATCCCAGGACCCTGAGATCATGACCTAAGCCGGAGGCAAAGGCTTTAACCCACTGAGCCACCCAGGCGCCCCATGCGGCCAGAATTATCTTAATATGAAAACCATAATAAGGACACTACTAAAAAAGAAAACTGTAGGCCAATATCCCTGATGATGATTTTTTTCATACAAATGAAAAAATTCCCAATAAAATACTAGTAAACCAAATTCAGCAGCACACTAAAAGGGTCATTCACCATGATCAAGTGAGATCTATACAAGGGATACAAGGATGCAACAAATGCAAATAGATCAATATGATACATCGCATGGACTGAAAGAAAATAATCATATGATCATTTCAATAGATACAGAAAAGGCATTTAGCAAAAATCAACATCCATTCATGATAAAAAAAAAATCTTAACAAATTAAGCAACATAATAAGGCCATATATGACAAGTCCACACCTAACATCATAGTCAATGGTGAAAGGCTGAAAGCCTTAGGTTTTTCCTAAGATCAGGAACAAGACAAGGGTACCTACTCTCACCACTACAATTCAGCATGGTACTAGAAATCCTATCTGGATCAGCCAATAAAATAAATAAACAAACAAATAGTCTCTATTTTCAAATGATAGGATTTTGTATGTAGAATAGCCAGTAAAATAAATAAAGAAATAAACAAACAAACAGTGTCTATATTCAGATGACATGATTTTGTATGTAGAAATTCTAAAGATGCAACCAAATTTTGGTTAGATATAATTAACAAATTCACTAAAGTTGTAGGATACAAAATTAACATACAAAATCAGTAGAGTTTCTACATACTAACAACAAATTTTCTGAAAAATAAAGAGACCCATCCCATTTACGATGGCATCAAAAACAATAAAATACTTAGGAATAAAGTTAACTAAGGAGAGGAAAGATCTCTACTCTGAAAAATGTAAGATACAGATGAAAGAAATTGAATATGACACAAATAAATGGAAAAATTCCAGTTTATGGACTGGAAAAATTGACATTATTAAAATGTCAATACTGTCAAATGCCATCTATAGATTCAAAGCAGTTCCTCTCAAGAATTCAAAGGCATCGGGCACCTGGGTGGCTCAGTTGTTAAGCGTCTGCTTTCAGCTCAGGTCATAATCCCAGGGTCCTGGGATCAAGTATAAAGCAGGAAGCCTGCTTCTCCCGCTTCCATTCCCTCTGCTTGTGTTCCCTCTCTCGCTGTGTTTCTCTCCATCAAATAAATAAAATCTTTAAAAAAAGAATTCAAAGACATTTTTTACACAAGTAGAAAAACACTTCTACAATTTATGTGGAACCATAAAAAACCCCAAGTAACCAAAAAAAAAAAAAAAAAATCCCCTGAGAAACCTGAGAACAAAGCAGAAGACATCACCCTTCCTGATTTCAAGCCACAGTCATCAAAACAGTATGGTACTGGGGGTGCCTGGGTGGCTCAGTGTGTTAAAGCCTCTGCCTTCGGCTCAGGTCATGATCCCAGGGTCCTGGGATCAAGCCCCACATCAGGCTCTCTGCTCAGTAGGGAGCCTGCCTCTCCCTCTCTCTCTGCCTTCCTCTCTGCCTACTTGTGATCTCTCTCTCTCTCTGTCAAATAAATAAATAAAATCTTAAAAAAAAAAACAAAAAACAATATGGTACTGACATAAAAACAGACAAATAAACCAATGGAAGAGACTGAGAGCCCTGAAAATAGATCCAAGCATATACGGTCAACTAATATTTGACAAGGAAACCAAGAATATTCAATGGAGAAAAAAAATAGGCTCTTCAATAAATAGTGCTGGGATATTTGGATACTTGCATGTAAAAGAACAAAATGGATCCATTATATACGCCACTTATAAAAATTAATCAAAAATGGATTAAAGAGTTAAATGTTAAGACCTGAAACCAAGAAACTCCCAGAAGAAAACATAGCAACAAAGCTCCTTTACATGATCTTGGTAATAATTTTTTGGATATGACACCAAAAGCACAAATAACAAAATCAAAATAAACAAGTGTGAGTACATCAAACTAAAGAGCTGCTGCACAGCAAAAGAAACCATAAATGAAATGAAAAGACACCCTCTGAAAGGGGAAAAAAAGATTTGTAAACCATATAACCGATAAGAGGTTAAGATCCAAAGTATAAAGAGAACTGCTACAACTTAATACCAAAAAAAAAAAAAAAAAAAGGAAAGAAAACGCAATTAAAAAGTAGGCAAAGGATCTTAATAGACATTTTTCCAAAGAAGATATACAACAGGCCAACAGGTACATTAAAAAGATGCTTGACATCACTATTCATTAGAGAAATGCAAATTAAAAGCACAATGAGATTTCATTTCGTATGTAATATTAAATCTTCTTGTAGCCACATTTTAAAAAGAAGGAACAAGGTGCCTGGGTGGCTCAGTGGGTTAAAGCCTCTGCTTTGGCTCAGGTCATGATCTCAGGGTCTTGGGATTGAGCCCCGCATTAGGCTCTCTGCCTAGTTGTGATCTCTCTCTCTCTCTCTCTCTGTCAAATAAATAAATAAAATCTTTAAAAGAATAAAAAAAGGCTCAACAGAAGTCAAAAATTTTAAAAATAAATAATAAAATTAAATTAAAAAAAGAAACAGGTGGCATTAATTTACGAATATACATCACTTAAGCCAATAAATTCAAAATATTCATTTTGACATGAAATCAATAAAAAATTCAATCATCTTCTATTCTTTATTTTGTACTACGTCTTCAAAATTGAGTGTGTGTTTACCCTTACAGCGTTTCCCAGCGTAGACATACTATATTTTAAGTACTCAAAACCCCTATGTGCCTAGTGCCTGCCCTACTGGGTGGCATGGTTCCAGAAGCTCAGAGAGGGGAGAGACCAATGTGCACGTAGTCCAAGGGTCATGGAGAGGAAGTGGGCTTTGGCCGTCTTGCAGAGGCAGCACAAGGAGATGCAAGAAGGGAGAGAACTGCATAGGGCATCACAGGAGAGAGGGGTCGGAAAGTGAACTGATGGAGACTAAAATTGGGATAAACAGGTGAGAAGAGTGAGTTATTCTGCCAACATCATGAAAAGTAGTTTTCATCCTGGAAAACAGGGCTAGATAATCTTGAGTGATTATCAGGTTTTCCTAAAATGAATTTCCATTTGACGGGTGGAGTGGACATTCTATTTATCATCTTCAGTGAACGTGGAGCCTCTCAAATCTGTCACTTTGCTGTTAGGTGGGGGATGTTAGGGCTCTTGTGACCTTTCTAATTCAGAGGCCAGTGATCTCTCTCTCATGGACTTAAGAACCCCCAGGAGAAGGGAAGAGAGTGGTTCCCAATGTCGTTATCTTTCTGCAAGTAGTTATATCTAGGTTTCAAAATCATAGGCCTCTCTAATTAACGCTCTTCCCCTTAAATAAGGCCTTATTTTCTCATCTCCAGTTTCTCAGGGAGAGTCTACTGCTGGCATAGAAAACCCGCAGTTCCTGAGGCAGCATCACTGCTGGAACCTCATGGGAAAATCTGTGAGTGTATCACAACATCGAAGTGATCAAGGGGCTCAGGCTGACACTATCTAGTGGAGCAGGGACACTGTCCAGTAGGCAGCAAGAGGAGTATCTCTTGCTGTCTTCTATCCTCCCAACAACAGACTTAGTGCCTTCACTTATTAAGTGACCAGAAAAAGCAGAAGAAGTGAATGAATGAATGAATGAATGAATGAATGCAGTTCTGTCCCTAGAATACAAGTTATAGTTGGGGAGGAGTTTGCTATGGTCCCTTCCTGTGTGATACTAAGTTCTTGTGGACAGTTGGGGATCAAAGCAAAAAGCCATCTGTAAAAAGTCACAATTCCTAACAGGGCTCTTATCTCTGAGGGCACTTGGGAAACTTCACAAAGCTACAGAGCTCCCTGACTTCCTTCCCAGATCAAAGTGGGCGGGCAAAGAACCCTGACACTCACTGCCTCTTCTGGCTGCCGAATGGACTCCAGCATCCCCGTATGCATTCAGACTTGGGCACACGGTTGCCCTCTCTCTTTTTTTCCAACAACCCTCCAATCATTATTTTTTTACTGTTTTTGACATTGGTGCTCTAAGATCAGGCAGCCGAGGGATCTCTGAATCTGAGTAATTTAATGCAGCTTTGCTTTCTACCCAAATCATACTTTGTTCTCCTTAACCTTCCTGTGACTGGTTCTCTGCCACACCTGTTCTTAACATGGCTGTGGTGCTCCTTTGTAACCCACTACCCACTTGTACCCTTGAAAATTGCAACAAGAGAGACCAAGGAAATCAAGGATTTGGAGATCCTCGTCCTCGGCGTCAGTCATCACTCCCTAGAGACCTGATTATGGAAGAATGCCAGCCCAGCACAGAGAATCTATACACCTCTCGATGGCGGCAGACTTCGGGCAGAGGTTAGGAGAGGGGGCCCAGGAAACAAAATATTATGTTTAATTGTCAGTACTGTGTCTGTCCTCGTGAAACATGTTGGACCAAAGTCCTGTGATTCTTTATGTCCTAAAGCTCAATGTTTGCCCCACGTGGAGGAGTTCAAAAATAAACCATCTGTGAAAGCTCTTTAAACTTTAGCATCAAACTGCAAAATATGCTAAGATGTTGCTATCTGATGTGCCCAACCACGCTGGTTTTATTTAGGGTGGATTTTTCTGTTTGCTCTTTGCTTTCTGCGTTCTAAAGCAGACTGATTTGCCTGTTTTGTAGACTCTGTTCCCAGCATTCTTTGCAGTGCCTGGTGTGGTAGTGATTTGGGGCTTTTCTTGCACAGTTGCTAAAATAAAGCCTGCTGCCCTGTTTTGTTTCTTCTTTTGTACTGACTAAAGGCATGCTGACCACTACTTATTAGTGCTTTGATCTTTTTTATTTTTGAACATATGGTCAGGACCTCGCAAGGGCCCAGAATGGCAGACTGAAATTCTAGTAGACTCCAGCCCATGTGATAAACTGCTTTGCTCTGGGAAGAAGAGAGTGCTGCACAAAGGCTGATGGACTGATATGTAGGAAATATCCCCTCCCGGCGGGGGAGGACTCGCTTTCCTGAGCATCTGTATGCAGAGAGCTGCTGCCCCTCCCTTCACATGAAGAGGCCTCCACTGAGAGTCACTTTCTATTAGACGCTCAGATGTTCCAAATGTTGCCAAATGCAGTAGAATTTAAAAGCTGTGTTGACTTAAGGGACTCTATTTCACAAGTAAAAATGGATTTAATTGAACCTGCCCTTATTTCTTTTTTCTAATTTGCCTCTTGCTTTTTCTAAACAATATCCAAATGAAACTTTATTGCATAAGAAATTAAGTCCACTGTGTAACCCCCCTTTCCATTTCAATAATAATAATAACCCCCCCTTTCCATTTCTCTCAATGGCATTTAATGACCATAATACGTATTTTTGAAAAAATCCACCAAAGACTTTTGTTGAGCAAGAATATGGTTTGTTGAGTTTTCAATACAACCTTATTCAAAGCTCTGCAGTACTAATTTAACAAATCTCAATCATTCTGTCATCTAAGCTTAGATTAAGGCCCAAGGCATCAATGTCCAAAACTCTGAAAACAGGTCTAACCTTTGGGCGACGATAAAGGATAATGTGGTGGTTGATGAAGGGTAGAAGGGTAGTCACCGGGGACTCTAGCACACAGCACGGTAGCCAGAGAGACCGAATTGGAGTCTGATCCTGCCACCTGTTGACCCTAAATAAGTTACCTCCACTTCTCTGAACCTCATTTTTTCATCTGTAAAACAGAAGTAGTGGTAAATCTATGTCACCGGATTTTTAAAAGAATTTAAAAATCTGTGGAAATGCATGGTTAATTATGCAGTGAAATTCAAATAACATATTGACCGAATAGAAAAAAAAAAAACATGAGGGAGGGGTGTTGTTGCAAATTCTAATTCCTTACTTACTCTGGAGTGACTCTTTATCAACTGTCCCTTTTTGGCTCTGGGAAAAGATTTTCAAGATTTTGAGGTTTCCTCGGGAGTTAGGATATTTTTTCATAAGCATGAAAGTAGAGAACCTTGACCCCGTAACTTATTTCCACAACATGAGCCTCGGGTTTTCCTTGCTGGCCCTGACCACATGAATAATATGGAGGCTGTGAGCCAGCCTCGTGAGGGGAGGCATTGCCTCACCCTCATGCTGCTGCTCCTCCCCCACAACAGCCATCTTGGCCTCTGCCAGCCACCAGTGCAGCTGCTCCTAAAATGCTTCTTGGTCCAAATGTCTTCACATTCACACACAAAGCCCTCTTCCTCTGTCCCTGCCCTCCTTCTCCTCTTGTCTGCAAGCAACCTAGAGAACAGAAGAAAGAAGCTTCCACCTAAGGCTTCCTCCTTCTTAGACTTTCTTCAATCCCAGCCATAGATCGGTGCTCCCCAGTTCGGGGGATATTGACCTTCTCTCCACAAAGAAGGTTTGTATCTTCATCCTTCTCAAACATGGAGGAATAACGTAAGTTCTCATCTCAATGCTCTATTCCACCTCTGATAGAAATGTCTATATTCAGGAATCTGACCATTACCCAAACAGTATCTGAAACTACAGTTGTAAAGAAGTTGGTAGGTGGACTTTTGAGGGGGTGATGGGGGGCATGGGGAATAGGATGGTGTGATGTTGGAGAATTGAAAGAATGCTTATTCTTAAAATTTTGCCTGGGACCCAAATTTCAAGTTTAATTTAATTTAATTTAATTTATTTCGCAGTACCATGCAAAGGACATAAGCTCTATAGTTTGGCTACAACTCTATGTATGTATGATTCTGTTGATCTATTTGATGATGGTGTTGGTGTGAGGGTTGATGTGTTGACATTTTCAACATACATTGGAATCTAGATGATTTAAGATGGTATTGCTTTAGCAGCTTCCACACAGAGGCAAATCCTAACTGTGTGGATCCCCTCCTCCATTCTCCCTGGTGCTCAGGTCACTAGAGAAGGGACCTGAACATGGAAGGAAGATATTTTTACCCTAGGAGATGAGATTCTATCTCAACCTCGTTGAATCTAAATTTGGCCTCTAGAACAATCCCCTGAGACTTGTTTCCTGTGAGATTACAAAAACAAAAACAAAAGAAGGGGGATGGAATTCACCTGAAGGACCTTGAAACGTTTGGAAAAGTACTCAGGGAAATTAATATCACAGGCTTTTCAGTTCACTAAATCATGGATGTATCGTGTTGCTGCATTTTATATCAAGAATGAAAGCCAATGGCAGTTGGCTCTGTCTCCTGCCAGAGACAGCTTTCCATATGCCAAGTTCCCACCAACAATAAGTCCAGTCACCTCTGCATCTCATTGAGCAACTCTCCATGAAAAGAATGGAGAGAAACACATCAGGGGCACCTCTAGCATTTCCCAGAAAATATGGATGAGGTGCCCTCACTCCCCCTTCTTCCATCTCCCCCGAGTCACAAGTAATTTCAGTCTCCTGTATCACAAGCCTCTCTCACCTGAGTATGTATTTTTATTGTAGTCATGCTGCATTGTTAAGACAGTAATATATGCTGCTTGCTAAGCGGATTTGAAAGGAAAAGATTTCCAAAGCAGATTTTAAGGACATTCTTGGTTTCTTAAATCACCATGATGGGACAGCAGATTTAGCAGATGGGAGAATCTTTTCACTGGCACTAAACTTTCACTGGTCTTCAGTTCTAGTCCTTCAGCATGGCACCTTGATCTACGTCCAAAGGTTATCTTTCTTAGGGTAATTCTTCCAGGAAAAGAAATCTAGGGTCCTTATCTGGATATATTTATGTCAAGTGACTACTTTCCACGTTTGTAAAGTAGATGTCGGAGTGAAGCGAAAGGAAGTGAAAAATCCGCTCTCAGTGGGGAGAGGAAATCCTTGTTCTGGTTCATCTTATTTGGATGCTTCTGATTTCAGGGCAGATCTGATGAAGATCCCAGGTTCCAGTATTGTTGCCCAAAAATGAATAAAGTGGTGACTTAAAAGACAAAAACAACATCAGATAGAATCACAAAGTGTGACAGTTACAAGCATTTCCTAAAATTAGGCACAAATTAGGCACCCATTGAATTGCTTTACTTGGGTTGCTTTTGTTTGGTGGTTTGTGTTGAAGTCCTCAAGTCCTTTCCTTATTTCGCACCGATGAAATAAAGAAAGGAGACTTCAGCTGCTGAGACGTCCTCACAACGCACAGCAAGCTCAAGTCCAAAAGGAAAAGGGCATCACCTAGAGATCAGTACTCCTTAGTGCCAAAGTGAGGCTCTGAAGTTTCATTTGCAATCTGACTTCCCAGGAAAAAGAGTTCACTGTGTGTAACACAAACAAAGTGGGCTTGGTCCATGGGCCTGGTAAACACCTGTTCCTCTGCTTTCATGCACTGTTTCAGATCTCCGATGTGAAGACAGGTCTGTGCAGTGTTTGAGAGAGTCAAAGCAGTCCTTCCGTGGACTCTGGCCTCTTCTGAGTCTTACTCAAATGCTCTTTCTTTTTCACCTGGAGAAATCATGTGCTATATCAAATTAGAAGCCAAATGATTTTTTTATGCCCTGAGTGTTTGCCTTTGATGATGAACATTTTTTTTTAAAACCACAAATTCCTGTTAAAAACTTTGATGTGACTCATAAATAAAATATAATCTAAAAGCATGAAACTCAAAATCTCTACAATGAATCACATATTTAAAATCAGTGTAAGTGGGTCCCTTGCCCGTGCACACGTGCATGCGCACGCGTGAACACACACACACCCATTTGCCTTTGGAGAATAATGGAACAATTGTGATATGTTTCTGCTTATGTTTTCTTTCTTTTTTTCCAGATTTTATTTATTTATTGGAGAAAGAGAGAGAGCAGGGGGAGGGGAGGGACAAGCAGACTCCACGCCGAGCACACAACCTGACCTAGGCTCAAACCTACAACCCTGAGATCATGACCTGAACTGAAATCAAGAGTTGGGTGCTGAGCCAACTAAGCTGCCCAGATGCTCCTCTGTTTATATTTTCTAAATAAATCTTCCGCAAGGTGGGTGGTTTTGAGACCTCTCTCATATATGTTGTTAAATTCCCAAAGAAAGAAAAGAAACTGCCTTCGGAACTACTTTCTTAAGTCTGATTTTATAGTTCCTGCCCATCTTCGAGAGGAGAGGCAAATGTTAGCTGGTGTCAGGCTGGGCCTCAGCATCCTGAACATCCAGAGGTCAACCAAAGGCACAACAAATCAAGAGGCAAAAAATTAATGAGGCTGAGTCTGGCATGCGGATTCTAATATTCAGTTGACTGGGGCAAAGGTTACTGTGATGGGACGGACAGCTCTGTGTTCAATAAATGCTGCCTACTTGCTCCTTGTAGTCACTGTATCATCACAGGTCCTCTGTCACCACACTGCTACTTAATCCTTGATACTTAATGACTCAATAATAAGAGTAAGCAGAATATACTTCAAAGCCACAATGTGAAGTCTTTCTTCTTTTTCTTTTATTTTGTAAGATTTTATTTATTTATTTGAGAGAGAGAGAGAGCAAGAAGGAGAGTGAGCACAAGCAAAGGGATGGGCGGAGGGAGAGGGAGAAGCAGACTCCCCGCTGAGCAGGGAGCCCAACTCGCTGGTTGATGCCAGGACCCCAGATCATGACCCGAGCCAAAGGCAGACACTGAACCACCCAAGCACCCCGGAAGCCTTTCTTCAAGTTTTCCATGCTTCCTTCACTTCGTCTATATCTGAGGGCAACTTCCTTTGTCTCTATTCAGCTTATCTTACAAAATATCTCAACTGGCGGTAATGGCAGCAAAAGAGTAACTTTTCCTATTTACTTCAAACAAAATCTGGTGATCTTGTCTTCACCTTAAAGGCTGTCTTAGTCTGCACAGATTGCCATAACAAAATGCCATAAACTGAGTGGCTTAAACAACAGAAATTTATTTTCTCGTGGTTCTGCTGTCAGAAAGTCCAAGATTGAATTCCAGCAGCCTTTACTCCTGGTGAGAGCTCTCTTCTCGTCTTATAGATGGTTGCCTCCTTTACCACAGTCCTCAAATGGCCTTTCCACTGAGCACTGACATGGGAAGGTAGGCAGGAGGAAGCTCTCTGGGGTCTCTTCTTTGAAGGATGCTAATCCGTTAAGGGCCCCACCATAATGGCCCCATTTAACCTTAAATTACTCCCTTACTCCAAATATAGCACCCCAGGGAGTTAGCACTTCAGCACAGGAATTTGGGGGTGATGCATATATTTAGTCCATAACAAAGAGACTCAAAAAAAACTCTCTAGTTGGAAATCTCTTTTCTTGACAGACAGCTAGAATCTTCACTCATAGATACGCCTTCTTACCCTTATATTCTAAAACAGCTTTCATGTGTACAAATTGTTAAATCAAATGCAAGGAACACAATGAGAACCACCATCCAAGATAAACCTTCTCTTAGCTGTAATCTACATAATATGAATAAGGGGTCCTCAGAAAATCGGTTCTTGGTTCAAATAAATCAGAAAAATGCAACATACTATTGTTTTTCTCCTTTAGTTCGTTACAGGGCACATTGAAAGATGAAACTTGAAAGATCCTGAGCAGTCCTACAGTAAAGAAACCTACCTCATTTCATATAATACAGTGTTTCCCAATTTTTTTTAAGCAAAGAACCCCTAGAACATCGTTTGGAAAATAATGTCCTAAATCAACCTAATTAAGAGAGTTTGCCAAAAAAAGAGAGGACGTGCACTTGCAAAGTTTTCTCACTAAAAATCTCTTTTTAAAATTATATTTATTTAGGGGCGCCTGGGTGGCTCAGTGTGTTAAAGCCTCTGCCTTCAGCTCAGGTCATGATCTCAGGGTCCTGGGATCGAGCCCTGCAGCGGGCTCTCTGCTCAGCAGGGAGCCTGCTTCCCCCTCTCCCTCTGCCTGCCTCTCTGCCTACTTGTGATCTCTCTATTTGCCAAATAAATAAATAAAATCTTAAAAAAAAAAGCCTTAAAATTATATTTATTTATTTGAAAGAGCGAGCACAAACAGAGGAAGAGCAGAGGGAGGGGGAGAGGGCCAAGCAGACCCTGCTGAGTGTGGAGCCCAATGTAAGGTTCTACACAGGGCTCTATCCCAGGACCACAAAATCATGACCTAGGCCAAAGTCAGATGCTCAACTAACTGAGCCATCCAGGCGCCCCGCTAAAAATCTCTTAAAGGATTACATCCCTAGTGTTTTGTAGCCAAATATCTGTGGCACTGTACTGACTCTTCTATAAAGCAACATGGACCTAGAAATTAAGCACAGTCTAAAGAATATGAAGCTCTGAATTATATTCCTGGTTCTGCTACCTAGCTGTTCATGTTTCTCATTTTTTTCTCTTTTCTACAGCTGTCTATAACCAGTAGGATTATTTTGTACTATGGTTGTTAAACATACTGAAAATATGAAGCCCCATATGCAGGATAAATCAAAACAGACAAGTCCATGATCAGGATCACCTAATTCATCCTTTTCATTTGCAAGGATATCAAAAAAAGGTAGGGGGGGATCTATTCTTAGTAAGATAATCTATGCATTCAGAAAGCAACCATTTCTGATGTTAGTACTATTCCTGTCTCTCATATGTAATAGAATAGAGCTCCAAGATTCTGTAAGGATACACTCAATCATAGACATATGTGGGTGCATACGTGTGTGTGTGTGTGTGTGTGTAATGAAGTAAGTTAAAATGAAGAAATTCTGTTTTGAGAGCTGTCAAATCATCCAAATTGATTACCTAAGCTAACTGATCTGTGCCTGCAAAAAGATTACAAGGAGACCATTACACATCTTAATAAATCTGCAAAATATTTATTTCGCATTAGATACAATTGCAGACACTAGGCAGTTCTGGAAACGATCAAATTTTAACTTTCATTGGTTTGTTAAAATACAAGATCATATTTAGGACTTCACATTTGAATCACCTGTCATTCATCACTACACTTGGCCTGAGACTAAAAAGAGACCGGGTCGATGAGATTTTCGAGTCACACCCGTGAATAAAAGAAGTTAAGCTTTCACACTCCGAGTGAAAACAATTAACACAAAACTGCTCTAAAATAATGTAAAACTAATCCCACTTTAAGCTATGGATAAAAATCAGATTAAGAGAAGCACAGGAAAGTAAGCAGTGCTTTCGTCAATCTCTTTATCATGGTCTGGCTTGTGTGAATGTGGAAAACAGGAAGGTGTGGGCTCGAGCAGATTGGGAGACATGGGGCCCAGAGACCTTCCTGGCTTCATTCCCCTGGAACTATGATTACGGAATGCTTTTCTAAAAAGGGAACTCTCATAAATATACAGAAACCTGTGAATTTCTCTACACTAATAACAAACTATCAAAAAGAAGAACTGAGAAAACAATCCATCTTAAAATGACATCAAAAAACAAAACAAAACAAAAAAAACTGGGAATAAATACCAAAAAAAAATAAATAAATAAAAGAACTGTACACTGAAAACTATAAGACAAAGATGAAAGAAACTGAAGACACAAATAAAAGGAAAGGTATTTCATGCTCATGGACTGGAAGAATATTATTAAAATGTCCATACTACCCAAAGCAATCTACGGATTCAATGTAATCCTCATCAAAATTCCAATGACATTTTTCACAGAAATAGAACAAACAATTCTAAAATTTATATGGAATCACAAAAGACCTTGAAGAGCCAAAACAATCTTAAAAAAGCCAGAAGCATCTTACTCCCTGGTTTCAACCTTGACTTCAAAGATATAGTAATCAAAAACAGTATGGTATTGGCATAAAAACAGACACGTAGGTCAATGGAACAGAATAGAGGACCCAGAAATAAACCCACGCAATCATGGTCAATTAAATTATGATAAAGGATGGGGCGCCTGGGTGGCTCAGGGTTAAGGCCTCTGTCTTCGGCTCAGGTCATGATCTCAGGGTCCTGGGATCAAGCCCCGCATCGGGCTCTCTGCTTGGCAGGGAGCCTGCTTCCTCCTCTCTCTCTGCCTCTGCCTTGTGATCTCTTTCTCTCTCTCTCTGTCAAATAAATAAATAAAATCCTTTTGAAAAAAATGGACAGAGGACATCAATAGACCTTTTTCCAACAAAGACATACACTTGGCCAACAGGCACATGAAAAGATATTCAACATCATTAAGAAAAAGCAAAAAAGCAAATCAAAATCACAATGAGATATCACCTCACACCTGCTACCTTAAAAATAAAAGAAACAAGTGTTGGAGAGGATGTAGACAAAGAGAACTCTTGTACAATATTGATAGGAATATAAATTGGTGCAGCCACTATGAAAAATTTGGAGGTTCCTCAAAAAATTAAAAATAGAACTACCATATGATCCAATAATTCCACTTCTGAGTATTTATCTGAGGAAAACAAAAATACTGGGGTGCCTGGGTAGCTCAGTGGGTTAAGCATGATCTCAGGGTCATGAGACTGAGCCCTGTGTGGGGCTCCATGCTGGGTGTGGAGCCTGCTTAAGATTCTCTCTCTCCCTCTCCCACAGCTCCTCTTCCTTCTCTAAATATATATATATATATATATATATATATATATATATATATATATATAAAAGAAAATGAAAACACAAACTTAAAAAGATATATGCACCTTACCATGGTACCTGCAAAATTTACAATAGCCAAGATATGAAAACAACCTAAGTGTTTACCAATGGATGAATAGATAAAGAAATTGTGGTGTATATATAAACAGACACATACACATAGACAAACACACAGACACACACACATGCACAAGCACATACATGGTGAAGAATATTATCCAGCCATAAAAAAGAATGAAAGCATACCATTTGCAACAACATGGGTAGACCTTACAGGTGTCATGCTAACTGAAGTAAGTCAGATAAAGTCATATATAATGATCTCATTTATATGCAGAATCTTAAAAACCAAAACAAACAAAAACAAGCTCTTAGATACAAAGAACAGATTGGTGGTTGCAGGGGGAGACAGGTGAAATGGGTGAAGGGAATCAAAAGGTATAAACTTCCAGCTGTAAAAGAAATAAGTCATGGGCATGGAATGTATAGCATGGCAATGATAGTCAATAGTTAATAACACTGTACAGCATATGTGAAAGTTGCTAAGAGTAAATCTTAAAAATTCTCATATAAAAAAAGAGTTCCAAAATTATGTATGATAATTGATGTTAACCAGACTTACTGTGGTAAAATTTCACAGCACATACAAATACTGAATCATTGTGTTGTATACCTGAAAAATACCACAGTGCTGAATATCAACTATACCTCAATAAAATAAATAAAACTTTAAAAGCACTCTCATAGCACCTCAAAGTTGTTCTTTTACAACTTCTTTATTATATGAATTGCTTGGTAGACTATAAATTCCTTGAGGGGAAAAGACTGGGTCTGTTTTGAAACTGTGCTTGAAATATAGTATATTCCCAATAATTTTTTTTAAGACTTTATTTATTTATTTGACAGAGAGAGAGACAGTGAGAAAGGGAACACAAGCCTGGGAAGTGAGAGAGGGGGAAGCAGGCTTCCCACTGCGCAGGGAGCCCGGTGCGGGGCTCGATCCCAGGACCTTGGGATCCTGACCCGAGCTAAAGGCAGATGCTTAACAACTGAGCCACCCAGGTGCCCCTCCAATAATTATTTTTAATTGAAATGAGGACAAATTGAGTTTTTTGAGCATTTTAGAGAAAGAATTCTCTTTTCTCTCTCTTTTTATTTCTTGGACTAAAAAAGTTTTAAGGGCAGAACTAGACAGGAAAAAAATTCTGACACTGTTATCACATCACCACACTTATTAATAATGAATAAATGTCTTATTTTAAATGGGTTAAAACCTAAAATGTATGGTAAATGCAGAGAGTGACAAACTGCTGCAGAAGGACAGACTAAAGAGCAAAAATAGCAGTGAGATTACAGGAAAGAAAACACACCTATCTTGAAGCTTATCTAGTCATTGTTACCATTAGCATGAGAAACCCCAAAAAACACCACAAAATTGGAATCTCCTTCTAAAATAAGATTTGGCAATTTACTGGATTTGAACTAGGATGATCCACAGTACTCAAAGGGGAAACTTCAAATGATTTTGTGTCTTAATGCAGCAATTGGGCAGCGGGGGGGGGGGGGAGGGACGACACAGAGGACAAAGGAATACAATAGAACAAATCTTAAAAACATGTAGACGGAAAAACATTCATTGTTTCAGCCTGTTAGGACCTGGTAATATTGCAGGGTGTCTTTGCAAGGCTCCCAGGCACTCCTGTTTGCTGCTCAAGTACTGCAGCAAGAAAAACTTCTGACAAAGACCTTTGGAGACTCAGAAATGTAGTATACTTGCTTGCATATCAGAAAAAGCAGGAATTTTCAGGAAGAAAAATGCATTTAGGGAAAACCTAAACTAAAACCTAAACCTAAACCTAAAAGGCAGGAATTTTCAGGAAGAAAAATGCATTTAGGGAAAACCTAAACTCTAAGTTCTAAGGTATTATTAAGTTGCTTATTTTTTAAAGTTATTTTGAACTCGAAAGTTTAATGCTCAAAAACCTAAAGAGAATATATACTTTAAAGCACCAATAGGATTTTTTAAATGCATATGCACATATATTTATTTATAAAATATACACATATTATTATTCCCTATATTAAACAATATATTAGTGAAGCTTAATTTCTTTCTTGATTTTTTACATAAAAACACATGCAAATTCTATTCTTTTCTTCCCCTTCCTCAATGAATTATCATGTAGTCTCCTAAAGCTCTGTGCTGCCCTCATAATTGATCATTGCCCTGGGGGGTCTGAAAATTTGTAAATAAGTCCTCAAGTTCATAAAATACACCCTAGAATAAGTGGCAGGATATCTGAGAGAAAAAAGAACACTGAAGGAATAGGTTGATTTGCCCTCATAGGGACATAATCAGAAATTTGTTCTCACAATATCAATTAAAACTAAAAAAGGGGGGCTCCTTGCTGGATCAGTTAGCAGAGCATAAAACTCTTGATCTCAGGGCTATGAGTTCAAGCCCTATGTTAGGTGTAGAGCTTACTTGTAAATAAAATATTTCTTAAAAATTTTTAAAAATTAAAAAAAAATTTTTTTAATCATGTAATTATCGGGGTGATTGTCTTTTTTAACAATCAAGGATGGATTTCTAAATTATATTAAAATTTCTTTTTAATATTAAATCCCAAACAAACCTAAAAAAAAAATACTTATTGGGACAATTTGACTGATTATATAAATGTCAGAATGGAAAAAAGTCTGGATACCCCTGTTTCTAGACAGAGGTGAGAAAATGGAGAGAGACTGATGGCTATATAAGAAAAAAAGAAAAACAAAGCAATCTGAGTGGCATAAACAAAAACTGAAGCTGTAGAGATATCATTATCTCAGTCATTCCGAAGGGATATAAATTAAATGGGAGAAGTCTGTTTGATCTGTATATAGACAAGAACATTCCCATGGCTAGTGTATGCCTTCATTTCTGCATAAACCCCTATTACCTTTAATAGCGTCCTTACTACTTGACTTCAGCTGCCTGAGTCTGATAATAAATTCACCAAAAGAAATATCCAGTGACGGGAAAAGATAGATTTACAATTTTCCCTTGGGATCCCAGACATAAATTCAGTTTTTTCTTAACGCCCAAAGTCGCAGGTGCTTTCCATTTTTACAAATAAGTTTTTGGATGACTTGTCCACTACGGCATGCTATAAATAAATTTCAGTTATTTCATTTTTCATAAAAGGCTGTGCATTAAAATCCCACTTCAACGATTAAGCCTTAGAACAAAAGGAACGGTATTCCAGTTCCTACTGGGTTCTTCACCGGCACACAGAGTGTTTTATTCATCAAGGTCTGCCTGTGGTGCTAAAGTTCATTTCTAACCTATTCAGTGTATTCTTTCCCTTTCAGGAAATCTGTTACTCCATTTCTTCTGCTTTTTCTCCAAAAACCCTTTCACTTAAGCAATACTGGCTCGCTTTTCAGCAAAATTTTTGTCCTCACTCAGCCAAAAGGGGGGGAAAAATCACCACAGTTGCCACCTGTTGAACATTTTCAATTTCCACAATTTCCTCTCAATGAAATGCTGACCAGAATTACGGTAATTCTGAACGTGTTCTCACTGGCTCCTTACTTAATGCTGGAATAACTTCCCACTGATGCACTATTTCTTTTGGTAGTTATCCATTCTAAGACAGCATTTTACTACTCTGCCAAATAGAATGCAGATGGTTTCAGGGCAGAAGCCACAATCCAGCCTCAGTCTCTTTCCTGATCAGTATTCTTCTTGGGGCTTTCACTTCAAACTGTTGATCCCAGGAGTCTCTGGCCTTGTCTTTATGACTTATCAATTCTCTAAACAAACCACCTTCCCCTCTCAAAGGGTGAAACACTGAGATTATTACAAAATGGCCCCCTTTATAACATCATAACCACTATTCTTTTGCATTTGTCATCACTCAAATCACTACGTTTCAAATACCCATCGCTAATATATTATGCGGACATCATCAGGTGGAGTGCAACATTACTTCTTGAGCACTTACTTAACTTCCTCTCTCCTCCCACCGGTTTTCAACATGCTCAGTACTTTTCCCATCTGTAGATGAAATGTTGATTTGCCTTTCCCCATCTCCTAGCCTAAATTAGACCAAAACACAAACCAGGCCCTCTACCTTCTCAGCTACAAAGACCTCATCAACTCTGTGTACAGTGGTGTCATAAGAAAAACTAGTCAAGGGAAAGATAGTCCCGCCATCAATGTTGAAAACTTCCATGATCTCACTGCAGTGGGTTAATGGCGGCCCTCTAATAGACATGTCCACGTCCCAGGGAGTGTGAATTTGATCTCATTTCGGGAAAGCAGCTTTGCAGATGGAGCCAAGTTAAGGATTTCAAGATGAAATCGTCCTATATTTCTCAGATGGACCCTAAATCCAGTGGCAAGGGTCTTCATCAGCGATGAAGATGATGAAGACACACAGAGGAGGAGGCCATGGGAAGAGGGAGGTAGAGATTGGAGTGCCATAGCCACAAGCTGGGGAGCACCGGGAGCACAAGCTGGGGAGCACTTGTGCTGGGAGCCCCCAGCAACAGGAGGAGGCAAAGAAGGATTGTCTTCCCAGAGCCTCCAGAGTGACCACGGCCCTGCCAACACCTTGATTTTGGACTTTTGGCCTCCAGACTGTGAGAGAATAAATTTCTGTTGTTTTAAGCCACCCAGTTTGTGCTAATGTGTTACAGCAGCCCTGGGAAACTAACAGACTCATTATAATTACATAGACCTGACTTTAGGAAGGGAGCACTCAAGTCAGGACCCTTGAATGCAAATACTTGCTAGGATCTCATATGAGTCCTAGCAAGTATTCCTAAAATATGAGTCACCTACATGTTCATTCATCCAGTAAGTATTGAATACCTATGGTTTGCCAGGTCCTATGCTTATTATTGAGAACATACAGGAAAGCAGGGAGAAAAAGTGTTGTTCCTGCCTGAATAGAGCTGACATGGTTAGTGTTTCCAGTCCACAATGGAGCCAAAGGCAACTCCAATTTCTAAAGGAAAATAACTCTTGGAAATGCTTTTCAACTGGAAGTCCTTAATTATGTATAAAATAATTAATGCCATCTGAATAAGTTTTCTTCCAAGCATGTAGCTTCAAAAGTGAAGTGAAAAAGCATTTGGCCAAACATATTTGGGACTTTCCTGAGTTTAAGTCTTTAGGAAAATGGTTGGAAGCACACAATGAACTCCCAAATGACAACGGTGATAAAAATGACTGTATCGTCGTTTGTAAGTGCGGTTTGTTTCTGAAGGCTCAACACAGCCCTTGTATGTTGTGTAAACTTTTTTCCCTTACTGTAGCCCTGACAAATTTGGGAAATCCCTGAGGTGGAATGAAGCATGGAGAGTACCTGCTTAACCATACTCACATGTATTAAAAACGACAATAACTATCATTTATGGTGATGATTATTTTCTAGGCACTTTGCCTAATGGTTTACACACAGAATCTCATTTGATCTACAAAACATCCCTAAGAGGCAGGCATCACCGACCCACTTTGCTTGAAGTCAGTTATTTCTCTGCATTCCTGAAAACCTCATGCCCCTTCCCAGATAC
>CM053604.1:74728022-74738624 GCA_028646535.1 Procyon lotor
AAACCTAAAACTCATCTGAGCTAGGAGAAGTTGATATTTCAACTTGTGAGTATGGAAAATGTATCAGTATTTTCCATAATAAATGATATATTCAGTTGCTCTCTTTCTGAACAATATCAGTAATTTTTATTTTCCTAGAAATTTTTTTCTGTCTGGCTTTTATTTCTTTCTGGCTTATTTCTTTCAGATTTTCAAATATATCTGGACAGGTTCAAATCAGTGATTATCTTAAAATTATTTTTATTTCCTCTTATCCTTAGTCATTCCCCTCTTATTTCTAATGTTGTGGGTTTATACAAAATATTATTTCAAACAAAGAAAAGGCAATAAATCATATTAGAACAACTTATAGATTTAAAAAAAAAAAAAAAAGAAAACTCATAACCAGATCTTAGGGGAAAGTAGAGAGTAGAGTAGAATCAAAGTCTCAGCTTCCTCATATGTCTTCCAAATTGACAAATGACACCATATTGATTTTCTTTTGCACATCAGTTTGAATTTAAGTTGCTCTGAGTCCTGCTTAGAAAGATTTAGTCATTTGTGTGCTTAGAATGATTCACTGTTTACTAAGTATAACATGCTTTCCAGTCTAGAAGAGATATTTGCACACCCACATTCACTGCAGCATTATTCATGATGGCCAAGATGTAGAAGCAACCTAAATGTTTATCGGAAGATGAATGGAGAAAGAAAATGCGGTCTATACAAACAATGGAATATTAGTAAACCTTTAAAAATAAGGGAGTCCTGTCATATGCAATGTAGATGGACTTAGAGGGCATTATGATAAATGAAATAAGCCAATCGAAAAAAGACAACTACTGCAGGATTCTACTTGTATGTGGTACCTGACGTAATCAGACTCATAGAAAGTTTCTATGGTGGTTGACAGGGGATGACATTGACAGAATGGTGGTTGTTGTTCAATGGGTGTAGAGTTTCAGTTGTAAAAGATGAAGAATTTCTAGAGATCTATTATACATGTGCATATAGTTAACACTATGGCACGGTCCATGTTAAAAATGATTAAGACGGTAAATTTGTTGTTTTTTGCCACATGAAAAAAAAATGCTATCTACTGAGAAAGACTGTATGATTCCACTCATATGTGGAATCTAAAAAACAAAGGGATAAACACAGAAAAAGCAGAATCAGACTTATAAATACAGATAATAATTTGATGGGTTGCCAGAAGAGTAGGGGAGGAGGAGTGGGCAAAATGGGTGAGGGGGAGCGGGAGATACAGGCTTCCAGTGATTGAATGAGTAATTCACAGGAATAAAAGGCCCGGTGTAGGAAATAGAGCTAAGGACATTGTAATAACATCGTATGGTGACAGATGGTGGCTACACTTATAGTGGGCATAGCATAATGTTTAGAGATACTGAATCACTATGCTGTACACCTGAAACTAATGGGACATTGTGTGTCAAGTAGACTCAAATAAAAAAACTTGTAATGCTATCTAGGGACATTCTAAGGAAGGTTCCCCAGTTTTCTGTATTTTTGCATGTCATTGTCTTTTTTTTTTTTTTTTCCAGTTGTAAAGGTGGGTTTGTACTAACATTTCTGAATGCTCTCACCAACTAGTGCTTCTCTGTCGAAAAGCTTTGGAGTAGATTGCTTATAACCATAATTCAAAACTGTAAGATTCTGGCTATTTTCCTTCTGTCACCTTTTCATAGAACAGTGAACTCGGGGCTAAAAGGGACTTGAAGAGCGGCTTCTCAAGAAGCCTGTGCCGAAGTGGGTAGAGGCTTGAGTTTTGCCAGGTTATGTAAATTACCATCTTTGCCCAAGCAGTTTAGTCCTTGATCTAGACCAATAGTTCTAAACCTTGCCTAAATGTTAGAATCACCTGAAGAACTGTAAAACTCTTGTTCCTCAAGGCAGGACTCAGACCAATTAAATGAGCACCTCTGGGGTTGAGACCCAGGCATCAGTGTTTTCGTTTTTGTTTTCAGCCCTCCAGTGGACAAACTTGAGAACTCTGCTACAGGCCATCTGATGTATAAGCCATCAAAAATGAAAAAGTTTATTCAACTGAAGGGCATGCATCAATTTTATATATCAAACAGAATAACAATGTCTTAGTGAGACTTTTCACTGATTTAGGCGCCAGTCAAAAATTTTAGAATATTTAGTATGACCTGAATGCTCTATAAAGAGCTCCAAGTGTAAAGGGTATGCAAGCAAATTTTCCATTTTTCTGTACATGATATGCAATAGCTCCTTTCCACGGGCTGTATATTAGTTGAAGATAAATAGGGCTGGTCATGGTAAAGTTGTAAAATTTGCAAAGGACTTCCAGTCTTTCTTGTTTCCTGCTTTTCTCCAAATCAAATCTGATACCACCTTCCCACCTCACTCTACCCCAGCCCCATTGCCTAAGATGACCCTCAATAAGCAGAATTATGAATTTTGTTTCTTTTCCTCCCGTATGTCATTCACACCAAAGTGTTACCTATCTTGCATTTTAGGCTTCTATTTTTAATTGTATAACTGCAGGCTCTCACCCAACAAGTTTACAAATGGAATGTAAACTAGATGACATCTAGATGCACGGGGGGGCGGGGTGGTAGTGGGACTCAGTTTGTGCCTCCATCAAGATCTAAGTTTGTTCTAGTGGGTTTGGGAAGATGCCTGGAGAAGAGAGGGCTGAAGTGAGGTTTTGAGATTTCGCAGGGTTAACGAGATGTTTGTTGCTTCCCAACTGTCCTATAGCAGCTGGGGACAAGGAGTGTGGAAGACCCAGGACCTCTCTTATAGTGTCCCCAAGAGGGACACTGGGATGGCTCAGTCAGATAAGCAACCAACTTTTGGTTTCAGCTCAGGTTATGATCTCAGGGTTGTGAGATCAAGCCCCACATCAGGCTCCATGCTCAGCATGGAGTTTGCTGGAGGTTCTCTCTCTCCCTTTCCCTCTGCCCCTCCCCTGATTGCTTGTGCACTCTCTCTCTCTCTCTCTCTCTCTCTCTCTCTCTCTCTTTCTCAAAATAAATAAATAAATCTTTAATCTCCCCAAGAATACTCCCCTATGGCAATTAGATCACTCCAAGACAAACCAAGGACCAAGACAGAAAGCTAGTAAATGTGGGGAAAGAGAGACAGGAAGTCTCAACTCAAGGCCATGAATGAGAGAGGCAGAGCTTCAGGGACCTTCAGGCTCGATAAGTCAGATGGCATGTAAGGCTGAGTACGTACCCTGGACTCAATGCTTTACCTGTTTATAAGTTTAATCCTCCTTACAGTGCTGGATAACAAATATTGTTATTCTCATTTTGAAGATGGGGAGATAGAGCCTCAAAAGGTTAAGTGACTCACCCAAGGTCACACAGTTATTAAGTACCTACACAGCTTTGTGTACATTCAGAAATTCAGAAGTAACATTAAACATCCAAATTCCATCCTAAGTATCTAAATCATGGCCAAGGCCAATCTTTAAAAAATTGGTACATAACAACGACGTTTCATCTGACCCCTGTCACTCCAATTTTAAAATATAAGATTAAAATGCAGTGCATTCATTTCCATCTTATAATGTAAAAAAAGGCACCATATTTTAAAATTCATCATATTGCACAGGGAGTGGGAGGGAGGGGTGGCTACTGGTTATTGAATTTCTGGTTACATCCAAAACAAAAACTTTTTTGATCTTGTGTGGGCATTTGCTCTCTCATCTCCTAACTTCATCAAAGGGATTTTTTTCAAGGCAAAGATAATTTTTCAGATTTCCATCATACATTCTAAATACTAAAGCCAGGAAGCCCCGAAACACAGACTATGGCCTGGATATCCCTGGTGGATGGAATCCCAAAAGTGATAATACGATCTGTTTTGAACAGTAATATATCAAGTGTGCATCAAATTTTTATCCTTATACTTTATAAACTTGTCTACTATGCATATGTTATAAAATATACATAGATGTATTCCTGTGGAGAAAAGAAATACATAGAAAAGTATGATTTGTCCAAAATAGCATAGAAAAAAAAATATGTGCATCCATGTCATTTCTGACAAGGCTGTTTTGACACAGCTGTGCACTGATGCAGCTGTTCCCATGCAGGGGATTTTTAAATACTGCCCAAAGAACAAACCATTAAGCCTTCAGCTGTTTCTGTTAACAAGTAATGTGTGAAACAGACATATTCTTCCCATTCTAAAATCTCTGCACAGTCTTGCACCTCAGCCTGTGGTAGATCCCCGCCCCCTGGGGTAGAACATGAGGATTAAGAGGGGCTCTGGAATGAGGTGGGGTCAGAGATGGGTTGAGGATGAAGGATGGGGTGAGGTTAGGCATTGTCTGGCAGATGAATTATATGTGACCAGAAGTTATATGTTTACCACACTCACTCATCTAAGAGAAGGCCATCCATCATTCTTAAAGTGCTTGCTCATTCTCTGAGAATTTGCTTATATCTTAAACAGTGTGCTAAATTTACAAGGGTATACTCCTTTACGTTTGTGAATAAACAGTGTGTAAAAATGTTACTTCAGCTGTTTTACATTGGAACATTGAGAGAACTCAACTGCGGATAGGAGATTTCCTAATTGTGCACATTTGATTTGATTGGATGTATGCTGCACACTGAGACAGGAGAGGATCTTGGAATTACCATGATTCCCACACAGAAAATGTTCAACCTATTTTCTAGCAGTTCTCTCAATTCTCAATACTTTTTTATTTACCAAAGTCATGCAGACTTAAAGAATTCTCCCCCCCTCCTAAAAAAATTCCCAATTTAGATAAAATAAAAGTGAGGAGAAAAGATCAAGGATGGCCAGGGCATCCATGGTACTCATTACACAAGTGATTGAACATTCTAAAACAGAAACATTGCTACCACCATGTCAAAGAGAAGTCCAAAGAGCCATCTGAGCCCAGCTATTTTAGAAAAGCTGCATCAACATGTCTGATTTGGAAAAATGCCTACATATGGTCACACCTAAATCCTCTTCTCCAAAATATTGAAGACATGTCTTTCTCTTGTATACTCCTTTTGCATTTTTTACTCAATCGCTTTACTAAAGCCTCTATGGAGTGGAATTAATAAATTCTTTGTGTCCTTGCTCTAAAGGAAGCTCTGATGATTGATTTTGACTTTCTTACTAAAAACATATACAAGTTGCCCCCTCTGTTACAAAAGGGAATACCTACTAAATTAGTTGGGACCACATTGCACAGTATTACTAATTAAATATAGTCCTGATTTGGTTATTTGTCTAATTGAAAACACTGTTAATGGGTGAATGACTGCCTAGCTATAATTTAGAACAGCAAAATCTCTCTTTGTGCTACTGTGGAAGCCAATATGTGTATCCATTGTTCAGTATGGAAACTACTTCTCCTGAAAGAAGGATTTGGTGCTTTACCTTTGGGGAATTCTTTGTATATCATCTGGTTTCAATTTCTTCATGGGCTTTATTCCCCAGTGAGTGTGTGTATATATACTTGGGTAAAACCCATACACAAGTAACCCAAACATATCACTGTGGATTCATATATATCTGTACATACATCCACGTTGTTTCAAAGTAAAACTGTTAAAGTATATACACACAGGAATGGGAGGAAATTGAAACCTGAAGACACAATGTATAAGGTTATAAAATCTGAATTGAGTTTACAAATGCCATATATTAGGTCTAAAGCACGGCTGCACAACTAACAAAGTGAAAATTAGAATATCAACTGCAGCTAATCTGTATAGAAATACTAAAGCACTCTCATTTCACATGGACCTGCTTAACACACACATATATTACTTTATTAAATATCTTTGAGCCCTTCCTAAATGCTAGGCACTATTTGGTCATTAGGGATAGAGTGAGGCACAGGATGGACCAGGTCCCTGCTCTCAAGAAGCTTACAGTCTGTACAGACCTGTACTCCTGAAACAAACAACGCATTATATGTTTATTAAAATAAAATAAAATAAAATAAAATAAAATAAAATAAATAAAATTTTAAAAAACTTACAGTCTAGCAGGCTAGACAGGCAAATAATTACCTCATTTCAGATCATGATAATTTCTTTAAAGAACAATAAATCAAAGTAGAGGACTTCAGAATGACTCTGAGGTGAGGGACAAGGTAATGACATTTGAGCAGAGACCTGAATGCACACATACGTAGGAGGGAAAAATGTCAAGTGAAGGGGAAAGCGAATATCAAAGATTTAAGGCAGGAAAAACATGATGTGTTCAAGAATCAGCAAGGCCAGTTTGGATGGAGGAGAGTGAGAAAAGAGAGAGGGGTAAATAGATAGGAGAGTTAGGCAAGAATTGGAAGGCATCTTCTCAGAAAGAAGATGTGGCAGCAAAGGAGAAGGAGGGGCCCATGAAGGAGGAGTGTGTGGCATGATGGAAGCCAAGAGAAAAAAAGTTTCCGGAAGGAAAAAGTGATACACTGTGTCAAATGGTGCCAAGAGACCTAGGAAAATGAGGACTGAGAATTGACCGTAAGATTTGGCAAGCTGCAGTCATTTAGTGGAGAAGGAAGAGATCCTTTCCCAAAGTTTTGTGAGCAGAGAAATAGTATTTAGGTTTCCATGAAACATGGGCAAGAGGTGTTTTTTTTGAAGATGAGAGATACTACATAATAAATGGCCAAAGTAAGTTCGAGAACAGTAACAAATATAAAGCTTGCACTATTTCTCACACTGCATTAGTGTGCAAATATTTCTCTTACACACATTCAAATTCCCACTGACTTGTTTAGTAACGCCGTCAGATCTTTAACTTGCTGTATTTCTCTTCAGCCTGCACCTGAACCTATAGAGTTAATTTGTTTCCCAGGGATAGTGAATGTAATATATAAATAACAATATAAATCACTACAAAAATTCTCAAAAATGTCACCTTGAGGAGTGCCCAAAATAAGTTAAAAATTATCCACCAGTCACAAACTGCATATGATTGTTCACTTTTTGAGATTCATTAAGATCATGAAAATATAACCTTTTTATTCTGAGCACTAATTTGGATGAGACATGTGTGCTCTCCAAACGTACATAAACAGATCTGAAGGATACTGGCAGGATATATAATCAGCACAGATATAAAGACAAGTAGATTTACAGAAAAAGTACAGGTAAGAAACCACAGAGGAGCAAGATGGCAGCCCAGCTCTGCCAGGAACTTACCTGTTACCTTGGTCTCCCTGAGCCTCAATTCCCTCATTTGTAAAGAGGATGTAATAATGTCCAGCTCATAGCAATGCTATAGGAGATAAATGAAAAAAAAAAAAAAGTAGGTGGAGTGCCTGGTGTGCTCAGTAAATGGTAGCTTTGATTTTTATTACCAATTCAGTTAGGTATATTTAATTTATACTGCTATAATATTTCCATCCTCGCCCAATATTCTTTCATTGCATAGAAGCACAATGATGTACAGTCAGGCATTAAATCCTTAGGAATTAGTTTCCCACAATCAGTTGGAGAGGATAGACCATTAGAAAGCTGTTATCTCTTGAGTGATAATAATTCCTTTAAAAAAAAAAAAAAAAGCAGGATGCCTGGGTGGCCCAGTCGGTTAAGTTGTCTGCCTTTGGCCTGGGTCATGATCCCAGGGTCCTGAGATCAAGTCCCACATAGGGCTCCTTGCTCAGTGGGGAGCCTGCTTCTTCCTATGCCTGCTGTTCCCCCTGCTTGTGCTCTCTCTCTCACTCTGACATAATAAAAAAATCTTAAAAAAAAAAAAAAAGCAGGAAAGGAAAAGGCACATTAAAATTTCTACTAGGATGAAATTTGTTTAGGAAATGATTATACAGAAAATTTATCCTTATAAAAGAATTAAAAGATTCTACAGCATTAGTTTTTAAACTGGTTCCCAGACCTATGGGTTTGTCAAGGTGTCTCAAGTAGGCAGGACTGGAGAAGGGATGTTCAGAAAGGGGTAGAGGTTGGCTCTCCTTCAATCAGAGAAGTTCCAATGCCATCTATGTAGACATTGGACTCTCCATTAGATTTCATTTGAAGGAACACTCATAAGCTAAAAGAGCATTTGAAATCCTTGGCCTAAGAGGCCATAGTGATTCACTCCTCACTCATGTCCTTTCACTCTAATTCCGTGAGTCAACAAATGTGAATTAAGTAATCACTAAAACCAGACATAAAATTCAATTACAAACACAGTGCATAATTCAAGTTAGAAGTGAGGCTTAAAATTAAATGAATGGCATTAAAGAAAGAGTTGCTAGATATCTCAAATTGTTTATACATGAAATACCACATCACTGAAGACATCAGTAAAAACTTGCTTAGCTTTATGTCTTGTACACTGTACTATACAGTCAGTAATAGGATTTTCTCCTCTTCAAGAGTCTCCAGTGTAATGGTGAGTTGGAAAATTAACTCTAAATTTCCTCTTTTCAAATGCTCATAACTCATCTAACCCTTGAGGGAGAAATTCTCACATTTTCTCAGGGTGAGGGCCATGTGATTCCCATCGCCTTAATGGAAATCACACTTCTCAAACCCTACAAAAGACTTTAGCAATTTAGGTATTCACATTTCCATAGCCAAAGCCGTTGCTTTTAATTTCCTCTGGGTGTTCTTTTCCTCCATTAAAACTGTTGTTAGGTATTTATGATGCGTATCCATGCACAAGATATGCCGTAGAGCCTTCCTCTCCTCCTCCCACTGTGTCTATCCATAGCACCATAGTTTGTTCACCCCAATAATCTTCACCTTGGTACAAGAATTATGTGCTAGTCAATTCACGTATAACACTCATAGTCCCACTTATCATAGAGGCTATGAATTCATGTAATCTCTTATGTCCAAAACGTTTCAAATGTGAAACCTCTTTTAACTCCAAACATATTCATGGATTTCCTCCTAAGAATAACTGCACTTAGTATCTGAACTTCAAGAAAACACGCCATGGCAAGAAGACATTATGGATTACAAAGTCTTAATAATAAACCTATGGTTTCTTAATTATAGAGTAGGTCTATGTATGTTAATCACAGCACACATCTGAAAATAGCACATATGTGTGAAATATACATTCAATCTACAGACAAGCTTAGCACAATCATGGATTTGTAAAGCCTTCATACTAACTCTGGGTCCTCCAGAAATTCTCGCACTACATGTTCAAACTACTTGTAGAGGAGAAAGTACATGGTCTCTGGAGTCAGAAAATCCTGACTTAAATCACAGGTGTGCCTCTTCACAGCTACATGAATTTATCCTATCTGATTGCCAGTTTCCTTATATGATAATTTTAATTTCAGAGTAAGGACTGTGTACATTAAGATATATATAGCACTTAATATGCAATAGTAATAACGGTTAATATTTGTTGCATGTTTACCCTGCATGACACACTGGGCTTACACAATTTGCATATCTATATATTTTAAGACATAAACTTGTAGACAACAATCTTGGAGACTGTTGTGGTCCAGAGAACCCACATCAGAGTCTAAGTATCTGGGTTCAAATCCAGACTCCAGGTATCTAAAATCTACTAGCAGCACGACCAAGTTATTTAAGTTTCCCAATATTTTCTTCCTTATTTGTAAAAGGAGGTAACACAGTTCTTACTTTACAGTAATAATATTAGGCAAGTACTTAACATACTAAGAATAAGTATCAGATAGTAATATCATTAGCATTTTATAGATGAGGCAATTAGGTTTGGTAAACTTACTGACCCAAAGTCACATAGATAAGAAAAGGCAGAACTGGGACTCTGGTAAGACTTCTCTCTCTGGAGTACCCTAATGACTCCGTTGGTTCAGTGTCCCATTCTTGGCTTCGGCTCAGGTCATGATCTCATGGGTCGTGGGATGGAGCCCAGCAACAGGCTCTGGGCTTGGTGGAGAGTCCGCTTGAAGATTCTCTCTCCTTTTCCCACTGCCCCTTGCCCCATTTGCGCATGTGCACACGCAACCTCTTTCTCTCTCACTCTCTCTCAAAATAAATAAATAACTCTTTAAAAAAAAAGATTACTCTAATACACATTTTATAAGTGTTGGCTTCTTTCAAACAGATACTCGTTCCTCCTCCCCCCAGTCTTACCTAGGTTCACCTCTCCTGGCTAATTGCAAGGATCAGACAACTCAACCTAAACAGTAAACAGCCATAGTGGCTCCCGTCAAGTGCCAATTAACACAGATCATCAAGAGGGCAAACTCTGTTACCCATATGAAGCCCCTTCCGG
Source organism: Procyon lotor (assembly GCA_028646535.1). Classification (NCBI taxonomy): domain Eukaryota; kingdom Metazoa; phylum Chordata; class Mammalia; order Carnivora; family Procyonidae; genus Procyon; species Procyon lotor. Next base: position 74,738,199 of record CM053604.1, read on the forward strand.
GGAACAAGTGAGACAACAAAGACTTGAAAACCCAGCAGTGGGTGAGACAAGTGGCAGACGAAGTTCTCAGAAACACGTTAGCACATAGACCCAATAAATCCTTGAACATACAACCCACGTCTATGCTCAATGATTTCTCATCTTCCTGAGTTACATAGAGCTCTCTAATGCCTTTGCCAACTTTCCCTCAACTTGGAGTTAACCTAATCAGCTTTCCCACTTTCCAGAATATTAATACATTGGTTTACATAAGAATAATCTCTTCATAATATAATTTACCAAAGGAAAATACCCTCATACCAAGCCAATTCTGAGTGGTGCATGCACAGTTAAGTCTTTGCAGAAATCTGGACTCAACTTGGTTGAACCCCAAATATCCACTTTCCCCACTCCTAGGGAGCAAGTATTCAGAAACAGTGCAGAATC
>CM053604.1:74739124-74761869 GCA_028646535.1 Procyon lotor
GGGTTGTGGACATTGGGGAGGGTATGTGCTGTTAAGTGCTATGAAATGTGTAAGCCTGACGATTCAGAGACATGTACCCTGGGGGAAATAATACATTATATGTTAATAAAAATTAATTTAAAAAAAAAGAAAAAGAAAATACACAATTCAGACTCCTTAGAAATCATGCACAGGTCCAGCATACAGTAGTGGATAATTACAAATATGAAGAAGCAGGAAGGTGTGATCTATAATCCAGAATAAAAGCTGTCCCTCGACACATACCTTGAGATGATGCTGTTGTAGGAATTAGCAATTAAGAGCATTAAAGCTTCTTAAAAGCAAATACTGTCTTATGACTGAGGAATCTCAAAAATACAGAAACTATATAAAAGAGTCAAATGGAAAGTCAAGGACTAAACAAGTGGATCTGAAATGAAAACATTTATTGGGTGGATGTAAATGCAGACTGGAGTCGGTAGAAGAAAAGGTCAGTGAGAGAGAAGTCAGATCAATCAAAGTTGTTTCAAAAGAAAAGGAAAATAGATGGGAGAAAAAAATGAACAGAGCCTCAGTGACCTGTGGGCAGTGTCAAGCTATCTAACATACGTGTAATTAGAGTAAGGAAAGGAGGAGAGAGAGGAAAAATGTGGCAAAAAGGTTTTTGAAGAAATGATAGTTAAAAGTTTTCTAAAATTGGTGGAAAATGTCAACCTACAAATTCAAGAAGCCTAAAAAATCTTAGAATAAATCCAAAGATAACCACACTTAGGCACAAGCAATCTGCTGAAATTTCATGACGTAATAAAAAGGATCCTGAAAAACAAAGTGATAGGGGCTCCTGGGTGGCTCAGTTGGTTAAGTGGTTAACTGTCTGACTCTCGGTTTCAGCTCTGGTCATGATTTCGGGGTCATGAGATTGAGCCCCAGTCTGGCTCCGCGCTCAGTGGGGAGTCTGCCTCTCACCCCCACTTGCACACTTTCTCTCTGTCTCTCTCAAATCAGTAAAATCAAATAATTTAAAAAAAAAAAGGAAAAAAACCAAACGATGAGGGAGGGAGGTAGAGGGAACATTAGGGAAATAGTAGGAATGTTGGCTGACAAACCAGAAACAATGGAGTAACATCTTTAAGAGAAAAACACAAAGAAATGCCTGTTAATCTAGAATTCTATATTCAAGCAAAAACAAAGGTGAAGTAAAGACATTTTCAGGTAAATGAGAGTTGAAAATTTTATTAGGGAGAAGTTTTTCAGAACTCTTCCGGCAGATGTCCTCAGAGGTCCCATGATTTGCTCAGAGGCCCACAGTGTATGGCCGGCCATATGGGTTTACAGCAGGGAAGGCTGCGAAAACAAGGACCTGGCATTTTCATCCTCTAGACTGAGGTTTCTGTCATCAAGAAATAGATCACAGGAAAGAAAAATCAATTGTTTTATTAGGCAACCAGCACTGTTTTGCCACATAGGAGTTAAATTACTTTTGTAATCAGAAAATAAGCCAGTCTGTTATTTGGCGCGCAGATGCAGGTAAGGTAGAAAGTAAGTCACAGGTTGGCCTTTTATGGATTCTTAGAAGACTTTAGAGGAAAGCTGTAGACATCACTTGTATTCTTTTTTCCTATGCATTCAGTATTCCAAACCTGCTTGCCACTGGGCATAAAAAGATAATACATCTTGACCTGTGTGCTGGAGGGATAAACAGGCAGTTCTCGCATGGTTTTAGTAACCATCTTCTATGCAGCATGTCATCTTTTTCATAGAGCAAATGACTTTTCTTTGGAAACACTGGCTGGGAAGCAATTAAATGCAACTGAAATTGTCATAGACTATTTTCAGAGTAGTAATAACAGTGGCAATGTTTGTGACTATCCTTTGTTGAGGGCCAAGGGCTATCCTGAGTGTTTTCAAGCCTTCCACCAATCTGATGTGTTAAACATTATCTTTGTCATTTTTTATAATTTTGGAAATTGAGGCTTCAGTTTCAAATCCAAACTTTACTAAGGGCATTCTGTCATTAAGGGGCAAAGCTAGGATTTAAATCTAGGACAGTCTGATTCTAAAGCCTGTGTTCCTAAATCAGATACAGGATGGCTATGGGCTGACTTGCATTCTTTTGATTAAAGCATATTACCTTTTCAGTGGGTTGTAGGTTGATTCACACCAGGCATTATTGGAAGAGTTACATGTGATTTACTTATTCCTGGTGGTTAACAGTTTTAAAAGTATTTTTACAGGGAAACCAGTCACTAAAATGTAAATTGGAATTATTAGGTCCCTTGCAGGAGAATGTTGACTCTGTCCATATTTGCTGTGTTTACCTTTAATTTACTCATTTAACATCTAGAAGAAATTAAAGAGGCAATTACATTTCTTGGTTATCTTATAAGCCAAATTCTTGGTTATCTTATAAGCCAAAATCAGAACTGGCTACTGCCAGTTGCTTTGTGATCCTGTAAGGTACTAATTTTTCTGGCTTCAATTTCCTCTTCTTTTAAAAGGGCAGAGAGGGTTGGATTAAATGATCTGGGCTTCCTTACATGTTAAAATTAAGCCATACATCCTTGGTTCATTGACCATTTGGTACTTGAATGATTTATGTATCTAGACATAAACATTTAATGAACAAAGTAATTTAGGTGAACATACCTAAATTCAGAGAACTTCGATTGCCTTTTTAATTTAACTATGTAAGCAGTAGCTAATTTGCATGAGGCTGAAATGATTTTCCACTTAAGTGAAATTGCAAAGTAATTAATTGATGATTTGATTTTGACCCTTTGGTAAAAATTCTGAGTTTGAACTAGCAAAGGTCTTGTGTGTCTACAGTGAAGGGGCAGAAGGGAATGACCAGAATTTTCATGAAGTGCTGAATCTGAAAGTGGTTGGAGGAAGAGGTGGCATATGTGAGGAAAAAAAAGTCTTTCATCATTGTGTTTTGTCATCTTGTTCGTACAAAACTATTACAGCTCATTGCAAATAGTAGTAATGCTGCATAGTGGAAAACAGAGAGAGGGACCTTGGGGGGGCCTCTTTATTTAGCTAGCATATGGGGAAGGAGAACTAGGATAGTGCTCAGGAAGTTTTTGAATGTTCCATGCTTGGAACTGGCACATATAATTTGGGCTCTCATTTTTTTGGCCAAAACTCTGCTACATGGCTACGCTGCAAGGAATACTAGGGATTATATTAAACTGTGTTCTCAGTAAGAAAGTTAGCGTAAGGTCCTTAGAAATATAGATATATGGAAAAATAGGTGAGTGAAAAAAAAGTCAAGAGAATTATTAACTCTAGGAAAAACAAACAGTAGTACAAGGAGGGGAATAAAATAAAGGTGGTAATGGCTAACATTTATTGTGTACTTTATACCAAGTACTATTCTAAGTCTTTATGTTTCATATATTAATTTTCTTTAAAAATTTATGAGATAAATACAATTGTCATTCTTATTTTACAGACAAATGTTGATTTCACCAACAGTGGTGATGATATCACTGTATTTATTGGATAAATAGGATAGAGAATGAGGAAAATGGAGTAAGAGTCATGCATCATCATAGTAGGAAATATAAATAATGTAGAAGTAATATAATATCTAAAATTAATTAGTCAAATCAGCAGTATACACATGCCATTTGGAAACACAGGGGTGCCTGACTGGCTCAGTCAGTGGAACACAGTACTCTTGATCTCAGGGTTGTGAGTTCGAGCCCCACATTGGATGTAGAGATTACTTAAAAATAAAATCTTAAGAAAGACACACAGGTAAAAATCAGTAGAAACGACTGAAAAAGCTGAAACTCTTCAGGGTGACCAGTTTGAGTGTGGGGTCTAGGATTGTCCTTATGTTTTTGCACTTTCTAAACCATGTCAATAAAAATACGTCTTGGGGGGGCACCAGGGTGGCTCAGCTGGTTAAGCCTCTGCCTTTGGCTCAGGTTTTGATCCCAGAGTCCTGGGATTGAGCCCCACATCAAGCTCCCTGCTCAGTAGTGAGCCTGCTTCTCTCTCTCTCTCTCTCTCTCTCCCACTACTTGTGCTCTCTCACTGTCTATCAAATAAATAATACCTTTAAAAAAAAATACGTCTTGGTCTAAGATGAGCTATCAAGAGAGAGCAAATGACAGTGTTGTGGGGGTGGTCATCATTTAGATCTTATTGTCACCTAGACCAGAAATGGTTGTGTAAGTCACTGAGTGGTAGAGCTTAATGCTGAAAGGGAGTGGAGGCCAGATTTTGAGACCCGGGTTTCCTCTGCATTTTCTTGGCCAAGTCACTTAACCTCTGGGCAATCATTTTCTTGGTATGTTAAGGAGAATGATGCTCTCTTACACTTTAACTTCTAAAGTTCTGCAGTTTTGGGTGTTAAATGAATTATTTTTTTATTTCTCCTCTGTGCTAGTGTGACTGCCTCTGCTTCCGAGCTAGTTTTGGATGCAGCGTAGCTGAGGAGTCAGAGCCAACACCTGGTTTTACTCTTACCTTGTGTCTTGGGTACAAGTCACTTAGCTGTGGGGTTTTCTCAGTGCCAGTGTGTGTATGTAAGGATTCATATCCTTGAAATCCTTGCCATCCGGTAGCTTTTTTTTTTTTTTTTAAACCTATTCTTATGTAACAGAGTGTGTATATTACAAGTTTATGTACAGTTCAAAGAATTTTTACAGTGAACATACTCTAATTACCAGGACCCAGGATCTTGGATCAAGAAGCAGAACATTACCAGGGACTCCTAGAGCTAACATCAAAATGGGTTAGGTGTAAGCTCTCATTTCCAAAGTTGGTAATTTTCAATTACAAGATGAGTAAGTTCTGAGGATTGAATGTTCTGCTTGGTGATCATAGGTAATAATACTATATTCTTGAAATTTGCTGAGAGTAGATCTTAATTGTTCTCAGCACACACTTACAAAGGTAACTGTGAGGTGATAGATGTGTTAACTTGATGGTGGTCAGTATTTAACAATCTATATGACTATCAAATCATGTTGTATGCTTAATATATACCATTTTATTTGTCATTTATGCTCAGTAAAGCTGGAGGGGGAAGAAGAACATTACCATTATCCCAGAAACCCCTTCCAGTGGCTTCCCTCAAAGGATAAATTGCTAGCCTGACTTCTAATAGATTAGATTTTGAACTATATATGAAGGACATATTGTGGTTGTGTACAATCATATATATAGACACATGTACATTTACATATCTCTTAAGAGGCAAAAATATTTATAAATACACATGCATAAACATCTATACACATTTATGCTTTTAGATTTTAGTGGGGAGGGCTTGCCAGTTTTGTTTCTGGCTTCCCAAGATGACATATTTAAATTTGTTGAGATTTCCCACTGATATTCATTATATAAGTACTCCAAGTCTTTCTCAACTTATGATGGTGTTATGTCCATCATAAGTTCAAAATACCGTTAGGTCAAAATGCAATTAATACACCTAACGTACCAAACATCATAGCTTAGCCTAGCCTACCTAAACTGTGCTCAGAACACTCATGTTAGCACAGTTGGGCAAAATCACCTAATACAGAGCCCGTTTTATATAAGGAAGTGTTGAGTAATTAATATAATTCATTGAATGCTGTACTGAACGTGAACAGCAGAATTGTCAGAGTGGTCGTCAGTGTGTGGGTTGTTTACCCTTGTAATCGTGTGGCTGACTGGGAGCTGTGGCTCACTGCCCCTGCCCAGCATCGTGAGAGAGGATTCTACTGCGTATTGCTGGGGAAATACCAGAATTCCAAATTAGAGGTATGGTTTCCACTGAATGTGTATTACTTTTGCACCATCATAAAGTTGGGGACCATAAGTTTGGGGCCGTCTGTATCGATGTATTTATTATCCATTTCCTACTTCTGAGTACTGGCATAAAAGCAGAGTTATCAAATATGAAAACTTTTATTCTAGGTCCAGTGGCATTGCAGAGCACGGATGGTTGCAGGAGCCAATTTTTACATTGTTGGACGAGACCCTGCTGGCATGCCTCATCCAGAAACAGGGAAGGATCTTTATGAGCCAACTCATGGTGCCAAAGTGCTGACAATGGCCCCTGGCCTAATCACCTTGGAAATAGTTCCCTTTCGAGTCGCAGCTTACAACAAGAAGAAGAAGCGTATGGACTACTATGACTCTGAACAGTAAGTTTTATATTCACAGATCTAGGGAATACCTTCTGCTCCAGCTGCTCCCAGGACATGTTGTCTCAGCTCTACAATAACTTGACTGATGGCAACTTTGCTGTACCCATTTCAGAGAAAGGCCAAACCTAGGAAACTAATTTCTCAATATACTAGCAGTTAGAAGCTAAGATAAAAATTGAATGTGGGGGTTCCGGGTGGCTCAGTCGGTCTAGTGTCTGCCTTCGGCTCAGGTCATGACCCCAGGGTCCTGGGATCCAGCCCCGCATTCGGCTCCCTGCTCATCAGGAAGCCTGCTTCTCCCTCTCTCACTCCTCCTACTTGTGTTCCCTCTCTCGCTGTGTCTCTGTCAAATAAATAAATAAAATCTTAAAAAAAAAATTGAATCCGGTTTCATGGTCCATGATATCAGGAATTTTGTTGTGGAGTTGTTAAGGGCAGTATCGACATTTCTTTGCCATATATACTATATGTTATAGAGCGTGTAGAAGGAGTCCAGGGACTTAGTGATGATTAGTCTGATTAGCCCAGAAAATCTGTGCATTGAGAGAAAATTTAGTATTTGCGCAATCCTTATGGGACAGGCACTCTCCTTATGCTTTATAGGTATTAATTATTCTCCACATTATCCTATGGTGTTGTTATTATCACCATTTTATAGATTAGCAGTAAACTGAGGCATACAAAGTTCAAATAACTTGTATAAGGCCCCAGAGTAGTAAATGGCGGCCCGGCAGCTGAACCCAAGCAGTGTGTCTCCTGAGCCTGTGCTCTTGACCACTAAGAGTTCAACTTCTTTCTTCAAAAATCTTAGGAGGGGCAAAAAACCAACAGACTTTTAGTACAGAGTATTGGTAGTGTTGAACATGATCTGTGGCCCTTCTGTATTAATCCATATTGACCATATGAGTCTACATTTCGAGTAGCAGTTTATGGCTCTAGATAGGAAGTTGGGGGTTCTAGCCCTCTCCTTGCTTGGTGACTTGAGAGTACTGTGTCTCTCTGGCCTGATTTCTTCTCTAAAGTGATGGCAGTGGATGAGTTGATTCCATCTTAGCTTAAAATCTTCACTTCTTTCCATGATCTGTAGCACCTAATCATTTTTACATTTTAGCAGATACTTGTTTTGTTGATTGATGCTTTTTTAGTACAGATTACATCTCCTTATGTCGTATACTTTTTTAGCACAAATTACAAGTAGAATGGGTATTTTTTATATATGTTTTCTTCCATTTACTTCTGCTGACTGGGGTGAGCTTAAAATTGACCGTGGTCTAATGACCTGTACTCTGAGAGCCCTCATCCTCTCTTCTGTGATACCTTACAGTTAACTATGTGTTCAGGACTAATGCTCACCCTGACCCTGTGTCCTCATTTGGTGTGGCCCACTTTGTATGACGGGGACAAGAAAAAAAAAAGAAACCTTTTATTTATTTTTTTAAAGATTTTATTCATTTATTTGACAGAGAGAGAGAGAGATCACAGTAGGCAGAGAGACAGGCAGACAGAGAGAGGGGAAAGCAGGCTCCCTGCTGAGCAGAAAGCCCGATGTGGGGCTCCATCCCAGGACCCTGAGATCATGACCTGAGCCGAAGGCAGCCGCTTCACTGACTGAGCCACCCAGGCGCCCTGCTTCCTACAAATTTGTAACACATAGAGTGTCAGACATGGAATGCTGGAAGTGGAATGAAACCTTTTACTTCTCATCCAGCATGTAGCTGATTGGTTTGTGTATAAGACGTTACAAATATAATCTTTGTTCCAAAAGTAATGATTAGTTACAGAGTGAAGAGAGAGAAATAGAAACATTCTATTAGTGGCTAAATAGTTAAAACTTAGGTGAGTGTCCATGCTGATGAGTTAAGGAAAATTAGAGCTGAGCTGTTCTTTTACCCTTCTCCTTGTTCTGCTGTCTCATTACTGTGTTTTCTTCGCGTGCATGGTCAGGTGACTCCGTCACCCGAGGGACCCAGAGCCCATCTGTATGTAGTTGACTGATGGGCTGGGAAGCCCTTGATAACTTTCGTGTTTTGTTAAATCTGTGTAGTATTGCTTTAAGTCTCTCTTTTAATCATTCAAAAGCTAAATAATTACATCAGTTCTCATAAGATTTTCCAGTGATGAATTCTATATTAGTTGCATGAGTGGCTCATTTTCTTGGAATTTTTTCGAGTTACCAAATCTTAATAAATTGTAATTTGGGAAGCCTTAAAACTGCCTTAGTTTTTTAGTTTTTTATATTTGTGTTCAAATATAATTAAGTTGATGGGAATATGTTGGAAAGTGATTAAAATTTTGTGGAAAGGCGATAGTCTTTGATGTAGTGAGAAAACAGTTATTAATTATGCACATATGAGGTTGTCTTATGTTTGATTAATGGACGTTATTCAATGCCAGCTTTTATGTAATTAATGATTTTGTAGGTTTTGATTTAATTAAATACTAGTGTAAGACAAGGCTTAGGGAGAAAAAACAAACTTCATGAAGATTTCAAGCAAGATATTGATAGGAATTATAAAAATCATCTGTTTTTACTTAGGAAGTTAAGTAAGTTCATATTTGCTGTAATAGTGATTCAAGGAAATTTAGTTTTAGGACTACAAGATTAAATCCCATTCTTTCAGATATTACAAACAAACTTTTAGAGAGATTTCAGTTATTTGTAATGTTTTCTCCTTTATGCAGTAAATCTTTCTATTTGGGTAGAAAAATGCAAAATTGTGGTTCAGATTATTGAAATAGCGACTCAACAAAAAGAGCACACGTGAATGAGATTGGCCTTGTGGAAGTGGGTGAATGAAGGGACAGGTGGATGAAAGTGTTTGTGATCTGGTTATTTTCACATTATCAATAGAGTATTTTCATAGTTCAATGCTGGAGTAGTTTTTTTTTTTTTTAAAGATTTTTATTTATTAATTTGACAGAGATAGCATAAGTAAGCAGAGTGGCAGGAAGAGGGAGAAAGAGAAACAGTCTCTCCCCTGAGCGGGGAGCCCAATGCAGGGCTCGATCCTAGGACCCTGGGATCATGACCTGAGCTGAAGGCAATCATTTAACAACTGAGCCACCCAGGCGCCCCAATGATGGAGTAGATCTTAATTCATATATTATCGCTGTCACTTAAAAAAATACTCTAATTGTAGGTGTCTCTTAAGGTTTTTTGATATAGCCTTCCTTCTTTTCTTTACTTTCCACAGGAAAGCTCGTCTTTCTAGTGGTTTCTCTTAAAGGTATACTTCAGTGTTTCCAGGTTGCTAATTGTGTTAGCTTTCTAATGCTGCATAGCACATGACCATAGAGTTAGTGGCTTCTGACAGTAGTACTTATTATCTTACAGTTCTTTAGGTCTGGGTGGACTACATTGGATTCTCTGGCCGGGCTGGGCTCTTATCTGAAAGTTCTGGAAGGAATCCACTTCCAAGATGACCCTTGTTGGCAGAATTCGATTCCTTGCAGCTGTGGGGCTGAGGTCCCCATATTCTTACTGGCTATTGGCTAAGGATTGGTCTCTGCTCTTAGAAGCCATTTTACGTCCTTTCTTATGGGCACCTCCATCCCAGCAATAGAACCTTCTTCACGGTGAATCCTTCTTCTACTTCAAATCTCCCTGACTTTCCCATCTGTTATCAGCTGAGAAAAGTCTTTGCTTTCAAAAGGTTCCAGTAATTAAGTTAGACCCACTCAGATAATTTCATGATTTTAGATTATTTGATTAGTGTAACTCATTGCAAATGACCTATACTGGTAGTAACATTATTTGTCTTCATTCTTTCATAGACCTCTCTTTGGAAAACATTCTAGAGAAGTGAGAAGCTTGTGTTTTCTATAAGTAAAATAAAAGTAACTTTTTTCTCTGATGGTTAATATTAGAAATGATAGAATATCCGGAGATTTGTGGTATTTTCATATAAAACCCAGTAGTACTCATGGCCTGCCTTTTTAATTAGTTGTAACATCTGAAAGAAGAGGTGGGGGCAAGGGGAGGGGACCATGCAGCGAAGGGTAGCCAACAATCTAAGGGTCCCAATTAGAACTCTGATGTGCTGGAATAGACTATATGGGAGGAAGATTTATTATTTTTAATGCCAGGGACACCAAAGTAACCTTGAACCAAAGAAGGTGGAAGATCTGCTCCTTCGTGGTGCCTGGATGGCTCAGTGGGGTAAAACCTCTGCCTTCTGCTCAGGTCGTGATCTCAGGGTCCTGGGATCGAGCTCCGCATTGGGCTCTCTGCTCAGCAGGGAGCCTGCTTCCCCCTCTCTCTCTGCTTGTCTCTCTGCCTACTTGTGATCTCTCTCTCTCTCTCTCTCTGGCAAATAAATAAATAGAATCTTTAAAAAAAAAAAAATCTCCTCTTCTCTACCCCAAATCCCTGACCAGTTTTGACCACTCTTATGAAATAAATGAACATAACTATAAGTACTAGAGAATAAGTAGAAAGAGCAAATGGGACAGTTCTCAGAAAAATATTTCCCTTAGTGCTTAGGATAGAGTGATCTGGCTCTCCCGCTAGAGCAATACAAGGTACTCTTAATACCCTGGCCCGGTGGAAAGAAAATTGGCTTCGGTCATGTGTGCTCACTCTTTCAAACCTTTGTTCCTAAAAAGTTGCTTCTTTTTGGGTGAGTGGGGCACCCTGATTTTGATGCATTTTTGGGTGGTAACAAATGAATAGGACGTGTTCCCCCAGTGGTCAACCAACTAAAAAAAACAAACACATGTTTTAAAAAAATTTTTTTAAAGCATTTAAAAGGGGATAAAAAACCAATATTAACAATTTAAAAATAACATTTTTTTCTGTGCTTTGATTTTATTCTTTTTCTGTATAGTTTAACACAGTTGAGTTTCTAACTGAATTTTTTTTATCCTGCTTTTAATTACTTTTCACGAGCATCTTTTCACGCGATTCAAAGTTCTCTGTCCACATTGCAGCGCTCCTTGTTGTTCATTCTGGTGCCGGACTGTGCCACGCGCCCCGGGGGCTGTGTGCACAGCACAGGGCTGAGTGGGGGGCCCTGGCGGCCCCGCCATGCTGCCGAGCAAGACTGGCCCGCAGGCTTCCTCGCAGCTCCCGCGTGTCCTTTCGTAGCAGCTGCCTATCGTACCCAGTCCCACCTCCTGCGCCTGTTGTCCAGCACACACACAGTCTGGTGTTTCTACATCGGGACCTTCAGATGCCGCACGGTTGAGGCCCCGCTGTGACCTCCCCTCAGGGTGTAGGGCGGTGCCATGTCGTCCCTGATCTCGTTTACCTGCAAAGAGCTCCAGGAGAAAAGAGCCACCAGTGTTGGTGTTTGGTATTGTGATTTTCTTTCTTTTTTTCTTCTATCTGCTTTTCTTTTTCCTGTGACTTTGGGATCTTGTCACTTTTCTTGTTTTCTGCCCTTTCGGAGGTAGGATTGGGATTTCCTGATTATAACAGTATCAAGTCAGTTTCTTTCTTAACAACCTGCCGTTCAGCAAGCTTTCTAATTCTTGGCATTATTGACATTTGGGGCCAGATAATTGGCTGGTTGGGTGGGGGGGTCCTGTGCGTTCTAGGATGTTTGCCCTGGGGAGGGAGAGCTGAGGTTGCAGAATCACCTCTGTTGAGACTCAAAGATTTATAACAATATTGGCATATTTGGATACTTATTTTCTTTTTAATTATTTCATCATTAGTGACAAGTCCAAAATATGCTTTTTTTTTTTAATCTTTCCAGACTTTTTACTTTCATATTTGGAGCTGACCTACACGTTTTGACCAGAGAAGCTTCTCTGATTGCTTATCGTCCAGTTAGCATTTTTTAAGAAGCCGATCTAATTGAATACGAACCTTCAAAAGATACACTTGATGGGCCATCTGCTGACCCCAGCTCTTGCCCATTTGAGCAGCTCGTGCTGGTGGCTCTGATGGCTGCAGATGTGGACTAAGAGACAGCAGATGGTTGTAAAAATTTAAGATCTTCAACAAGAGGCCAAGAGTCATTGTACTTTGGAGTTAGTCAAGATGCTAGCCATATGTAGTCAGTACATCCCATGTGGGACATGCTGGTGCGTCCCACAGGGTCCCATGTAGCTTGCTAGATGGCATGCTTTTCCCCCTCCCTGTCATTCGAGCCCCTTTCTTTCTCAAAGAGCTGTGGATTATAAGAATCTGTGACCAAGTGGTTTTGAGAAGGAAAAGAAATCCAACATACTTGTGTTTTCTTTTTTCAGGTGCCATGGGAGATTGGTTAACTAGTTTAATTAGATGGCTTATTAGCATTGCTTTGTAGTGAAAGCCTCGGGGGTCATTTATTTAGTAGCCTTTTCTGGGTCTGGCAGATTGCTGATTACTCACAGGTAAAGTGGAGAGCTAATTTTAGATTATTCCCCACACGGCTGAGTTTTTACTTGATTTAATTATTTCTGTAAGGTGATGCCTAATTAAAGATGAGCTGTGAAAAATTCGATTATGGGTAATGTGACTCTTGTGCCAAGTCCTTGCACCTGACTTCTCATAAAAAGCACAATCCTGCTGTGACAGTGCAAGTATGAGGCGGAGGAAAATAAATGTGTTTTCTGTAGCCAGGGTGGAGTGGAACCGCCACCATGTGGGAACAGAAACTCCCATTTCATGTGATGAAGAAATGTTTGTGGCATGCAGGGCAGATGGAGTGTGAAATAGCGTCAGGAAAAGAGGTACCCAGGGACCTTGGTTTTAAAATGCAATTTCAGAAGGAATGCAAGCAGACTTCTGGACTCCAGACAGTTTGGCATCGTGGGGCCGTCACTGGTCTGGCTTTTTTCCTTTCGTCAGATAGTCAGGACAGTCATCCCGTACGCTGTCCTCTCACTTCTTTCTCCTTGCCTTCAAGCACCAGCACGTGGCGCGTGGGACACCAGGTTTCCTTTGTTGAAATCAGACTTGAAAATTGACGTGGCATAAAGCGCTAGGGTCCTAATTTTCCTCAGCAAAGCTTAGTTAGGGTGCTGATCAGTGAACCTCCGGAGCTAAATGAACTGATTTCACATCGGGGTGGAGTGGGGATGTTTAGATACAGTTGGATAGCTCTCTGGACCGCTCTACCCTCTTGGCTTCCTCTCTGGCCCTGCCCTCAGCGGTAACCTGGCTGGCCCGGAGACAGAGTCAGCAGTGTTGATGGATTCTATTTCAAGTCCATTCCCACACAGCTTCTTCTAACCCTTGAAGACAGGCTTCTCATCTTTACTGAGAAGGTTGAGACGATCCTGCATTAACTGCCTTGTCTTTTTCTAACCCCATATCATCACTGATTCTTCTTTCCTTGATGCCCCTCCTTGTCCAAGCTCTCCTTCCTGTGTCCTTCATGCCAGACTTCCTTCTCCATCTTTCATTTCTCTCCTGGCTTTCATCCTCCTCCCTCTTCTCAGTCTTGCCATTTATTTTTTTCCACCTATAGAGGTGGTGTATGCTAAAACCTTCCTTTTCCTTAAAAAAAAAAAAAAAAAAAATCTCATCTTTTTTCCACTCTGTATCTCTGCCAGTTTACTACTCCATCTCTTTTCTTCACCATCTACTAAAACTTGTCAGTGAAGATTTAAATTCTGATTTGTAAGTCCAGTAGGTTTTTCTCCTCATAGTATTTGTCTCAGCCTCTCTGTGGCCTTACCACTTTAGAATTTCTCTTCTTCTGTGACCTCCATATCATCCTGGTTTTCCTTCTACTCCTTTGACAAATGCTTTTCCTTTTGCTGGGTCATCTTTCTTTGGAGAGCTTACCTGTTTTCTCCAACTCAGTTTTCATTTTAGTGTTGATAAATTTACAGATTGTTTCTAACCCCAACCTTCCTGGATGTTTTGAAATCTCCTCTCACAGTCTCTCTTCTTTTTAGGCCCATCCCACAGCAGTCAATTTCTTTTTCTCCCTTTAGGTTGTCATTTGTGTAAGAGAAAGATGTTGGCTTACTTCCTGTGTCAACTGTGGTAACCAGCCATCTGCGCGGGCCTCTATGTTCTAGGAGATCTGACTTGTCTTGCACCTTGAACAGATGATAGAAGTGAGAGATAGCTCCTACATTGAAACTATTTGGATCCATCTTTTAAGGAATATCTGTTAACCTTTCATTGTTACTGATCATCATGAAAACTTATATAGATATTTAAAAGTGGTTTTACCTAAGCAGATGAGAGCTGTTGAAATGTTGAGCTGAATGCATATGTATATCTTCCTGTCTTTTTGGTAGTTAGGGAATAGGAAGAGCAGGCAGTGTGACTGGGGGAAGATGTTGCATACCTGAATTTAAGTAATGCCTTTCTGCTTAATGGTAAGAGGTGATTTTCCTGTGCCTGATGAAATGAGTCACACTATTTTGGATTGCTATCCTCCATGTACAGTATTCCAGAATAAAGTTTTCAGATATGTTTCAAAGCAGGTTGGGGCATTCACTAAAGTCTGGGTATCTCACTGGGGAGTAGGACCAACAGCCAATCAAAGAACTTGATTCAGGACCAAGAGTTGTGTTGATCTTAGGAACTAACAGTTGTGGTCAGGCATAGGGCCGGGTGAAAGAGGTACACAGAGCCTGGTGATAATACCACCAATTGCAAGATTTAGAAGCCCCATGAACAGTGGGGTCATTGAGCATACAGACAAAATCAGAAAAGCAGAAAGAGAAACCAGAAACCGGTACATGGTTTGGATCATGAGGAAATCATAATACTTGGTCTTTCTTGGTCTGGAGCCCACAGTCAGAGCGCTCCTAGGTAGATTAAATGAACCAGGTTAGGAAGGTGGTATGTGGGTTCTCCTGCCTTAAGTGGAAGGTAGATGAGAGAGAAGACAGATGAAGATGATTATGGAAGAGATCATTATGAAGGTCACGTAGAAATCTCTAGTGTGAGTAATCTAGATTTAGATAAAAGGGAATGTACAAGTAGTTTGGATTCACCACAGCAATAAAAAACCCTGTATTCCTCCTTTTTTGCCAGAAGATGAAGTGTAGTGACTCGTTTAAGACTGTATGTGGTTCTATATTGAACCAATAGAATTTGTCTGTACATAAACCTTTTCATTCTTTTATATTTTACCAAATATTTCTTTAGTTCCTGATAGGAAAGCTAATAAAGTACCTCATCACTGGTTCATAAATATTTCTGTGTCCCTCCCATCATTCAGACATACTCTTTATTGTTCATTAATGCCTGCTGTGTAAGTGTGAATTAATAGCCATTATAACTTCTGAGAAACCAGAGTAGGAAGCATAATGCTGTAGCAGCACCTTATTTATCTGCTCCTCAGGGGCATATGCCAAATAATGGAGGTTTCAGGTTAATTTAAGGTTAAATTTTTTAAAATTACTTAAAATCACTTTGGGTAGAGTTTTTTTTTTTTTTTTTTTTAAAGATTTTATTTATTTATTTATGTGACAGAGAGAGAGAGGTCACAAGTAGGCAGAGAAGCAGGCAGAGAGAGAGGAGGAAGCAGACTCCCTGCAGAGCAGAGAGCCCAATGTGGGGCTCGATCCCAGGACCCGGAGATTATGACCTGAGCGGAAGGAAGGCAGAGGCTTTAACCCACTGAGCCACCCAGTCACCCCTGGGTAGAGAGTTTTTAAAATAAACTTTTACTTATAAAAATGGTTGATATTTGATTTTGATTGTGATATTGATAAAAATCATTGTAGAAAAGCACAGAAAGCATGAGCAAAGTTAAAAGTATTTGTGATAATACTGTATGGAAATAACCATTATTAATATTTGGGTATATTTCTCTATAGTCTTCTCTCCACACACTCTGTATTTTAACAAAATCGCATTTGTATTGCACATACAGTTTTGTGTCCTGATTATTTTACTCAGTGCTGTACCACAATTTATTTAGAACCTTTAGCCTTCAGGTCATTTACAATATTTTACTATTTCAAACAACTTTCAGATAGCTACCTTTATGCATAACATTTGTGTGCATCTGGTTATTTCCTTAGTGTAGATTCCTGGCAATGTGAGTTTTAGTTAAAAAAAATATACTTGGCATCCCTGTAGAAGCATGTGGCAGTTTACAACTTATGATCCCTAGGTTAACACCGCAAGTAATGAAGTGGGGCGGGAGCACACAGCTCCATAATAGGAGTAGACGCAGCCTGTGGTCTGGTACCCCGAGTGATCTAGAGCACTTGATGGGTCCTGGGTTGCTCTGTCGGTCGGTTCTCCTTGTTTGAGGGAAGAGGGTGAAATTACTAGAAGACTCTATGTGCCATAGCCATAGGTGCTCAGTACTTCGTGGTTTTAAGGGCCTTTGTGTATTTTTGAATATAAGAAGGTGAGAAAAACGAGCACTCAATTATTGCTACTTAACCTGCTTTTGCTATAAAACGATAGTTTTTCTCTTAATGCCCCACTATGCATTTGACCTTTCAGATTCGGACTCCCTAAAAAGTTTTCAGTCTGTGGTAGTTAAATTGGATTTAATACTTTCTTGTTTTTGTAAATTTCTAGTTCTAAATTAGTAGTTGGCATGGGCTGGGGAGGAGGTAGTAAGGGGGACAGGTGGGTATGGCTGTAAAAGAGCAAGCCAAGGGATGGAACTGTTAATGCGTCTTGACTGTGGTGGACACATGAACCTACATAGGTGATAAAATTGTATAGACCTAAATACACAGAGCATGGGTAGAACTAGGGAAATCTGAATCAGGTTAGTAGGTTGCATCCTTACCGATAACCTCATTGTGATACTATGTTGTAGTTTTGCAAGATGCTGCCATTGGGGAAACCCAGTAAAGGGTATATGAGTTCTCACTACATTATTTCTTACGATTGCATGTGAATGTACACTGATCTTAATAAAAATTTCAATTAAAACTTGTTTCCTAGTTCAAAAAATGGGTAATTTTTGATAGAATGGTATTTTTTGTTCAATGGCAAATCTGAAATCAGATCATTCATTTTACAAGTACTATGTTTTATCCAGATTTTTTCCCCATTAAGCTTATCTACCATAAACAGAAGAACAAAAGCTTTTTAAAGTTTCACTATCACGGAGATTCTAAAAATGGGAAATCATTTTCTTTTTTTTTTCTTTCAGCCACGAAGACTATGAATTTATTTCAGGAACACGAATGCGCAAACTTGCCCGAGAAGGCCAGAAACCTCCAGAAGGTTTCATGGCTCCCAAAGCCTGGACTGTGCTGATGGAATACTACAAATCCTTAGAGAAAGCTTAAGCTGTTGACCCAGTCACTCCACCTTTGACACTTAATACTGAGTAACAAGAGGGGACCACATAATTACTGTTGGCATTTCTTTGTGGTGGTATCTGTCTGGATACACTTCCTAAAAACAGACCGCTTTCCTTAACTAGCATCAGTTTTGGTCTGCCTTTTGAGTTTTGTTTTGAACTAGTGTTAACACACTGCTGGTTTTAATGTATCTTTTCCACTTATTATAGTTATTATTCCTACAGTACAATTTTAAAATCTTGTCTTTTTATATTTATGCTTCTGTCTTATGATTTTTTCAAGCTGTTATATTAGTTGTAACCAATAGTATACACATTGAATCTCATTTTTCATCCCTTGGAAAAAAAAATCCACTGAACAATAAACTTGGTTATACTTTGTTTTGGGAATTTTACAAAACATCTGTAGCAATTAGATTTTCTTTTTCTACACTGAAAATATAAACTGCTTTCTTTTTTCCTTCCAATAAGCTATTGATCTCTCAGCTAGCCGTTATAATCTGTTCTTGTGATCTGTGTAAGCCCTGAATGAACTTTATTCAATAACATTAAACTTTTTGGCTTCTTATTTATGTGATATTTTTTGTTTTGTTTACATGTAACCTTTCCTTCTTGAGAAACGTTTCTGATGGAGAAGGGAAAATGCAGGCATCTTTCATTACTGTAGTCTAATAATTAGTTCCTACACCATGTTTCATAGTGTGAATTTTTAAGTGGGAAAATGATAATGCATTTTTATCATATCAAAAACTCAACCAGTTTTCCCAGATATCTCTCATATTCTTAGATACCTAAGGTGGTACCAGTAATAGAGACCTGGTAGAAGGAGTTAGGGGGATGATGGTTGGTCCATTTGGGCACTATTCAATTGGAGATGTTTAGTTAGGAGCTGGATATACAATTTTGGTTGGGTTGCCAGCATTTTTTTTTTTTTTTAAAGTAGCTTGGAGCCCAATGAAGGCTTGAACTCATGATCCTGAGCTCAAGACCTGGACTGAGATCAAGAGTAGCACCAACTGAGCCACCACGTGCCCCTTTTTATTTTTTTAAGTAGGCTCCACACCCAGCATGGAATCCAACAAGGACTTGAATTCATGACCCTGACATCAAGACCTGGGCTGAGATCAAGAGCTGGACATTTTTTTTTTTTTTTTTTTTAAGAGTTAGACATTTAACTGACTGAGCCACCTCAGGATGCCAGCACTTTTGATTTGTAATCATACTTTCTATGAAATAATCATGATCTGGTCTTAAAAATTTAGCATTAAAAAGAGATGGCAGAGGCACCTGGGTGGCTCAGTCATTAAGCAGCTACCTTTAGCTCAGGTCATGATCCTGGGGTCCTGGGATTGAGCCTCGTGTTGGCCTCCCTGCTCAGCGGGGAGCCTGCTTCTCCCTCTCCTCTGCCTGCTGCTTCTCCTACTTGTGCTCTCTCTCTGTCAAATAAATAAAATCTTAAAAAGAAATGGAAGAGTATACTTGGAGATAGTATATTGTCATTAAGGTGAATGAGAATAAAATTCCACTAGGCAGAGAAAATTAGAAGGAAAAATGCAAAAAAAAAAGTAAAAATGGATTACAGAAGGATTCAGTTAGTGAGAAAGTTGATAAATAGAATGGATACTATGAGTAGATACTTTCTAGTCGCTAGGTTTATTCACTAGTGGATACTGAATAAAAATATTCACTAGTGTCTGATGTAGAGTATATGGGTAGATATGTTTATGGGAACAATTAGAGGTGACCGTTGATATGTTTTTGGTGCCACATTATCTAGATCTCTTTATTTAGGGATAACTCCTTTACATAAGTCTACAAAGGTTGAAGGGCACCATAGATATTCCCTCTCCAACCACAAATAGTTAAGCTATAACATAGCACCTTGGCCAATTTAGAAACTCCTACCTAAAATGTTGAATGTGTAGGGATTGATGCCAAGATAATGAAGACCATACAAGTCATAGTTTCATGGTGGCAGTGGTAGAGTTGAGATTCTGGGGTCTGTTAGTGTCAAGTGGAAGGGGGACTCCTGGAGATAGGGTCTTCTGTGCAGAAGTAGTAGCCCATCTACAATATTCTAGTGGTGTGACCTTGGATGAGTCCTCCATACCAGCCTCCTTTCATTCCTGACCATTTTCTAAGCTTAATTGTTTTGCATTTTTTCATCAGTTCTATAAGACACCCAATAGTCTTCCTATAAATTCCTTTGCTATCAAAATTATCCAGAGTTTCTGTTGTTTGCCACCAAGAACCCTGATTGTAAGCATGTGGGAAGAATGTGTATTTCATGTAAAAATCTCGATGCTGTTAAAGTTTCAGCAGCACATTTTAAGAGTTAAAAATATAGAAGAAAACGTTTTTTAAAAAATACTTGGCACTTCGGAAACTTGTCCTTTCAAAACTACAAAAATGTACTCATAAAATCGAGATGAAAACACGAAGAAGAGTAGTTAATATTAACTGCATTAGGGTGAAATGTGGTCTAAAGAGGAACTTTCTGTTCTATCATGTAATTATCCTTTCTAAATCTAGTCTCCACTGTGCCTCCAGCCCACCAAAGAGCGACATGATGAAAATGTGATTCTAGGCCCCTGGGTCATTGGGATTGGCCATCCACTTGTGTGTTCCAGAGAGATGGGAAGAAAATAAAAGCACCCAGTGATGCTAGTCCACAGGTTGGTATGAGTGTCTTTAATCTACAACTTTGATACACACAGACATTTAATTTTTCTTCTTCCTGCTTCATAAAAAGTCCAAACCAACTTTAAAACATTCAAGCCTTTTACCAAAGCCCTCTTGCCAAATGGTCTTGGAAATCTCAGTGCCATTTTTATCTATCCATCAGCTGGAAAAGGGAATGGAAAAAGACACTTTTTTTTTTAAATAAAGGAAAAGAAAGTGCAATCATCTTGGCAGAAATACAATGTTTTAAATCTGTCAATTCTCTGTTCTACTCTGGTAATCAAGACCACGTATTTGAATTTCATTTTCATCCAAGAGGAGAGCAATTATGTCTATCTCTTGGAAGTCAGCATTCAAATACTTTATCAAGAAAAATTTCGGAAGTCATGCTCCCCACATATGGTCTATTTTTATTAGCACAGATGTATCCAGGGGTGAGCTGGCTCACAAAGTAGGGAGGTATTTGGCCACTGGGTCTCTTTTATGTGTGTGGTATATTTCTTAGAGGGCCTACAAACCTCTTTGGTTATGTTTCTGCTGGATTCCATTCCCTGCTCCACACATTCTTGTCAGGGATATAATTGTATATAAATTGCACAAAGAACATCCTGCCCACCTAGGTCCTAGTCAGTCTTCTGTGGACTGAGGTAAAAGCCAGCCTTCCTGAAGATGACGTACCTGAGGGCTGATTAAGCAGGGTGTGTTAAGATAGAAGCTGCCTCCTTGTCCTGACTTCCTGCTTCCCCAGATTCCCAGGGAATTTAGGGCCTAGATTTGAGGCAGCGAAATAGGAAACATGGAAAATTTCATCAGGGATCTTCATCTCCCAGACCTGTACCAACACTGAGCATATAATGATCTGCCTTTGTTAGGAAAAGGAAAACAGATCCATGGAAATGAGCTAGAACACTCTCTTGCATTTCTCACAATGGCTCTGGCTTATCCTCTTTGAATAGTCTTCTCCAAGAGCACAACCACTCCAATTGCCCAAAAGAACGTATGCAGCTCTTTAAACATGCAGGGACCTTGCTGCACAATCAGCTCCTCCAAGAAAAACCAACTGAGTTCAAGTAATTCAAAATGAGGAAGATGAGTTATGTCTCACACCTGGCTTCACTGCCTGGGTTCCCAAAACTTGTCCTAAAAGACTTGCAGCCTCAGAATTGGCCAGAGCTCTTCTGTGTGGTATTTGTGTACTACCTCAGCACAGATGGTGGGGTTTAACTGTTGATGTGTTGGGAGTTAAATCCAATGGGCGACTCACATGCACCCATTAAAGGATTTTGAGTGAGAAAAAAGTTCAAAGCTTAGATACCTAGATGTTTTTGTTGAAGCCGAAGAACAAACTTAAGGGAGAGTACAGTTTTTTTTTTTGTTTTTGTTTTTTTTGTTTTTTTTTAAAGATTTTATTTATTTATTTGACAGAGAGGAGAGAGATCACAAGTAGGCAGAGAAGAAGGCAGAGAGAGAGGGGGAAGCAGGCTCCCTGCTGAGCAGAGAGACCTATGCTGCGGGGCTCTATCCCAGGACCCTGAGATCATGACCTGAGCTGAAGGCAGAGGCTTTAACCCACTAAGCCACCCAGGTGCCCCAAGAGTACAGTTTTGTGGTTAAGAATTCAGGCTTGGAAATAAAATCTGACCAATTCCTTGTTGGTTTTGTAATATGCAGCTTCATAAGGCCTCAATTTTCTTACCTATAAAGGTTATAGTCAAGAATTATATGAGGCAATGTGTGAAAAGCACTGCTCCTTTATTATTATTATTATTATTACCATTATTATTATCATATGTAAAGTGTAATCTTTTGGCCAAGAAACAGCGATATCAGTATTTGAGAGACCTTATAATCTTTGCTTCATAAGAACCGTTTTCTATCCTACTGAACAAAGTGACTACACATATATGTCATACAAATCTAAGTCAGTCATCAGCCATACATTTTTTCCTCACTTTTTCCTTGTGTCCAATTTCTCCTATGTTTCCTAGATTAAGAAAACAAATACATTTTTGCAAGGAGAAAAAAGAAAAATTACACATTTGTCTAAAGCATAGACTAATTCAAATGCAAAAGAAAATCATTGAAAAAATAGCACTTTGGGAAACAATCAAAAAGTGTTTTAATGAGTGGGGGACACCTGGGTGGCTCAGTGGGTTAAGTGGCTGCCTTCAGCTCAGGTCATGATCCCAGGGTCCTGGGATCGAGCCCTGCATGGGGCTCCCTGCTAGCAGGGAGCCTGCTTCTCCTTCTCCCTCTGCCTGCTGCTCTCCCTGCTTGTGCTCTCTCTCTCTGACAAATAAATAAAATCTTGAAAAAAAGAGAAATAATGAATGGAAGTCGGGATTAGAAAGGAAGTTTATTCTTAACATTAAGTTTAATGAGGAAGGTCTGCTTTAATTAATGTGCTCATTAGTTATATTAAAGCTGCATTTTACAAGCATTACACTTTTCATATAAAAGCTGAGTTCAGCTTGTTTGATACCTCTGATCAGAGCATAAAATCTTAAATATATTTGACTTTTAGAATTGCCACACAAATGGTGCGTCATGTACTAGCTAATTATTTTCATCTTCTGGAGATATATTAGGAATATGAAATACAAAATTGTAAATTGTTTCCCAGAGTCTTCCACGTAGGGGTTCTTTTCCCGTTCATATAGTCAAAAGATCTCAAGGGGCGCCTGGGTGGCTCAGTTAGTTAAGCCGCTGCCTTCGGCTTAGGTCATGATCTCAGTCCTAGGTCATGATCTCAGTCCGGGGT
>CM053604.1:74762369-74802575 GCA_028646535.1 Procyon lotor
TAAATCAAGAATAGCATAAAATCTAAATTTATCTTGAATAAACATCAAAATCTTAATAGCAAATGTTTCATGAGTGCTTAGTATTTTATTTGCCAGAAACTCTGCTAAGTGTATTATTTTATTTGGGGCTTATAACAATAACTGGCATAGTGAAGAATATTAAGAAAGGAGAAGGAAAAAACAAAAGTTTAAAAAATTAGAATTGAAATAAAAATTGACTATAACATCATTTTGCTAGAAGAGAAATGAAAAGATTACTTCTGTAAAAAGGTTGGGTGTAAGATAAATGGACCAACACAAAATCTCTGTATTAATAATAATTGAGTACAAATGAAACTGTCAGTTGGAGGAGGTGGTAGAAGACCTTGACCTCCTGACTCAGGAACTGACCCCGGGGCAGAAGGAGGCTCCTCACCCCTCCCCTCTGCTTTGAAATGTACATTTTGTGGCGTGCCCTTCCCAGAGTGGGAGCAGTTTTCTAGAATGCGGATTTTGAGAGCGTGGCATGTTTGGGGGACTTTCTGGACAGTATATGTGAGTGAATCCTATTAAGGCCTCTATAAAATCTTTTAAGATTTTGGTGGGCTGAAGTGGAGAGCTACTCGTCCTCAGGCTGTGAAGACAAGCCTCCGAGGTAGGTTAAGTTCCCTTGCTGCTTAAAAGTGCCACCTTCCCTCTGGAGCTGTCTGCCTCTTTGTTCCTCCTCTCCTCGCCCTGCCTGTATGGGGGCTGGGCTCCTATTTCTCCGGGAAATTCCCGTGTTCGTGAACCCAAAATATCCCAGTGATAACAGCCACACCACTTGTAAAATACTTAGCAACAAATTAAGAAAACAACAGGGTCTAGTTGAATAAAACTATAAAATGTTATGAAAAGATATAAAGCAAGTTCTAAAAAAACTAGAGCCCTTTACTACAGTACTAGGTGAAAAGGCTGAATACCATAGGAATGTCAATCTTGCTAAGATTAATAAGTGTTTGAGGCAATTAAAACTTCTATGAAATTTTGAGTTTTAGGTGACATAATTTTATTAGTTCAAAAAGAAAAAGCAAGAAAATTCTGAGAAAGAAGTGAGGGGAGATTTAACTCCTCAGCAGACCCAAAGATTTATGAAAGATAAGTGTTTAAGTCAACAGAGTTTTGGGGTGCTTTGTTATGCAGCAATCACTGATCAATACGGGTATTACAGCTCATACATGCTGACTCACTTGTGCTCCCCTGTGGAACATGGCTGGGAAATTGGGGTTGTGGTTGAACATAGAGAGAAATTAAGGAGTTTGGAGTAGGGACTAGAAGCTTTACGATTAGAAGGGTAAATTATAGGATCAGCTAGAATAGTGGTGACAAGATAGAAAGTAGAATTAGGCGACAGTGTACATTAAAAGAAAACAGTGTTGAGTTCCTGGGCTATAAAATGGACGGTGTTCTCGATAAAATACAAAAATGATAAGCCGAGTTCCCTGGATCAGGGGCTGGCAAATGACCACCCGGCTCGCCTCTGGTCTTTGTAAATCCAGTTGTGTGGGAACATGTTTCCGGGCATTTGTTTTAGTATCGTCTGTGGCTACTTGTGTGAGTAGAGCAGAGCTGAGCAGTTGAGTCTGGGACTCTTAGCTTGAAAAGCTGAAAATCTTTGCTGGCCCTTTACAGGAAGATCTGCCAGTCCCTGCTCTAGGCTGACCATTCTTTCTCCAGCTTGGAGTTTCTACTAGATCTTCTACTAGAGGAGGGGAGAGGCTTGGGAAATGGAGCGGTCCCCACCATAGTTAGTCTGTGTCTCTCACCCTTCCATGTCCTTCCCTTCTCTGACTTGGAGGAAAGTGGGGCGGTGGGGGACATGGCTAAGGGAAGGAGACCCAGACCCTTCAGTAGATTTAACCCCACAAAGTCAAAGAAATCAGAGTGATGTATGCTCAGTTGCCTCCTATTATGGGAGTGAGATCGGTTGTTTACGACACTGAAACATCCAAATAATTCAACAGTTGGACATTCAGTCGGACTCAATTCAGGGCTGGGTGGACTGAACCGTGCACTGAACAGACCTGAGTTTTTAGCGTCATGTCGACTCAGCAGCATTTCTTCTGGTCATAGGAACTAAAAATTAGTGAATACAAATCATTATAGTTTTAAAGTAGATAAAATGCAGAGAATAAAAAATAAACATGAATTTTAAAAATTAATACTTCCAATAGTAGTTTGTTCACTTCTGCACTTACAATGACTATCCAGGCAATTACAGATTCACAAAGGTTGGTGGTCAAAATGTCAGATTTATCGGCAAAAACACTAAATTTTCCTAAACTTGAAACACCAGGTTCAGCAAATGTTTCATGAGTGCTTGGATCACCATGCGTGGGGTCAGTGTACATGAGCTAAGTATCCTATGAGATCGTTCACTTTTGCGTTTCCTGACTTCCATGTTTTAATTCGTATCCTGTGCAGTGTATTAACATTTTTCTTTGCATTTAATTTCCTTTTAAAAAATGAGGACAGGGGTGCCTGGGTGGCTCAGTGGGTTAAAGCCTCTGCCTTCAGCTCGGGTCGTGATCTCAGGGTCCTGGGATCGAGCCCCATATGGGGCTCTCTGCTCAGCAGGGAGCCTGCTTCCCCCCCTCCCCCCTCGCCTGCCTCTCTGCCTACTTGTGATCTCTCTCTCTCTCTGTGTCAAATAAATAAAATCTTTAAAAAAAAAATGAGGACAAAAGAAAAATTTTAATGTTGCAATCTCTCAAGTCAGTCACCATACAACAAATAACAGCTGTACTGGGAGTCTTAAGTTCCTTATATTTTTAAATTTTAAGAACAATAGGGAAGAGATTTGGTTCCTTTTATTCCAGTCATGGATTAAAGGTATGTGCTCATGGTTTTCATAAAAAGTTTTCTCTTACTGCCAGAAATAAAAGAGAACAAAGAACCTCAATAAAGAAAAGATAATATAGCTTAGAGACGAACTTGTAAACTCAGTTTTGAGTGATTAAATTACATTAAATGCAAACTTAAAAGGCAGTCTTTTGGGAAAGGGGTCTAGAATAAGGACTTATAACTGTGATAACTCAGAAAGACAGCTGAGGTGTGATGGTGGAAGTAAAGAGCTCTGTTTACAGGGAGTTTGGGGTATGATGTTAAATGAAATTTAAAAAAAAAGTTTAAGTACTTGTTCCAGAAGTTTCCATGTAGTAGGTATTCAACATATGTTTGCTTACTTCCCTTCCTTCCCTTTCCTTCCTTCCCTCCTAATGGAGTTGTCTGGTCTTCATTCCACCTTCTTAACAGACAGGGTTCTGATTGTGTTGAGGGTGGCACTTTGCCGAGCCCCAGGGGACAGGTCATGAAGCACTTGGACTGATCATGACAATCTTGTGGTCAGCTCTCCCAGCCTCCCCTGTAGCATTCATCAGCCCTGAGGACCAATTTGGGCCAAAGAGACCAAAGAAGAGTTCTGCTGGGCTGGGGGCTTTGCTTTCCTCACAAGAGAGAGAGGACATAGCTAACCACACAAAATTTCCTTTCTTTCTGACCGGTAGGCAGACAGGAATGTTTCCTCAAGAAGCTCTATAACAAGACAGGATGATGGCATTTAGCAATTTCTGTTCAGTTGTCTAAAGTCTGAAGAAATGTTTTTCAGACTGTAGCCTTGACCCATCTGTATTACAGTCACCTGGGTTGGTATCTCTGGGTTGAAGCCAGGATATGCATTTTAAATATGTGCTTTGTGTCTTTCTTATATACCCTCCAGTCTGATATCTGGTGCCATAAAAGTTGAGGTGGAAAGTTCTTTTGAATTAAAAAGGTTAAATGTTTTGATTTGGATATGCATTCCAACTAAAGACTTTAATAAGCTTTGGAATTGATTATAAGCTCCAGAAGTGTGGTTTATAGAGAGTTATTGTTTAGCAGAATAAAAAAGCCCTGATCCTTTGGACATTTTTGAGAAATATTTAAGTTGAAAGTTAACTGCCATATTTTCTGCTACAGGCGCAGGTTAAGCAAGGACGATCCTCTCCTGAACAAGGGCTTTGATACGTTTCTCTCCTTTGCTAGAAGGTTCAAACCTATTTGCTTTCCCATAAATAATTTCAGCGATTCCTGAAATACTAAGGGCCCATGTAATCTTTTTAAGGAACACAACAGGACCACCACTAACAATAAGCCTCCTTTCTTTTTCTTTTGGTTCCTACATTACCTCTTTAGGTGTTTGCTGTTTGCCTGATGCAAGACTCCATCCGGGGAATTGACAAGACACTCGAGATGGCCCCATCTGTCTTAGTTGAAAGCTTTGTAATCAATTAAATGAGATTAAAAAGGAAGAGTTGGGGCGCCTGGGTGGCTCAGGTTGCCTTTGGCTCAGGTCATGATCTGAGGGTCCTGGGATCGAGCCCCGCATCGGGCTCTCTGCTCAGCAGGGAGCCTGCTTCCCCTTCTCTCTCTGCCTGCCTCTCTGCCTACTTGTGATCTCTCTCTCTCTGTCAAATAAATAAATAAAATCTTGAAAAAAAAAAAAGGAAAAGTTAACAGGCATTATGAGGTATCTGTAGACATCTCCAGATTCCCCCAAAGTTGATCCTGCTATAGAGGACCGTCCAATGCTAGGGAAATAAGCCGTGTGGCCCCACACAGTGTCATATTTCCTGTTGCCCCTTCAGCTGAGGTGTCAGGTGTCACAACATAGGCATTTTTCTCCTCAGACCCCAGGTCATTCTCCCATTCTCTCAGTATTTCTATTGCTCTCCATGGCAATTCTACTGCAGTGGAAAGGTTATAAAATGAGAGGAAGGAATATTTCAGTCTCAGAAAAATGCTCACACCAGGCAGGAAGGCATAGTTTTGTCCTTTGGCTTTCTTGTGGTTGCTGTTGAGTTTTCCTCAGGCTCTGGGAAAATACAAGGCAACTTTGTCACACTTTATGGAGACTGGGCATCCCTTTACCATGAGAAACAGCTCACTGCCTCTTCGGCTGCCAAGAATCACTTGTGGAAGATTCCTCCCTTCAATCCTGAAGTAA
Organism: Procyon lotor; assembly: GCA_028646535.1. Classification (NCBI taxonomy): domain Eukaryota; kingdom Metazoa; phylum Chordata; class Mammalia; order Carnivora; family Procyonidae; genus Procyon; species Procyon lotor. The sequence continues at coordinate 74,767,372 of CM053604.1, forward strand.
GACACATGATACGATTATGGAGAATCTTTCCCCAAGCAAGAGACTTTTGATGGTAACCAGGGCTTCCGGTTTAGGGAACTTACTTAAAAAATGAAATCAATTTAAAGTGTTAGAGAAAATCTTTTCACAAAAAGTCACTGGTTACACACTAGTGAAAAAACCCCAAAATATTGGAAGATGATCGGCTACACTGAATTTATTATTAATGCATATTAAGACACCCTAAAGGATCTTGTTTTCCTCTGGTTAGAATGCAGTGAGATTAGATGTAAGGTGTCAGGATATGGGCACATTTTGCTGGACTCCAGACTGTCTGACTTGGGCTACTTGAATGTTCAGGAGAGCATCACCTTTGCCTGCCTCTGGCAGTTGGGGAATTGCTGATGTTTTTAATTTTTTTTAAAGATTTTATTTATTTATCTGACAGTGGGAGACACGGCTAGAGAAGGAACAGAAGCAGGGGGAGTGGGAGAGGGAGAAACAGGCTTCCTGCTGAGCAGGGATCCCGATGTGGGGCTCAATCCCAGAACCCTGGGATCATGACCTGAGCTGAAGGCAGAAGCTTAACGACTGAGCCACCCAGGTGCCCCTGCTGATGTTTTTAATGAGAGATGTTTCATACACGTGGAGGGGCAAAGCCTGCAGTAAGAACAAAACATTTACATTGGACCCAATAGGAGCAGCCACTATAGGTTTTTACCTATGTATAAAAGGAGGCAAGTGGGGTTTGGTAAATACCTTTGGCCATGGGGTACTGAGTAGAGAAGAGGAACTAAAGAGCGAGGGGTAGAAGGACCTGATAAAGGGCTGTACTTTTTCCCACAGCAGGCTTGGGGGGCCTGGCTTAGGTGTTCAGAGCAGCAATGGAGAAGGGAGGATGCTTTTACCATAAACCCAAATGACTCCCTGGGCCTTGCAGCTGTCCTGTTTTTGGTGGCCACACGCTTTACCTTCATTGTTCTCCCAGGTGAGCTTTGGATCCTGCAAGTCCAGCAAGATCAAGTTTGTTCCTTTTGTTGCGGCTCCAAATACTAGATGTGTCTGCTTTTAGAGCTGGTGACTCAGGAAAACCTCTAGGGGGTCCCTCTTTTTCCTCTTCTCTGAGGGGTCCTGCCTCCAACTGGTCTACTAACACTGCCATGTTCCAGAATACTCCCACCAGATTCTAAGAACACCTGTGATGCAGCCTTACCATTGAGTTTCTAGGAAAACTGCAGGTGTCTGTCCTTCCTTCTTTCTTTCCTTCCCCTCTCTCTCTTTCTTTCTTCCTTCCTTCCTTCCTTCCTTCCTTCCTTCCTTCCTTCCTTCCTTCCTTCCTTCCTTCCTTCCTTTCTTTCAGATTTTATTTATTTATTTGAAAGAGAGAAAGAGAGAGCACAATGGGGGTTGAGGGGCAGAGGGAGAAGCAGACCCCCACTGAGCAGGGAGGATGTGGGACTCAATCCCAGGATCCCAGAATCATGACCTGAGCTGACAGCAGACACTTAACTAACTGAGCCATCCAGGTGCCCCAGCAGGTGTCTTTTCTTAATTGGAATTTCCGGGTGTTTGAGGATGAGGCCAGAGGAAATAACACTAACAGGCTGCATTTGCTGTGGGTCACAATGTGCCAGGCATTGGGTGAAGGGCTTTTTATACATTAACTCTTCTAATCTTCACAGCCCTGTAGTATGAGGTAACACCTTTGTCCCTGTTTCACAGATGCAAAAACTCACATTTGGGTTAAGTCTTAAGGTCACATTCTAAGAGGTGTGGAGTTGGAACAGGAACCGGGGTGTGACTGATTCCAGAGCCTAACTTTGTGTGAAACACGGTTTCCGTTGAGGGGTTTAGAGGTGTCCAGAAATACAAATGAACTCTTTGAGAGGTGTAGGTACTTAAAGACAACAATATAAGACCGAGATAAGAATAATAAATAGTTGAACATCTATGGTGTACCAGGTTCTATGTTGAGTGCTTACCTTGTTGCATTCTTGCAATAAACTTAAGAGCTAAATAAGTAGGAAATTTTATAAGTAGGAAAACGGAGGCTTAGAGAGGTTAGGGAAATTATTCAAGATCAGGGAGCTAGTGAAATGCAAAGTCAGGACTAGATTTGAACTCAGGAATTTTGCAAAGTTGGCACTCATTTTAGGCTATGAGTGAACGCTAGTTCACAGGTATTTTCTGATTCTTATAAGATGTTTAGAGTTGAGGATGTTCCTTAATCTAGACTCACAGGTTTTTCTGAAGTGTTATCTGAAGATCTCCCCATCAGAGTTGCTTCTGATGCTTGATAAAAATGTGCATATCTAGGGACGCCTGGGTGGCTCAGTGGATTAAAGCCTCTGCCTTCAGCTCAGGTCATGATCTCAGGGTCCTGGGATCGACCCCCATGTCGGGCTCTCTGCTCAGGAGGGAGCCTGCTTCCCCCCTCTCTCTGCCTGCCTCTCTGCCTACTTGTCATCACTCTCTCTGTCCAATAAATAAATAAAATCTTAAAAAAAAATGTGCATCCCAGACCCACTGAAGCAGAATCTCTAAGGAAAGGGGAGGAGAGATTTGCATTTCTGAGAAGCCCCTACTTGATCACCTGGTGGCAGAGTTCCAGGAGCAAGAGCAGAAGCATTCTGTGTCTAGGGGTCCAGATCTGAAATTTCCTCGCTGGTGCTCCTACTGTAGTCTGTTGGCCAAAACAAGTCACAGAGCGGTGCAGATTCAAGGGGAGGGGAAAAACAAGTGATCCTTGAACAACATGGTTTTAAACTGTAGAGGGTTTTTTGTTTTGTTTTGTTTTTGATAAATGCAACACAATACCATCAATGTAGTTTCTCTTCCTTATCATTTTTAAAAAAATAACATTGTATTTCTCTAGTTTACTTTGTTGTAAGAATACAGTATATAATACATAGAACATAAAAATATGTTTTTTTAAAGATTTATTTATTTTGAGAGAGAGAGTGAGCATGCAAGTGGGGGGAGGGACTGGAGGAGAGGGAGAGAGAATCCTTAGGGAGAGAGAATCCTCAGGCAGACTCCCTGGGAGTGCGGAGCCCGATGGGGGACTCGTGAGCTGAAATCAACAGTTGGTTACCATCCAGATGTTCTGAAAATATGTTAACTACTTATGTTATTAGAAAGGCTTCCAGTCCACAGCAGGCTATTACTAGTTAAGTTCTGGGGAAGTCCAAAGTTGTCGGTGGGTTAATGGCTGTCCAGGGCTGGCCACCCCTAACCTCTAATGTTCTAGGGTCCACTGTAGTCTCTGTCTCTTTTTAAAAAAATTTTTAAATTCTTATCTATCTATCTATCTATCTATCTATCTATCATCTATCCATCTATTTTTTTAAAGATTATTTATTTGACAGAGAGAGAGAGTTGACAAGCAGGCAGAGAGAGAGGGGGAAGCAGGCTCCCCGCCGAGCAGAGAGCCTGATGCGGGGCTCGATCCCAGGACCCTGAGATCATGACCTGAGCTGAAGGCAGAGGCTTAACCCACTGAGCCACCCAGGCGCCCCCCAAAAATTTTAATTTTAATTTTTTATATTAACATATAATGTATTATTTGCCCCAGGGGTACAGGTCTGGGATTCCTCAAGCTTATGCAATGCACAGCACTCCCATAGCACATACTCTCCACAATGTCCATAACCCAGCTGCCCTATTCCTCCCCACCTCTTGAACCCCCAGCAACCTTCAGTTTGTTTGTGAGATTAAGACTCTCTTATGGTTTGTCTCCTTCCCGGTCTCATCTCCTTTCATTTTCTCCCTCCCTACCCACCATGACCCCCTGCCCTGCCTCTCAAATTCCTCATATCAGAGAGATGATATGATAATTGTCTTTCTCTGATCGACTTATTTCGATTAGCATAATCCCCTCTAGTTCCATCCACGTCATTGCAAATGACGAGATTTCTGTTTTTTTTTTTTAATTTTTATTTATTTATTTGATTTCTGGTTTTTTTGATGGCTGCATAATATTCCATTATATACCATTATATTCCATTATACATATACTATTGTATATATATATATATATATATATATACACACACCACATCTTTATCCATTCATCTGTTGATGGACATCTAGGTTCTTTCCATAATTTGGCTATTGCGGACATTGCTGCTGTATACATTCAGGTGCATGTGCCCCTTTGGATCACTGCATTTGTATTTGTATTTTATTTATTTATTTATTTTTTCCTTTTGTATCTTTAAAGTAAATACCCATTAATGTGATTGCTGGGCCATAGGGTAGCTCTATTTTCAACTTTTTGAGGAACCTCCATACTGTTCTCCAGAGTGGCTGTACCAGCTTGCATTCCCACCAACAGTGTAGGAGGGTTCCCCTTTCTCCACATCCCCGCCAACATCTGTCATTTCCTGTCTTGCTAATTTTAGCCATTCTGACTGGTGTGAGGTGGTATCTCACTGTGGTTTTGATTTGTATTTCTCTTATGCCGAGTGATGCGGAGCACTTTTTCATGTGTCTGTTGGCCATTTGGATGTCCTCATTGCAGAAATGTCTGTTCATATCTTCTGCACATTTCTTGATTGGATTATTTGTTCTTTGGGTGTTGAGTTTGAGAAGTTCTTTATAGATTTTGGATACTAGCCCTTTATCTGATATGTCATTTGTGAATATCTTTTCCCATTCTGTCAGTTGTCTTTTGGTTTTGTTGACTGTTTCCTTTGCTGTGCAAAAGCTTTTGATCTTGATGAGGTCCCAATACATCATTTTTGCCCTTGCTTTCCTTGCTTTTGGTGATATTTGTAGGAAGAAGTTGCTGCAGCTGAGGTGGAAGAGATTTCTGCCTGTGTGCTCCTCAAGAATTTTGATGGATTCCTGTCTTACATTGAGGTATTTGATCCATTTTGAGTCTATTTTTGTGCATGGTGTAAGGAAATGGTCCAGTGTCATTCTTCTGCATGTGGCTGTTCAAAACCATTTGTTGAAGAGACAATCTTTTTTTTTTTTTTTAATAGTTTATTTATTTATTTGTCAGACAGAGAGAGAGAGAGAACAAGAGAGAGAACAAGCAGGCAGAGTGGCAGGAAGAGGCAGAGAGAGAAGCAGGCTCTCTGCTGAGCAAGGAGCCTGATGCAGGACTTGATCCCAGGACATTGGAATCATGACCTGAGCCAAAGGCAGCCACTTAACTAACTGAGCCACCCAGGCGTCCCAAGAGACCATCTTTTTTCCATCGGACATTCTTTCCTGTTTTGTCAAAGATTAGTTGACCATGGAATTGAGGGCCCATTTCTGGGCTCTATTCTGTTCCATTGATGTATGTGTCTGTTTTTTTTGCCTGTACCATACTATCTTGATGATTTCAGCTTTATAATGGAGCTTGAAGTCTGGAATTGTGATGCCACCAACTGTGGTTGTCTTTTTCAACATTCCTCTGGCTATTTGGGATCTTTTCTGATTCCATGTAAATTTTAGGATTATTTGTTCCATTTCTTTGAAGAAAATTGATGGTATTTTGACAAGGATTGCATTAAATGTGTAGATTGCTTTAGGTAACATAGATATTTTCACAATATTTGTTCTTCCAATACATAAGCATGGAACATTTTTCCATTTCTTTGTGTCTTCCTCAATTTCTTTCATGAGTACTTTGTAGTTTTCTGCATACAAATTCTTTGCCTCTTTGGTTAGGAATAAACCTAGGAAACTTATGGTGTTGGGTGCAGTTGTAAGTGGGATTGACTCCTTAATTCCTCTTTCTTCTGTCTTGCTGTTGGTGTATAGAAATGCAACTGATTTCTGCGCATTGATTTTATATCCTGACACTTTACTGAATTCCTGTATGAGTTCTAGCAGTCTTGGAGTGGAGTCTTTTGGGTTTTCCACATAAAGTACCATATCATCTACAAAGAGTGAGAGTTTGACTTCTCACTGACTTTGATTTGGATGCCTTTTATTTCTTTTTGTTTTCTGATTGCTGAGGCTAAGACTTCTAGTACTATGTTGAATAGCAGTGGAGATAGTGGACAGCTCTGCTGTGTTCTTGAACTCAGGGGAAAAGCTCTCTTTTCCCCATTGAGAATGATATCCGCTGTGGTTTTTATAGATGGCTTTGATGTTATTGAGGAATGTACCTTCTATCCCTACACTTTTAAGAGTTTTGATCAAGAAAGGATGTTGTACTTTGTCAAATACTTTTTCAGCATCTATTGAGAGTATCCTATGGTTTTTGTTCCTTCTTTTATTAATATATTGTATCACCTTGATTCATTTGCGGATGTTGAACCAACCTTGTAACCCAGGAATAAATCCCACTTGATCGTGATGAATAATCATTTCAATGTACTGTTAGATCCCATTGGCTAATATTTTGGTAATAATTTTTGCATCAGTGTTCATCAAGAATATTGGTCTGTAATTCTCCTTTTTGATGGAGTCTTTGTCTGGTTTTGGCCTCATAAAACAAGTTTGGAAGTTTTCCTTCCATTTCTATTTTTTTGGAACAGTTTCAGGAGAATAGGTATTGATTCTTTTTTAAACGTTTGGTAGAATACCAGTGGGAAGCTGTCTGGCCCAGGGATCTTGTTTGTTGGGAGATTTGTGGTGATTGCTTCAATCTCCTTACTGGTTATAGGTCTCCTCAGGTTTTCTATTTTTTCCTGGTTCAGTTTTGGTAGTTTATATGTCTCTAGGAATGCATCCATTTCTTCCATATTGTCAAATTTGCTGGTGTATAGTTGCTCTTAATATGTTCTTATAATTATTTGTATTCTTTTGGTGTTGGTTGTGATCTCTCCTTTTTCATTCATGATTTTATTAATTTGGGTCCTTTCTCTTTTCTTTTTGATAAGTCTGGCCAGGGGTTTATCAATTTTATTAATTCTTTTGAAGCACCAGCTCCTAGTTTCATTGATTTGTTCTACTGTTTTTTTGGTTTTTTATTTCATTGACTTCTGCTCTGATCTTTATTATTTCTCTTCTGCTGGGTTTAGGCTTTCTTTGCTGTTCTTTCTCCAGCTCCTTTGGGTGTAGGGTTAGGTTATATACTCAAGACCTTTGTTGTTTCTTGAGAAAGGCTTGTATTGCTATATACTTTCCTCTCAGGACCACCTTTGCTGTGTCCCAAAGATTTTGAACAGTTGTGTTTCATTTTCATTTTTTTCCATGATTTTTTAAAATTCTTCTTTAATTTCCTGGTTGACCCATTCATTCTTTAGTAGGATGTTCTTTAGCCTCCATGTATTTGAGTTCTTTCTAACTTTCCTCTTGTGATTGAGTTCTAGTTTCAAAGCATTATGGTCTGAAAATATCCAGGGAATGATCCCAATCTTTTGGTACCAATTCAGACCTGATTTGTGACTGAGGATGTGATCTATTCTGGAGAATGTTCAATGTGCACTAGAGAAGAATGTGTATTCTGTTGTTTTGGGATGGAATGTTCTAAACATATCTGTGATGTCCATCTGGTCCAGTGTGTCATTTACAGCCTTTATTTCCTTTTTGATCTTTTTGTTTAGATGATCTGTCCATTTCAATGAGGGGAGTGTTAAAGTCCCCTACTATTATTGTATTATTGTTGATAAATTTCTTTGATTTTGTTATTAATTGGTTTATATATTTGGCAGCTCCCATGTTAGGGGCATAGATATTTACAATTGTTAGATCTTTGGCTTAAAATCTAATTTATCTGATATAAGGATTGCCAGCCCAGCTTTTTTTTGACATCTATTAGCATGGTAAATTGTTTTCCACCCCCTCACTTTAAATCTGGAGGTATCTTTGGGTCTAAAATGAGTTTCTTGTAGACAGCATATCAATGGGTCTTGTTTTTTTATCCATTCTGATACCCTGTGTCTTTTTTTTTTTTTTTTAAAGATTTATTTATTTATTTGACAGAGAGAAACACAGCTGGAGAGGGAACACAAGCAGAGGGAATGGTAGCGGGAAAAGCAGGCTCCCTGCTGAGCAAAGAGCCCGATGCAGGGCTTGATCCCAGGACCCTGGGATCATGACCTGAGCCGAAGGCAGACACTTAATGACTGAGCCACCCAGGTGCCCCACCCTGTGTCTTTTGATTGGAGCATTTAGCCCATTTACATTCAGGGTAAGTACTGACAGATATGAATTTAGTGCCATTATATTGCCTGTAAGATGACTCTTGCTGTATATTGTCTCTTTTCCTTTCTGGTCTATGTTCCCTTTAGGCCCTCTCTTTGCTTAGAGGACCCCTTTCAATATTTCCTGTGGGGCTGGTTTGGTGTTTGCAAATTCTTTTAGTTTTTGTTTGTCCTGGAAGCTTTTTATCTCTCCTATTTTCTATGACAGCTTAGCTGGATATAGTGTTCTTGGCTGCATATTTTTCTCATTTAGTGCTCTGAATATATCATGCCAGTCCTTTCTGGCCTGCCAGGTTTCCGTAGATAGGTCTGTGGCCAATTTAATATTTATACCGTTGTATGTTACAAACTTCTTGTCCCAAGCTGCTTTCAGGATTTTCTCTTTGTCACTGAGAATTGTAAGTTTTACTATGATGATGGGGTTTGTACCCATTTTTATTGATTTTGAGGGGGGTTCTCTGTGCCTCTTGGATTTTGATGCTTGTTCCCTATCCCAAATTAGGGAAATTCTATGCTATAATTTGCTTCAATATATCTTTTGCCCCCTCTCTCTTCTTCTGGGATCCCAATTATTCTAATATTGTTTTATCTTATGGTATCACTTATATCTCAAATTCTCTCCTTGTGGTCCAGTACGTGTTTGTCTCTTTTGCTCAGCTTCTTTATTCTCCGTCATTTGGTCTTCTATATCGCTGATTCTTTCTTCAGTCTCATTTATTCGAGCAGTAAGAGCCACTATCTTTGATTGCACCTCATTAATAGCTTTTTTGATTTCAACCTGGTTAGATTTTAGTGCTTTTATTTCTCCAGAAAGGGATTCTCTAATATCTTCTATGCTTTCTTCGGAGCCCAGCAAGCACCTTGATAATCATCATTCTGAACTCTAGTTCTGACATAGTAATGTCCATATTCATTAGGTCCCTAGCCACAGGTACTGCCTCTTGTTCATTTTTTTGTGTGTGGTGAGTTTTTCTGCCTTGTCATTTTATCAAGATAAGAATAGATGAATGAGAGAACAAAATACTAAAAAGGTAGCAACAATCCCAGAAAAACTATCCAAATCAGAAGAGAGCCCATAACCAGGGAGAGAAGAAAGGGGGAAGAAAAGAAAAAAAAAATGTGTATATATATTAGACTAGTGAATAGAACAGATTCACACACTTGATTTTGGGGGTATTTTGGTCTGTTAGAAAAAACTACCTCCCACAATTTTAAGGAAAGAAAGAAACACACACACACACACACACACACACACACACACACACACAGTGGTAAACACGATGCAGGGAGGGAATATGAATGTAAGGATGAAAATTAAAAAAAATTCTAAAAAAGGAATTGATAAATTAAGAAGTTGGTTAAAAAAATAAAAAAAAAGAGGGAGGGATGTGATCAGGCTAGATTTAGAGTATATTTTGATTTATTAGAAGAAAATGTTTCCCAAAATTTTAGTTTTTATTTTTTAAAAATATTTTATTTATTTATTTGAAAGAGAGATCACAAGTAGGCAGAGAGGCAGGCAGAGAGAGTGGGGGAAGCAGGCTCCCTGCTGAGCAGAGAGTCCACTGTGGGGCTTGATCCCAGGACCCTGAGATCATGACCTGAGCCGAAGGCAGAGGCTTTAACCCATTGAGCCACCCAGGCACCCCTGTATCCCAAAATTTTGAAGAAGAAGAAAACAAACCCTATATGTATACAAAAAATAAGGTTAAATAAAATGAAGGGATAAAATAAGAGTATAACCATGAAAATTTAAAAAGTTTTTAGTAAGGTATTGGTAAGATAAAATAGTTAAGATGCATTAAAATAGGAAAGGGGAAAAATTTTTAAAAATAGAATAAGAAAAAACTAAAATTAAAAAAATTTAACTTTGAAGAGTAAAGGATAATGGGAAAAAAGTCATGAATTCTATGTGTTGCTTTCCCCTAGCTCTGGAGTTCCACAGTTCTCATTGGTTGGTGGAGTTGGTCTTGGCTGGATGTTCTTGCTGATCTTCTGGGAGAGGGGCCTTTTGCTGTGATTCTTGAATGCCTGCCCAAGGTAGAATTGCACTGCCCTTCCCATGGGCCAAGCTAAGCAATCTGCTCAGTTTTGGTCTCAGGAGCTTTTGTTCCCTGAAGCTTTCCATACAGCTTTGGAGGACGGGAATGAAGATGGCGGCCTCCCAATCTCCAGCCTCGTAGAGCCAAGAGCTCAGGGCCCCTCCTCAGTGCACTCTCAGAGAAAAGCAGTCAATCCCTCCTATCTCCCTGGTCAACCACCATGCTCTATGCTCACCTAGCCTGTGATCAAGCGTTGGTGTCTCTGGTGCACAGGCCCGATTGTAGTCTCCAAACCCAGCTGATTCTGGCACCGTGATACCGCAGCACTCCTCCCGGAGGAGGAAGGTGAGTCTCCTTGGATCTGCTGCTTGTTGTGTCCCTATTCAAAGAGCACTGGCACGACTGTGCCTTGGATCATGGTTTAAGGTAACCCCAAGGTGAAAGACTGTGCCTTGGCTCTGTCTCTGCAGCCAGCTTTTCTGCTCCGTTACCTGGGAGCTCTGCTGCACTCAGGTACCCCTGATCTTTTTTGTGACCCCGTGGTTCCTGAGACCACACTGTCCTCATGAGGGCTCCACCCCTTGCTTAGCCACTGGAGTGACGTCCCTCAGTGGAGCAGACTTCTAAAAGTTTTGATTTTGTGCTCTGCTGCTCTCTCACTTGCCAGGAGCCAGCCCCTCCCCCTATAGTCTCTCTTCCCGTATGTTGCCTTGGATCATTTCTCTGTTCATCCTACCTTCTGGAAAGTGGTCGATTTTCTGTTCCTAGAATTGCTGCTCTGCTCCTCTTCTCTCTCCTGTTGAGTTTGTAGCTGTTCCGAATGGTTTGATAACTATCTAGCTGAACTCTTGGGACCTGATAAGACCCTCGGTCTTCTACTCCTCTGCCATCTTGCTCCTCCTCCCTGTAGTCTCTATCTCTTGCTGGAAGGAGCTGCAAAGTTGGATTGCAAGGTCTCGTTGCAAAGGCTTGGAGGGAGATATTTTGTGGTCATTTTTACACTTCATTAAAGCAGGAATCCCACCAAGCAGTGGGCTTGACGTTACCCCCTCTCTCTTTAATTTCCTACAATCTTGTCCCAAAGTATTGCCTTTCCCATGATACAGAGAATACTGGGACACTTAGTTTTACAGAAACAAAATAAAATGGTGGATTTTGTAAAGAGATGGGAAGAGACTGTGGAAATCCTTTTGTACCTTAACAGTTACACTACATTTCTCATGGCAAAGTATTAAAATGTTGTTTAACTTCAAGATGTATTTTGCATTTCTTTAAACACAGAGACAGGTTTGTTCAAAATTTTTTGTCCTTGTCTATGCAGACAAGTGGTTGTCAATAGTACACCACCCAACAGACATTTCTTGAAAATATAAACACACTTAATTCTATCCTCCAAGTTTAAAGTGTGATGTTTTTACAATGAAAAAGAAAGTAATTGCTTTTCAAAAGCAATGCTATGAACAAAGCATTTTTAAATTGGATGTTTGGAAATGTTCCCTGGTATGTGATTTTACTGTCAAAAACAATGTAAATGTGTCATGTACAAATTTTCTTCTCTTAAACTTAAAAAATTTGAATCTAAATTTTCTGTTAAATATCCTTCAAATAGACAGTGTGAGTGAGTTTTGAAACGATTCAGTAATAATAAAATGCAATATTTTCTGGTTCATTTACATAGAAACTGATATCTGAAAGATGAAAATTTACTAGTGGTATTTTAACAGAAAAACATTGAAAATTAAACTTCCAGATTTACAAGCCATTATATAGTTTCTCCATGTGGATTAAAATATCCGCATAAGGAGCTTTTTTCAGATGATAGCAACATCATAAAATGTTCAGCTATGCTTTAAAAACATCATAAGTTCTATTTAATCATATGTGTTCCCTAAAATCATTAATATTGATGTTAAGTTTTAAGCATAAACAATGTTCTGAGAAGTATTAATCAATACAATTTAAATTTACTTAAAAATATAAATTACATTTGTCTTTTTCATGTTGAAAGTTCAGATTTTCTATTTTCACATTGCATAATTAACAATGACTTACATGACAATGGATACATATGTTAAAAATAAATGATCACACCCATTAAGTTGGCTCTTATCAAAATACCACAAAGTGAGTGTTGGTGAGGATGTAGAGAAATTGCAAACCAAGGCAGAGGGGGTGATCCTGGTGGGAATATGACAGGGCATCAGAGCTGTGGAAAATAGCCTGGCAGTTCCTCACAAGGTTACATGTGGACTTACTATATGACCTAGCCCTCACCTTCTCAGTATATCCCCCCACAGAACTGACAACGCAGATATCTGTGCACCAATATTGATAGCAGCATTGCTCACAGTTAGACTGAGGGTGGAGCCAGTCCATCAACAGATGAATGGTAGTATTCTGCCTTAAAAGGAATGAAATTCTGATACATGCTACACCATGGACGAACGTGGAAAACATGCTGACTGAAATAAGCCAGACCCCCAAGGACAAATATTGTATGACTCCACATTGAAGGACAGACAAACACAGAGGCACAAAGTATCGTAGAAGTTACCAGAGGCTGGGTGGAATGGAGAACCAAGAGTTACTGCTTAATGGTTATTGAATTTCTCTTTGGGCTGATGAAAAAGTTCTGGAAGTGGCTGCACCATATTTTCAATGTACTTACTGCCGTTCTGTTGTACACCTAAAGATAGTGAAAAGGGGAAAGTTTACATTATGTATGTTTCATAACAATAAAAATATAAACAAGGGCGCACATTTTTGGGGATGTGTGTTCAAAATACTACCAGTAAATACAAGCATATGAAGGAAATTTGGTGATCACTGCGGGAAGGGGTTGTTTGGTGAGCTTGACTCATAAATAAATGTAGAAAGTAGGGGTTCACCCGGGCTTCTGGGTGCCATCCAATCAGATATCAGACAGCGCAGAGATTTTTAAGGATTTCTTCGTAATTTCTCCAAGTTACTACTTTTGGTCATCCCTGGCTTATTTCCAATAGAAATGAACAGTAACAAACATTTGAACAGAAGAGCCGATGAGATTTTCATTAGAAAAAAGTCAGGGGCACCTGGGGATGCTGCATTATCTGGTTACTCTGTAAGGAAGTTGAAATTTGTATTGGTTTTTTAAGGCTGCCATGACAAGTTACATAAACTCAATGGTTTCAAATAGCCAAATAGCATCCTTTCACAGGTTGGAGACCAGAAATCTGAAATCAAGGTGTTAGCAGGACCAAGCTCTCACTGAAGGTCTAGGGGAGGATCCTTCCCCACCTCCTCCAGCTTCTGGTGGCTCCCTGTGTTCCTTCCTTGGCTTACAGACGCCTAACTCCAATGTCTGCCTCCCTCTTCCCGTGGCCTTCTCTGTATATGTGTGTCTTCTCTTACATCTCTTATAACGATACTCATCATTGGATTTAGTATTCACTAGGGTAATCCAGGAAGATCTCTCAAGATCTTTAATTTAATGATATCTGCAAAGACCCCTTTTCCAAGTAAGGTCCCATTCACAGGTTCTGGGGATTGGGTTGTGAACATGCCTTTTTTGCGGGGTGGGGTGGGGAATAGGTACCATTCAACCAACTAAAAAACTCAGGATATTAAAAGGATGTTGGCGGCTTCTGAAAAGAAAAAGCCAAATGGACGGAACCAGAAACAAGCAATAGAGTGTCATATCAGGAATTCTGCCGGAACCTGAAATCTGCCCCAGCACTTCATGGGCTGTAAATTTGTGTAATTCTTTGCTACGGTTTCAAAATTATTTTTTTCTATCTTTTGTTTTGCCAGTATTAAAAGGTAGAACAATTAGAACTTTCTTAGCATGAAATCACAATAAGCAATACTAAATGCTCTAACAATCTCAAAATGTTGATGGCTTAATACAAAAATAGTTTATTTCTTGCATTTATCACAGTCTGCAGGTACATGTAGATCATTCTATTTTTTAAAATTAACATATAATGTATTTTTTGCCTCAGGGGTACATGTCTGTGATTCATCAATGCTCCCCATAGCACATACCCTCCCCAATGTCCATCACCCAGCCACCCCATTCCTCACACCCCCTTCCCCTCCAGCAGCCCTCAGTTTGTTTCCTGAATGTAAGAGTCTCTTATGGTTTGTCTCCCTCTCTGGTTTCATCTTGTTTCATTTTTCCCTCCTTTCCCCTATGATCCTCCATCTTGTTTCTCAAATTCCTCCTATCAGTGAGATCATATAATTGTCTTTCTCTGATTGACTTATTTAGCTTAGCATAATGCCCTTTAGTTGCATCCACGTCATTGCAAATGGCAAGATTTCATTTTTTGATGGCTGCATAGTATTCCATTGTATATATATTTATACCACATCTTCTTTTTCTGTTCATCTGTTCTGTTCCATTGATATATGTGTCTGTTTTTGTGCCATTGTCATACTGGTTTTGATTACTACAGCTTTGTGACATATCTTGAAATCTGTGATTGTGACACCTCTAGCTTTGTTCTTTTTCAAGTTTGCTTTGGCTATTTTGGGATCTTTTGTGATCCCATACAAATTTTAGTATTACTTGTTCTAGTTCTATGAAAAATGCTATTGGTATCTTGATAAGGATTGCATTGAATCTGTTGTTGCATTGGGTAGTATGGACAGTCAGTTGAGCTTCCAACTCTTGTTTTCCACTCAGATCATTATCTCAGGGTTTTGATATCAAGGCTCTGCACCCCCCCCAACCCGCTGGGCTCCATACTCATCAGGAAGTCTGTTTGAGATTCTCTCTCCCTCTGCCAGTCCCTGCACTTGTGTTCTCTCTCTCTCTCTCTCTCGATCAATCAATCAATAAATATCTCTAAAAAAATTTCTAAATTTTTTTAGAAATTTTCCTAAAATTTCTAAGAAATCTAGATTTTTTTTCTAAAAATTAGATATATCATGAGGATTTGTATGAGAAAACATGATAAAATAATAAGCGAATGAGGACATTAGGACCATGAGAAAATGAAAGTGAGGGATATCTTATACTAGACATTTATGTTCCATGAGCTTGAATCCCTTGTTTATCATATGACCAAAGTTGCTATTCCTTCCCTCATTGTACCTGCTCAGGGTTCATACTTCAGATCTATGTCTCTGTGCCAGAATCAAATAACACATCAAAGTGGAAATTCTGTTTAATTAGCCTCACCTACAGAACTTATTTTTGCTCTTGATATTTGCTTAAGAAGTAGGAAAGAGTCTGTTTTGCATTTTATATAAAATGGAAGCATAGAAACCTTAGGTAAAGTTGTCATGCAAGGAATTGTCACAATGTTTAAGTTCCCAAGACAGATTGAGGGTAGCTCTGGGAGGGATCCCTTAGCAAAGTGTTGTTGAGGGATCTTGATTTTAAGCTCATAAACTGACAGTGTTCTTGATTTTCAGCCCATGGTTAGTTATGGTTAAAAATTTATTTCAAGATGACTCTGAGCCAAATGTTCTATTTCTCTGACAAGAGTCAAAGCCAAGTATGTCTTTGGGGGAAGTGACTTCACTTCTCTGAGCCTTCGTTTTCTCACCTATAAAATGAGAATCTCACAGGGATTTGGGGATTGATAAGATAAAATACCCGAAAGGGGCTAACTCAAAGTTCCTGGTACATAGTAAGGGATTCATAAATGTCCATTCAGAATTTTATTCTGAATATGGCTTCCCATATTTTCCAGTCAGAGCCTGAGTCCCACTCTGATGTGGCACTTGGGTGGGCAACGGGGGTACAGAGGAAACAAACATCAGTGTAAATACTACAGCCTGGTCCCCCAACTCTGCTACAGCACGTGGTTGTCAGTTTGTTCTGGAACATGTGGGATTCCAGACATTCATATTTAAAACCTTAAATGTCATCATGTTTTAAGTGAGGTTTTTCGTCTTATGGGGGACAGAGTGGTGGGTTAGGAGGCAGCATAAATAGGCTTATCGTCATAACCCAATGAGTATGTTTGGGGATAAGGAGCTAGGATGAGAGAATATGGCCACATGTCGAATGATGATGATCTGGCCCAGGGTGATGTGCTGGGGGCTTCTGGGTAAGCATAGCACCGAGCGCATCAGGACTTTGAGGGTCTGCTTTGTTCTCTTTTTCTCCTTCAAGTATCTCAGATCTATTTGCTGGAAAGAACTGAGCAAGACAGGTTGGTGCCATGCCTGGAGCTGTCTCATTGGCTTTGTTTTACTACATTTTTCTTTTTGTCCATCTTGGGTCCAGGACTATGCACAGCAAAGAAACAATTGCAAAGGAAGCCTTCAGCTTCTCTTCTTTACAGTATAGAGGGGAAGTAGGAATAGTACATTGGTCTTGAGAAGTTCTTCATAAGACTACCATTTTTCTGGATATGGGAAAGAAAGATTAGGAGCCGCCATCTTTGAAAACTTCAGTGGACAACTGATCATACAATTTTTACTGTCTTCGTTGTAGAGTTTTATTGAAGCTGGAGGAGAAAAAAACATCTGTTCTGGCTCCTTTCTGTGTAATTAAGCTGTATTTTTCCTTGATGGTCAGATAGTCAATACAGGTCTGTTGCCCTCTAGAATTCAGGTTCATGAACCAGTTCACAGATTTCATGAATCTCCTGAAATTTACATTGCATTGCTCCAGAGATGCCCTGACTATCCCCTTCCAGTTATTATTTCTCCTTTCTCCATGGAGGAAACCACACTCTTCTTTTGGGAGGCTACTTCCTTGCTTTTATTTATGGTTTTATCATTGAAGCATACATCCCTAAATACCAGAGTTTGGTTTTGCCTGCTTTTAAAGTTTTATATATATGCTGTCATCCAGTATGTGTTCTTTTTTTTTTTTTAAGACTTTATTTATTTATTTGACAGAGAGAGAGAAAGAGAGACAGCGAGAGAGGGAACACAAGCAGGGAGAGTGGGAGAGGGAAAAACAGGCTTCCTGCTGAGGAGGGACCCTGATGCAGGCTTGATCCCAGGACCCTGGGGACATGATCTGAACTGAAGACAGACGTGGCCCAGGCGCCTCTCAGTATGCATTCTTTTGCTTGGATTGTAATTTTTGGTTTTATGTTCTTGAGATTCATTTCTTGTTGTTACCTGTGTCTCGTAAATCTGGCTAACAGTCATGAGCTTTGGTCTACCCTTATTGTGTTACAGTACCTGAAGGGATTTTATTTTTTTTATTTTTATATTTCTTTATAAAGAAAGGAAAGAAACAAAAATTTGAGTATCTACTTTAGGTTAGACACCATAAATCTGAATATTTGTGGAAGAAGAAAGTGAATGTTATGTCATGTGCTTTGGTTCTTATTTGTGGAGTGTTCAATAAGGGAAATAACTAATATACAACATATGGAAGATAATCTTGGATCTAAATGTTTGCTCTTTACTTTGAAAATACAAAGTCATACAGGTATGTGTGTACATTTGCTTGGGTATATATGAAAACCTCTATTTTGTGCATGGAGAGAAAAAAAAGGGTTTCTTTCAGACACTAGATTATCATCCCCTTATCCAAGTGTGGTGAATGTTTCTGTATTTGGCTACCTTAACATGCTGATGCATTAAGAGGAATTTACTTTGCTTTGTTACAAACTTAAACCAACAGTTACAACCTTTCCTCCCCAAGAACAGAGATAATGGAAGATAAGATTTTTGATAAAATCCATCCAATTCTATATATTTGATTCAAAACCAGAGACACACAGAACTTTTGCATTTATAAAGTACAGAGATTAGGAAGCACATGCCTGCCTTATCTTCTACAGGCCTTCAGCAGATCCAACTTTACGTACCGATTCATTTAAAAATAGACCTTTAGCTCATGCTTTTGCAAATGAGGAAAGACCTGGTGGATTTTAAGAAACAGCAGCAGCTCTACTATCATTCTCTCTTTGCCTGTCAAGAATGATTTTTTTGTGTGTTTGACAGCACCAAGGTCTAAATCAGAAGCATCATGAGGGGCGCCCGGGTGGCTCAGTGGGTTAAGCCTCTGCCTTCGGCTCAGGTCATGATCTCAGGGTCCTGGGATCGAGCCCCGAAATGGGCTCTCTGCTCAGCAGGGAGCCTGCTTCTCCCTCTCTCTCTGCCTACTTGTGATCTCTCTCTCTCTGTCAAATAAATAAATAAAATCTTTAAAAAAAAGAAAAAAGAACTCAATTTAAAAAAAAAAAAAGAAGCATCTTGAAACGGGGTCCCAGCAACTTGGAGCACATTTCCATGCTCACAGTTCACTAAAATGAACCTACTCATTCACAGAGTGGTGCCTAAGCTTTTTGTGGTGAAGCAAAGAAGGTCTTGTGGGCTCTACCTCACGCACTTCATCCACTTGTGAAAAATGTCCATTTTTGACCCCTAGGAAACAGGAATCAGGACTTTCTATTACCAGTATTTAAGCCATTGAATAAACAATGACTAATCTCAGTTCATGGCGAGCACTCCATAGAAGTATTTGGAAGTTGTTACTCTAGGCTACTGGCAGCCAGCATCTGTGCAAACAACATTTGTTCCGGCATCCACAACTTTTGATAGGCGTTTTGGAGACATTACAAAGGCCTTTCTGCCACCAAAAGGCCTCCTTGCCACCGTGGTATTTGCTGACATGAAGGAAAAGCAAGCACTCTTCTGACCTTGTTTATCCAATGAACAAGGCCCATAGAGAGGAAGCGGTTTAAGATTGCTCATTTGCAGGGTATAAGAATGGACATGGAGGGGCGCCTGGGTGGCTCAGTCCCTAAGCGTCTGCCTTCGGCCCAGGTCAGATCCCAGGGGCCTGGGATCGAGCCCCGCATCGGGCTCCCTGCTCGGCAGGAAGTCTGCTTCTCCCGCTACCATTCCCTCTGCTTGTGTTCCCTCTCTCGCTGTGTTTCTTGCTGTCAAATAAATAAAAAAAAACTTAAAAAAAAAAAAAAGAATGGACATGGATACTTTATGTCTCCCTTAAGACAGAGTAATCAGTAAATCCTCCCAGCCACTTGAGTTACTGAAAGAAATTACAGAACTTTCTTTTTTTTTTTTAATTAACATATAATGTATTCTTTGATTCAGGGGTACAGGTCTGTGCATCATCAGTCTTACACAATTCACAGCACTCACCACAGCACATACCCTCCCCAGTGTCCATCACCCACCACCCTATCCTTTCCCCCCAACCCCCCCAGCAACCCCCCCAGCAACCCTCAGTTTGTTTCCTGAAAATTAAGAGTCTCTTATGGTTTGTCTTTCTCCCTGGTCCCATCTTGTTTGATTATATCCCTTCCCACCCCACACAACCCCCTGCCCTGCCTCTCAAATTCTTCATATCAGAGAGATGATGTAATTGTCTTTCTCTGATTGACTTATTTCGCTTAGCATAATATCCTCTAGTTCTGTCCACGTCATTGCAAATGGCAGGGTTTCATTTTTGATGGCTGCATAGTATTCTCTCTGTGTGTGTGTGTGTGTGTGTGTGTGTGTGTGTGTGTGTGTGTAGTGTGTATATATGTATATATATATATATATATATACATATATACACACTACACACACCATACCTTATTTATCCATTCATCTGTTGGTGAACATCTAGGTTCTTTCCATAGTTTGGCTGTTGTGGACATTGCTGCTATAAACATTCGGGTGCATGTGCCCCTTTGGATAACTACATTTGTATCTTTTTTTTACATTGAATTTTTTTTTTTTAATTGAATTTTTTTCTCATTTGTATCTTTAGGGTAAATACCCAGTAATGTGATTGCTGGGTCATAGGGTAGCTCTATTTTCAACTTTTTGAGGAACCTCCATACTGTTTTCCAGAGTGGCTGTACCAGCTTGCATTCCCACCAACAGTGTAGGAGGGTTTCCCTTTCTCCACATCCTTAGCAACATCTCTTGTTTCCTGACTTGTTAATTTTAGCCATTCTGACTGGTGTGAGGTGTTATCTTACTGTGGTTTTGATTTGTCTTTCCCTGATGGTGAGTGATGTTGAGCACTTTTTCATGTGTCTGTTGGCCATTTGGATATCTTCTTTGCAAAATGTCTGTTCCTGTCTTCTGCCCATTTCTTGATTGGATTACTTGTTTTTGGGTGTTGAGTTTGATAAGTTCTTCATTGCTTTTGTCTGATATGTCATTTGTGAATATCTTTTCCCATTCACCTATTTTTTTCAGTCGGTTGCCATTTGGTTTTGTTGACTGTTTCCTTTGCTGTGCAAAAGCTTTTGATCTTTTTTTTTTTCTTTTTTTTTTAAAGATTTTATTTATTTGACAGAGAGAGACACAGCGAGAGAGGGAACACAAGCAGAGGGAATGGTAGTGGGAGAAGCAGGCTTCCTGCCGAGCAAGGAGCCCGATGTGAGGCTCGATCCCAGAACCCTGGGATCATGACCTGAGCTGAAGGCAGCCGCTTAACGACTGAGCCACCCAGGCGCCCCGCTTTTGAGCTTGATGAAGTCCCAATAGTTCATTTTTGCCCTTGCTTCCTTTGCCTTTGGCAATGTTTCTAGGAAGAAGTTGTTGTGGCTAAGGTCAAAAAGGTTGCTGCCTGTGTTCTCCTCAAGGATTTTGATGGATTCCTGTCTCACATTGAGGTCTTTCATCCATTTTCAATCTATTTTTGTGTATAGTGTAAGGAAATTGTCCAGTGTCATTCTTCTGCATGTGGCTGCCCAATTTTCCCAACACCATTTGTTGAAGAGACAATCTTTTTCCATTGTATATTCTTTCCTGCTTTGTCAAAGATTAGTTGACCATACAGTTGAGGGTTCATTTCTGGGCTCTCTATTCTGTTCCATTGATCTATGTGTCTGTTTTTTTGCCTGTACCCTACTGTCTTGATGATTACGGCTTTGCAATAGACTTGAAGTCTGTAATTGTGATGCCTCCAGCGGTGATTGTCTTTTTCAACATTCTTCTATTTGGGGCCTCTTCTGGTTCCATATAAATTTTAGGATTATTTGGTCCATTTCTTTGAAATAAATTGATGGTATTTTGACAGGGATTGCATTAAATGTGTAGATTGCTTTAGGTAACATAGATATTTTCACAGTATTTGTTCTTCCAATTCATAAGCATGGAACATTTTTCCATTTCTTTGTGTTTTCCTCAATTTCTTTCATGAGTACTTTATAGTTTTCTGTGTACAGATTCTTTGCCTCTTTGGTTAGAAATAAACTTAGGTATCTTATGGTTTTGGGTGTAGTTGTAAATGGGATTGACTCCTTAGTTTCTCTTTCTTCTGTCTTGCTGTTGGTGTATAGAAATGCAACTGATGGGGTGCCTGGGTGGCTCAGTTGTTAAGTGTCTGCCTTTGGCTCAGGTCATAATCCCAAGGTCCTGGGATCGAGCCCCGCATCGAGCCCCGCATCGGGCTCTCTGCGCAGCAGGGAGCCTGCTTCTCCCGCTACCATTCCCTCTGCTTGTGTTCCCTCTCTCGCTGTGTTTCTCTCTGTCAAAAAAATAAAATCTTAAAAAAAAAAAAAAAAAGAAATGCAACTGACTTCTGTGCATTGATTTTATATCCTGACACTTTACTGAATTCCTGTATGAGTTCTAGCAGTCTTGGAGTGGAGTCTTGGGTTTTCCACATAAAGTATCATATTATCTACAAAGAGTGAGAGTTTGACTTCTTTGCCTATTTGGATGCCTTTTATTTTTTTGTTGTCTGATTACTGAGGCTAAGACTTCTAGTACTATGTTGAATAGCAGTGGTGATATTGGACATTCCTGCTGCATTCCTGACCCTGGGGGAAAAGCTCTCAGTTTTTCCCCATTGAGAATCATTTTTGCTACACAGAACCTTCTTAACATCAGAAACTAATTTTTGAAATTCTGATGTTCTGTACAACAAATGGTAACTTGGTGCTCATTTCTTATTACTTTAAATAGGAAATATACGTATGATACACCACTCCCTCCCAACCCCACCCCTGATTTCCTTAAATGGAATGACACCAGTAATTATGTATATGACTTTTGTATATAAATAACAGTGTAAAATACTTACGATATTGGATTGCGAACACCAAACAATAAAAATAATCATTGATAAAGATTTGTTTTGCACGCAGTAGCACATTGAGTTTCCTCTGTGTTCGCACTCTTTGGCTTTCAAAAAGTTTGTGTAGAGTCTGACATTTTAACAATTGTACTTGGAATTGCAGAATTTTCCTATACGTCCTTTTGTTTAATGTGTTGTAATGAATGTGATGGTTAATTTTATATGTCAGCTTGACTGGGCTAAGGATACCCAGAGAGCTGGTAAAACATCATTTCTGGGTGTGTCTATGAGCTCATTTCTGGAAGAAATTAGCATTTGAATTGGTGGCCTGTAAAGAAGTAAAGAAGATTTGGTCTCACCATTGCAACTGGCATTGTCCACTACTTTGAGGGCCTGAATAGAACACAAATGCAGCGGAAGGGCAAATTTGCTGTTTGAGCAGAGACATCCATCTTCTGCTCTCTGACTTCAGTGGTCTGGGTTCTCTGACATTTGGACTTGACTAAGACTTAACACCATGGGCTCTCTGATTCTTGACTCTTTGGACTGGGATTTATACCATTGGTTCCCCTGGTTCTTGGGTTTTGGGACTCAGACTGAGTTCCACCAGCTTTCCTGGGTCTCTAGCAGGCAGACAGCTGACCAGGGGACATCTTGGCTGCCATAATCACTTGAACCAATTTCTATAATAAATTTCCTCTTACATAACATATTGGCATATATCCTATTAGTTTTCTTTCTATGGAGAACCCTGATAGAATGAGTTTTAGATATAGAACTCTAAATCTTTTTTTTTTTTTTGTATAAACATCAGCCAAAATAAGTTGTGCTGAAAGATACATATGAAGTTAGGTATTGAAAACCAAAAGACGTTCTGCCATAAAACATTAGCCAGGGAGATGTTCTGCGGTGTATGATTCTACAAGACTCTATTTTAAGTGCAGAGCCATTAATCTATTAAATTATATTTGAGTATTTACTGTCATTGAGTGGTCTGTAGGAATAGCCATTTTACATTGCAGATGTGCAGGTGGCATTTCATAATGGTGTTAGTTCTATTTCTATTTCTGTTTTCCCTAATCCCCAGAGGCCTCTAATCGACCCAAAATAGGAGTAGTGCATCTTGAGATTTTGTTACTTATACCCACCTATGGGTATATGGGGAGAACTGAGCATGTAACTATAAGGAGGAAGGATGGAACGAGGAACTGGGCCTGAACAGCATTTCTTATGGGTTTACAGGAGCGATTCCCAATGTGACTGATATTAGCAAAGCACACAGCAACAAGTGACGCTTACCAGTGTGGGTAGATTAGATAAAAGCATTGTCTTTGAGGACAGAGACACCTGGTTTCAAATCCCGGTTTTCCCACTTACTAGCTGACCTTCAGCAAGTTTCTGAACCCCTAAGGTTCATTTTCTTCATCTATTAAAAGAGAATGGTTAGTATAACTACAGAGGGTTATGGTAGGATTAAATGACACAAAAGTCTATAAAAACTCATCACATAATAAACTGTGATGGTTAATTTTATGACAATTTGGAAGATGTTTTGGATGAGATTAAATCAGTGAATTTGGGGGAAGAGATTGTCCTCCATAACACGGGTGGGCATTGTCCAATCAGTTGAAGGACTGAAGAGAACAAAAAAACCAGCCTACCTAAGCAAGAGAGAATTCTCCAACAAATAGCTTTGGACTTCATTTGTATGGTTGGCTCTCCTGGGTCCCTAGCCTGCTGGCCTACACTGAGGATTTAACTTGCCAGTCTCCATAATGAGCCAATTCCTTACAATGAATCTCTTTCTTTATATGGATCCTATTGATTCTGTTTTTCTAGGAAACTCTAACACAGAGACCCATAATAAACTAAGGACTCAAAGATGGAACTTATCTGAGCTTAGCATCTGCATGTCTAACATAAAACCACCAACCAAATCAATAAGCACCCACTAGTTTGAGATAAATACCCTTGAACAGGAATACATTCCAAAAATTCATACACCATTAAATTAACACCCAGGTGACTTAAAATGCTTTCTCTTCCACTTACTGCAATTTTTCTTTAGGTTACAACAGGCAATAACATTTTCTGCAAAGTCAGAAATCTGAGTGACTACACTTTTTTTAAAAGTGGATACTTTTTTTTATGTTTAATGTCATTCTTTTATTTATTTCGTACATTATTTTTATTTTTTAAATTAACATATAATGTATTATTTGTTTCAGGGTTACAAGTCTCTGATTCATCAGTCTTATATCACACCCAGTGCTCATTACAACATATATCCTCCTCAATATCCATCACCCAATTATCACATCCCCCCCACCCCCCGACCCCTCCAACAACCCTCAGTTTGTTTCCTAAGATTAAGAATCTCTTATGGTAAAAAAAAAAAAAATCTCTTATGGTTTGCCTCCCTCTCTGGTTTCATCTTGTTTCATATTTTCCTTTCTTCCCTTATGATCCTCTGCCTTGTAAAAGTGGATACTTCTGATGTATTGGGACTTAGCATTTTTTTCCCTCCCCTCCCCACTCCCCACTTTCCCCTCCCCTTCTCTTTTTCTTTTTTTCTTTCTTCCTTCCCTCCCCTCCCCTCCCCTCCCCTCTCCTTTCCTTTCCTTTCCTTATACATTTTTTTTTTTCCTTTCCTTATACATTTCTTGATAAATTCCATTGAACAACTTGGGACTGAAGGCTATCATATCATCTTTGCAACCTCCGAGGTTGTTGACAATGTCTGATGAAGAGACTCTATCTCCTAAATCTTTAAAACATTAAAAAGAGAATATCTAGGGGGAGTGCAGATTACTGGGCTAATGATATTTGATAGACCTTGAATCTCATTTTATTTATAGTAGATGGAATTACCCAGTGAACGCTTGGATCTCAGAGTAAAAAAAGTGTTCCCTAAGAATAGTAAAATTTTGCATATTTGGGAGCAGTGGATCGCGGTTGAGGGAGTATTCTGAATTGCAAAAAGCTGGCATTACAGAATTAAAAGAGAAATTACTTTCTTTACATTCATGAATAACCTGGGTTAGGAAACATCCCTAACCTTTGTTTATGTCTCATAGGGAGATCCCTGCTAATAAGTGGTGGTAGGAAGTATTACTCAGGAGATTTGATGTTTCTGGGGTGCCTTTGTTGCTGCTGGTCACCAGGGGAAACTCTGCCTGGTAATTCATGGTGGGAGGGCAATGCTCCTTTTCCTCCAACAGTGGTCCTTAATCTCCATCAGAGCCTTCCCAGAATGGGACCATTACCCTCCGTTTTCCCAATGCCTTTCAACTTGCTAGTCTTCCCCATACCGAACAACCAATGGAGTATAAGGAAGACATAAAAAGTGATTTTACTAAAGGGTCAGCTGTATCTCAAAAACTGGTTCAGTGAAGAGTGAACCACGCCTATAACTTACTGAGCACCCCTGTACCAAACAAGCCCTTACAAATTCAGGCTTTCAATAGAAGAGGAACCCTTGGAACACTCCTCCCCACCCCCTTGCTCTCTCTTTTGCTCTCTCTGTCTCTCTGATTCCTGCTTTTTTTTCTGCAGACTTCTAGTTTCAGCCCTCAAATCCTGATATGTTTTCTTTGCTCTGGGAAACTTCTCGCATTTTGCAAACTCCAATGTTTTGGTTTTGGATTGTTGATACTCTCCCTTGGTCAAACTTGGCTGACATTGAAAGAGAAGAGGAAGATCTAGGGGATGTGAGCAGAAGGGGACTCTGGACTAAGCTTTGTGCTCTGGAGGACCTTGTTTATCATAAGTATACACACACGAAGTAGATTGATTGATCGATTTAACATAAATGTACACACACGAAGTAGATTTATTTATTTATTTATTTAAGAGTGGATGGATTGTGCTGCTGTCATTATCAGCGATATAAAGTACTTCAGTATGCAGGAAGGAATTGAATGGCAAAGATGCCTAGATTAGAGAAAAGACAAATGAATTTATTCACCAAACCCTTCTCAAAATTGGCTTTTCACATAGCATAAATGCAATAGCTTCTTTGCATAGTGAAGTATCATTTCCCAGTAGTGTCTAGAGTCCCTTTTCTCTCTTTATGCTTCAATTTGTGGATCCAGAGATACTTATGAAATTAGCAAGCTATTCTCAACAGTTTGTATCTGGTTGCTGTAGATCACTTTCCAACATCACATAATAAGATTTACTTATATTTTTAAAGCATTAAAATTTATATTGATTTATATAATTTTATTTGATATTTTAACATTCCACAATAATAATTTTTATTTTGCCTTTTGATTTCTGTATTAATTTTAACTATATTAGAAGAACATTATTGTTTTTGAAAAAATACAGATAATTTTAATTTAAAATTTTAATTTTATTTCTTATTTTTGACGATAGTATATACAAATTTATATAGTTTAAATATTACTTTTTAAAAAATTTGTTAGATTTTTATTGCTAGAACACACACTATGTGTGTAGAACACACACTATGTAAAAATCATTATAACAACATATTAATGGTTTTCTGAAATGTAGGTAAGAACATTTTATGAAATATGTAATAATTTGTAAAAAATATAGATCTTTTCTTAGTCATACAAACATCACTGCCACATCAATGGAACATTCAGACATGTAGTACAGCAAGTAAATTCTGTCTTTCAAAATCTTTTGCCAACTTTAAGATGTATAAAAACCATAGCTTTACACAATCTTTCCAGTTTTGTTATGAATGTATTTGTCAAGGTAGGAGGATAAAATATACTTACTCAACGAGTTGAGCTCTCATTTTTAAATACTTGGGTACATGATATATGGCCTGCCTGCATTTTTCCCGAGAGAGATAAGCAGCCCAGGACATCAGAGAGCTAGCTTCAGGTGTCTAGGCGCCTAGGTTGTTACAATTAGCCTGTGGTTTTCTCAATGGGAGAGACAATTTCGCAGAACACCAACATCAGATGAGGTCTGTGATGGAGCAAGATGGAAACATGAATACTCTGGAATCATTTTCTGGGTACAAGAATATTTTCCAAAAAAAAGAGAATATTTTCCAGTGTCAACCACACTTCAACAAAAAAAAATTTTTTCCAAGCTGAAAAATGACCAAACATTGCCCCTTCTAGTTATTATGAGAGACCGCTACTTCTTTACCCATAGAATCCAGTTTCCGTCCTCTTCTCATTTTCTAGATAAGAATATTAAAATCCTCAAACATAAAATCACACCCATTTCCTGTCAGCATCCAATCCTTAGAAAAGTCTCACTGCCTTAAATCTCCTCAAAGTCACTTAATATAAGCCCAAATCCTGTAAGTCCCTTCCAATACCCTCTTCCTAAAAAGGCCCACATTACTCATGATGAACATTCTCTCTTGTTGCAATGAGTCAGAATTCCCACCACTCTAAGGAGGCCTACCTGGTGGTCTTTGGCTGGGGGCTTTGCCAATACTCTTGCTTCAGGACCTGCAAATATTTAAGGGAGGTCCTCCCTGGAATGTGGATTCCAATTCCAGGTCAGCTTCCCCACCCGTTGGAGTTGTTGCTGCTTCCTCACTAGCTACTAAGGACCAAACACGTTTCTAAGGTCATGATTAATTCTGCCCCAGACATCACAAGAAGAATAGAAATTCCTTCTCTTGAAAGAACTTCAGTCCTGTTTCTTGTGAAATGATAAAGCTCATGCCATTTAGTTATTCGTGGAAGAATTCAATAAATATTTATCAAGCACCAGTTATGTGCTCATCACTATTAGAGTTGATGAGGACATGGCAATGAGCAAATAGCAAAAGTTCCTGTGTTTGTGGCACTTACATACTATGGAGCATTTTAACTTTTTCCTACGGTTGGTTTATATTAACAGGGTCTCTATATTAGATTCAAATGCTTTTTTCTTAGTCATTCAAGATGAATAACACCAATGAAATGAAGCTTTTTTTTCTTTTTTTGGAATGAAGCTTTTTGATGATCAGTCTTTCTCTGTCCAATATTTCCTCCCTTCTGTGCCCCACTCCCTTACTGAATTGGGGGGAGGAGGGTCTAAGTTTCAAATCACACAAAATTGAGGGCTAGATTCTCTGAAAATTGGTCTGTTCTGGTAGTTTAAAGTTATTCGCTATCAGTAACATGTATGTGCACACATAACTTATTAAATTTAAAAAATTGGTTTCAAATTAAACATGTCCACTTTCATCTCTAGCATCTTGCCGGCACTATTTAAGGAAGTCATAGCTTGCCTTTGTAGTCACAAAGATAACTTTAATTCTAGCACTGATGAAGTTATCACGAAATCAACAGTAATGAAATCCAAACTTAACTCAATGCCACCAATTTGTATTGAATACTTTCTATGGGAAAGGATAGTATCTTTCTTTTGTGAAGGTTACAATGCTTTGCAAACATTAGTGGACATTTCTAAGATAATGTCTCGATCTGATCTCAATGAATTTGTTGTGTGTAGTATATACATATAGCTTACTGTATATACAAAGCAACATTTTTAGTAATGACTCATATATAATAGTGTCTGCAATATGGTTTCCATTATAGCTTTAGTCCTCATCTGCTAGTAACTTTCTCCAAATTTAATCTTTTGGGTTGAAATTTTCCATGCCTGGTTTAAGCTCAAAGGTATTTAAAAAATTATTTTTTTAAAGTCGCAGGGCCATTTCTTTGGCTATGATATATACCTCTTCTAATTTCAGGGTAGGCAAAAGGGGGAAAAAGGGAAAGGATTTTAGTATATGGGTATGGTATTTGTGTGTTCAGATAGAACCATAAAAAGGCCTTTATAGCCTAGACCTAAGATCATTTCTCTCAGCTCATTTCCTGAAGTAACTGGAGCAGGCTCCCTATTATCTGGTATGCTTTGCTGTTGTAGGAACCATTCCTCTCCATAGAAACGGGATAAAAAGACCCTTAGAGATGCAATTCCCATGGCATTTAAATATGTATGGTTAGCCAATTACTGTGATGACTGTGCCTTGTTTCTGAGACTCTTGGCCTGGGAGTTCTAGCCTCCATCATACTCTCTCCCCCCACTCCCTGCTGCATGTACAAATATGCAATTGAGGAAATCAAAAGTGCTTTCTCGTAGAAAATATGGATAATTCGGTATTTATCTTGAAAAAGATGTCTCTTGTTTTAGTTTTGGTATTCACATTGCCAAACTTGGAACTGCCCTGCAGACATTATCTTTGTCCTAGGAGACCTATAAATGAGCCAGAAGTACACCCTCACTCTTCATCCTAAAATTAAGAATAAGCATGCGGCCCTCATGGAGAGGGTGGTGGGTTGACGCTTATTGGTGTAAGCAGATAAACAGCGTCCTGGACGACAGAAAAAGGAGGAGGAGCACAGGCAGGAGTTCTTTCTGGGCCCACACAAGAGAAAATGAAATACCCCCACATCTCGCATTCTCATGTGTCATGAATCTTCGCCTCACACTGGATTTAAACTTTATTCTCATCTTAAACGTCATTAGAAAGTCATCACTTTTGAAACTGTTTGGCTCGATCTTTACCTAAAAAAACCTCAAATTGCCCCAAAGGCACTTAAAAAGATGACATCTTAAGTGTCCTCTTTCCAGAGACTTAGCCGGGCGTGTGTATATGCATAACTGGTCTGTGTGCCTAACTGTCTATTCTCACTGTTGCTCTCTCATATACATACATATCCGTGTAGATTCAGAATTTTCTGCAAGGAACAAAGGGACTCTCATAATGCAAAGCAACATTTTTTATGGATCCATGCCAAGGTACGGGATCCTCGTTCCTTTCCGGTTGATTTATCTTAATGATTCTCTGTCAGGGAAAGGCCTTTATAAATTCTGCATAACGTCCTGTTCAATTACAGCAGCATGCTCGCCTTGGCTTTGCAAGGCTAAGCTTGAGATGGTGTTTTCCTCTAAGAATCTCTCCTACATTCAGTGACGACATGAGACCAGTTACGGCTGGAGGAATGCTATCATCAAATAGTTTTTGTTTGGTTTTAGGACCCATGCTTTGAAAAATCAAACCTGGTCAAGTTTTATCTACCTTGCTCTATATTTGAATCTAGCTTTTCATTTCTTTCCTCAGTGCAGTTAGATCCAGGTCTTAGAACTATGCTTTGAATTAGTTTTATGTGCAAGTAGACAGAATACATGGTCAGAGTGTTCCCTCTCGTCTTCGTCCTTCTACAGAGGAGCATAGCTCGGGGTTGTTCTGGAATAGCGCCGTCTGACTGAACTTCCTATGATAACGGAAACATTCTATAATCAACTCTATGCAGTAAGATAACCATCAGCCACTTGTGGCTGTTGAGCATTGGCAGTGTGGCTAGTGTGGCTGAGAAACTGAATTATAACTGTTATTCAGATTTATTTAATTCAAATTTAAATAGCTTCCTATGGCTAGGGGCTTCTTTCACAATGTAAGTCTGTAGAATTTAACTCTTGAAAATTGAAAATTGCACCAAGATTTTGACAAAAGGCAGTTCCTGTAAGGAACCCCGTACCTTAAACAATGATTTAATATTATTGCTCCTGATTCAGTGGGTTGACTGCTCAGCTGAGTAATTCTCACGTGGGGTTTCTCAGGTGCTTACCGTCACATGACACAGGGGACTGGAGTCCTCTGAAGGCTCAACTGCTAACATCCAACATGGCTCCCCACCCCATGCCTGGGCGCCTGGACTGGTTTGTTTAGAATATGTGGGGACTGGCCAGGCATCCGTCTCTCCATGAAGTTTCTCCAAGTGACAAGCTTAGGTTTTCTCACAGCACAGCAGTCTCACGTAGTTAAATTTTTATATTGTATCTGCTTCTCCTGGGGTGAGTGTTTGAGGAGACCGAAATAGGAGCTGCCCTGTGGTTCTGGCATGGAAACGGCTCAGCGTTCCTTGTTCTACGATCTATTGGTCACAGTAATGACAGAGATTGTTCAGATTTTAGTGAAATTGTCTTAGATCCTATCTCTGGATGAGAAGGGGGTAAAAAAAATTGTACCCATTTTTAGCTCTCCAGAGCTATTCTGTAGCATGGCAAATTCTCCCAAGTTCAACTGGTGGAAAGATGTGAAGGCAAATGCTTTCCTTTTCCTTCTTTACCTGACCAGTGAAGTAACTTTGGGGAGGAGGTGCAGTCCTTAAGCATTTACCTTCAGCTCAGGGCATGATCTTGAGGTCCTGGGATCTGGAGGCTCCTTGCTCAGTGGGGAGTCTGCTTCACCCTCTGCCCCCTGACCCCATGCTCAGTGCACGCAAATGCACTCTTGCTCTCTCTCTCTCCCTCAAATAAGTAAATGAAATCTTTTTTTTTTTAAATTTTTAAAGATTTTATTATTTATTTATTCATTCATTCATTCATTCATTTATTTATTTATTTTGACACAGAGAGAGATCACAAGTAGGCAGAGAGGCAGGCAGAGAGAGAGGAGGAAACAGACTCCCCGATGAGCAGAGAGCCCGACGCGGGGCTTGATCCCAGGACCCTGAGATCATGACCTGAGCCGAAGGCAGAGGCTTTAACCCACTGAGCCACCCAGGCGCCCCAAATAAAATCTTTAAAAAAAAAATTTCAATTGCTCATCTTAAGGCCCCCAAAATGACAAGAGCAAAGAATTTTGTTCTTTTGTTAGGGTTTTTGGTGATGTCTAAACTGAATTGGGGACCTCAGATATGAGAAGAAACTTAGTGTTTTTATTTTAACTCGGGATTCAGCTTCATGCGAGGAGCAAACACCATTGGTTGAGGTTATTTTCATGGTTCTAAAATGATTGAGAACACCAGATTCTGGTCAAAAGTCCTCTCCACACTGCATACATTTAAGTGTTGTTTTTTTTTTAAATTTGTGAATATGTAATGATTCTTTAAATTTTTTGTTTTGTTGATGCAGCTTCAGTGGTTGTGTTGTCTTTTTATTAAAAGTTTTTCTTCTGCTGAGGCGCCTGGGTGGCTCAGTGAGTTAAAGCCTCTGCCTTCAGCTCAGGTCATGATCTCAGGGTCCTGGGATCAAGCCCCACATCGGGCTCTCTGCTCAGTGGGGAGCCTGCTTCCCCTTCTCCCTCTGCCTGTCTCTCTGCTTACTTGTGATCTCTCTCCTCTCTGCCAAATAAATAAATAAAATCTTTAAAAAAAAAAGAAAAAAGAAAAAAATTCTAAAAAAAAATTTTTTTTCGGGGCACCTGGGTGGCTCAGTCGTTAGGCGTCTGCCTTCAGCTCAGGTCATGATCCCAGAGTCCTGGGATCGAGTCCCACATCGGGCTCCCTGCTCAGCAGGAAGCCTGCTTCTCCCGCTACCATTCCCTCTGCTTGTGTTCCCTCTCTTGCTGTGTTTCTCTCTGTCAAATAAATAATAAAATCTTAAAAAAAAAAAAAAAAATTTTCTGCCACATTTACCATCAAGTTGATCCTTTTTTAAAAAAAATTAATATTCTGAGGTTAGCAAAAACTCCTCAGTTTTTAGAAATACCTAAGCTTGGTGTATCTTTGGATATCTCATGTTACTTTATGGATACATTTGCTCATTTGATTTGTATTTCATTATATATTCAAAACATTTCTTCAGTTTACCATCAACTTTCTTCCACTTTAAAACACCTGCTTGGATATCCTGTTGTCAGCCAGCTTCCACCTGTCTTAGCTTCCACCTGTCTTGTCCAAGAAAATTATGTTCTGGTGAACATTGCTTCTCTTTTTGAAGGCTGACTGCATTCCAGGATTGGTGTTAATCATATTGTCTTGCCAATCACCATTAACCAGTAACATTCACATGACACCGTGTGACAGCCTGGGTCTAGGTCTCTGAGTCATAATGGAGGGTAAGCCATTCCACCAATAAATTTGTAGCATGTAGTATATACATATAGCCTTCGCTTCAGTCTTGGGACCTCACCCACATCCAACTGCCACCGTGTGAAATGGCCTCCAAAAGCATCTGCTGATAATTGCTTTTATTTGGTTTTCTGCTCTGTTTCTTACATCTTCATGCAGAGAGATGTTTTGAGGTAATTGAATTCTGCAAGGCTTTAAGGTCTACCTTGCAGAAGGAAACCCGGTTGGGTAGGGTTTCCTTGGTGCACACCTCACACTTATCAAAGGGGTGCTTTCTCATCACTGGAGGACAGACAAAGGAGTGACTGTTGATTCCTTTTTCCATTCCGCTCCGTTTTCTCTTCCCTTCTGTCACCTCCATTCTGATGCCCCAGTCAGTCTCATAACCCCGTTCCCAGGGGCCCTGCATTGGTGTGCTTTAGTTCCATTTGTCTGAAAGTGCTAGCTCAAGTTCTGGCCCTATTTATCATCAACAGCCGTGGCTTCTGTTACCCGGCAGGGCCTTCTTAGCACAGAGAGAATGGGTAAACAACGTGTATGGTATTGGGGTCGGAGGTGTTCGGCAGAATGGGGAAACCTGGGGCCTGAAGCAGTTTGTCCCTCCCATACCTCAGGGCTTGGCAGTTTCCTTCCGTCCTTACGACTACCATCTAGTCCAGACCATGGACAACCCGTCCAGTGCCTCCCCTCCCCAGCAACTGCCCGAGGGATCGCTTGGAAATGTGAGTCTGATCATGTCTGTCCCCTGCTCTCATTACTTCCTGTTGCCCTTGGTATGAAGTCAAATAGTCTTACCCTGATTGGAACAGTGTCCGTGTGTCCTGACTTGTCTCTCACCATGTCTCATGCACTCATTTGGCTCGGGCCACACCAAACATTTGCAAGTAACTCAAATGCACATCCTCTTTGCTACTCAGGGCTTTTGCCCATGTACTTGTGCCCCCTTTCCAGTAAAATCCTTCTCCTGACTGTTTAGCCTACTCCAACACTTCTGTCCCCAATAAGTCTTAGTCGAAATATCACTTTCTCCAGGACCCCCTCTTCTCTGGCTCCACAGGCTAGACCTATCCCACCTGTTACTTACGCCCTCTTAGCTGCCTCGTCACACTCATTGTACTTACATCACTGGGGCTGCTTTTGTTTTCTCCTACAGAGTTCGTTTTGTGCTGGTGGCGACCCTGTCTAACTTACTCACATCGTGTCCTCAGCCCATACAATGCCTGGACCCGAATAGGCACTTAGTTACTGAAAAGCTGAATAAGTTCCACAGAAGAGAAACAGCTCCGATAAAACATTATTGTTGAGCATGACTCTCAAGTAAGAAATTATAATGCAAATAACCGTCAACCCTAAACGGCTTTGTGACAAGAGATTTCCTTATTATCAAAAGAGTGATCAGACCCCCTGCCTTTGGGTTTAATGTTTGCAGCAAGGAGTACTTTTTGGAACACAGGTAATATGTTCACAGTGGTGACACTGTCTGAGATATTTTTAGACGATCTCAGTACCTGGGTACCAAGAGGGTCGTAAGTCAAAAGTGACAAAGAGAAAAGAGCTCTTCTTGTGTAGGGAGCCGCGGTACTCATTTCACTTTTTTGGACTTTGTTGTGTGCACATCGTGCCTGGCCAACCTCAGCTTTACATGAAAGGGCTTCATTGGCTTTGAAAAAACCATATGGTAAAAAACATCGACACATATTTCTTCTGATACCTTCAGGCACTGCTGAGCAGCTGGTATTAATGAATAAGTGAAATCATGGTATGTTGTTGCTAGGAAGGACTAGTTTATAGCCAGGAGAATTATAGATTACTAGGCAAGAACACACAGGAATAGGAGGGATGTGTGATTTCTGCATTTCATCTAGATTTGGCCACCTGTCTTGCTGGAGGCAATACAATGCTGGGCTGATTAGCGGGTATTAATTCTATTCCTACTGATGGTGGTCCTGGGAGATGGGACTAATAGGTTCAGTACTTACCAAAAGTATTTTGGAGCCAATGTCCCTAACTGAAGCCACAGGGGGAGCTATGAATAGAGACCCTGGTTTTAAACAACATTTTGTGATGTTTCTCTAGATTTTCCATCTTTCCATACAGAAAACATATTTATTTCCTCCCACTATATACATTAAAATTTTTATTACGTTGAGACATAATTCCTACTATAATCTTTTAAGAGACTCAATTCTTACCATAACCCAGATGTAGGAATTTCCCCGTCTGTCTGCCTGGGATCCTTTCCAGCTTCATACAAACTTTGATGCAAAACTCAGCTCTTTCACCAGGTTCAACCACAGAAAATCCAAGCGTACTTTTTGGTAGTTTTTGGTAGTTGTCGTGTTATTTTGCATTT
>CM053604.1:74802675-74815628 GCA_028646535.1 Procyon lotor
TTTTTTCCCCTCTTATCTCCTATTTGCTGCCAATTAAAAAAAAAAATTATTACTTGTCTTGGATGCTTTGTTTTCAGGTTTTGGAAGTAATAAATTCCCGAGGGAATTGGGCAGTGAAGCTTTTCCTTCTTAATGCATTTGTTTTTGTATAGTTGGCAACAACTATAGTGTAAAGCGATTATAAAAGTACTTGAGCTGTTTCTATACAGATATGGGTGTGTGAGTGTTCTCCCATTCTCCCCATGCAGCTGTCAAGAGCTCCACCTTCTTCTTTGGAACATAGACTGTTCTAGCTCATTGCAACAAGATTAATCCAAAATGGAAGACAGGAACCAAGCACATTCTTAGCATTTGGATAGGTATAAATTCCAACAGGCGGCTTTCAATCTAAGTCTCCGTGTTGCTGCAGGAATTTCTTATCAGATGTTGATGGAAAGGATAGTTATCATAGCTTTCTGATGGAAGCTATGAAGAGTCTATAAATGTATTACTTTTTAAAAAAATGTTATTATAAAATCCAATAAGGGAACTTAGGACACACAACCAAGCCAGAATCCAAAAGAGGTTTCAGAAAGTTAGAGTGGTGTGTAGAAGCTGAAATCATATTGGATAATAGAGATATAAATATCTCCATTTAAATATCTCCAGATAGATAAAGGCCTAAATAGCTGGTGCTTGGGATTTTGATGTCTGCAGAGGAAGAGAAGTCTAGGTTGAAGGCCCTATTGCGAGTGAGATCTTGTGTTCAGTATTCTCATTTTTTTAATTACATTTTTTGAAATTTTATTTACTTGAAAATTTTATTTCTTGATAGAGGAGGAGAGAGCAGGGCGAGGGACAGAGGGAGAGAGAAAAGCAGGCTCTCCTCTGAGCAGAGAGCCTGATGTGGGGCTCGATCCCAGGACCCTGAGATCATGACCTGAGCCAAAGGCAGACACTTAACCTACTGGGCCACCCAGGCGCCCCTTTACAGTTCAGTATTCTAAATATGTAATAATACATATTTTATTATATATTTAATGTGTACCTACCATGTACCAGTAACTGTTGAAGCACTATATATAACCTTTTAGAACTCTTAATATTTCCAAGAAAATGGAGAAAAAGGATTTAGCCTGAAGAAGTAGCAGAGAAGGAAAAAAGGGAAGAGGGAAGAAATAAGAATCACCCGGAAATGAAAAGGAAAATGCATCCATACCTTCTTTTCACCCCTTACCAACCACATCATCCTTTTAAAGAAGCTGCACTTCATTCTGCTGACAGAAGAGGGTGCTCTTGAACTAGGAATCCTAATGCATAACAGGAAAAATCAGACTAACTCAATTGGGAAGGTACTGGAAGAAGAAAATAAAAGTGAAAATAAAAATATTTTGACTGGTGAAAACTACCCCCAGAGAATCAATCAAAGAGTAGAAGAAAATTATAACACAATACCCCACCCTGAATTTAATATCAGGCAAGTATTCAGAGCTATTAAAAATTCAATTTAGAATAAAAAGTCAAGTAATAATAACAGAAATAGTGAAAAGTGTGAGAAATGTACTGAGGGTTGATTGAAACTGGGAAAGAAATTGAAGGAAATCTCAGAGTGAAGATTAAGTTGTAAGGTGCCTGGTAGAGAATAGACTTATGTGACAATTTAATAAAAGACATTTTTATTTTATTTTTCATTTATTTTTAGTTTTTAAAAAAATTTTATTTATTAATTTGAGAGAGCGAGAGTGTGTTTACGAGCAGGGGGAGGGACAGAGGCAGAGGGAGAAGCAGACTCCCTGCTGAGCAAGGAGCCCGATGTGGGACTTGATCCCAGGACCCTGGGATTATGACCTGAGATGAAGGCAGACGCTTAACCGATTGAGCCACCGAGTTGCCCTAAAAGGCATTTTTAAAACATAGGAAAATAGCTAAGAGAAAATAATATAAAGAATGAAGTAGGAGGACCAGCAGAGTCCTGATTAAAAGACAATGAAATTCCAAATCAAGTATAATTGGAGTCGCAGGAAAAAATAAAATAAGACATAGCAATGAAACAGAACTATTTCATTTCACTGAAATCAATGTGTTGGGAGACTATGCTCCCTTTGAAGTTTCTAGAGAGGGGTCCTTCTTGCCTCTTCCTAGCTTCTGTTGGCTCTTGGTAATTCTTGGCATTCATTGGTTTATATCTATGACATTATCAGTCTCTGCCTCTGTCTTCACCTGGCCTTCTTCCTTCTGTCTCAGTTCATCTGTATCCAAATGTCCTTCTTTCTCTTTTAAAGACACTAGTTATTGGATTTAGAGCCCATCCTAAATCTAGGATGACTCACCTGGATATTTTTGGCTAATTACATCTACAAAGATGTATTTTCCTGATGCTGAATGATGTTGAGCATTTTGTACATGGCCATTTGTATGTATTGTATTCTTTGGAAAAGTGTCTGTTCATGTCTTCTGCCCATTTCTAGACTGGATTTTTTTTTGTGGGGGGAGGTGTTGAGTTTAATAAATTCTCTATAGGTTCTGGATACTAGTCCTTTATCTAGTAAGTCATTTGCAAATATCTTCTCCCATTTCATAGGTTGCCTTTTAGTTTTGTGGACTGTTTTCTTTGCTGTGAAAAAACTTTTTATCTTGAAGTCCAAATAGTTCATTTTTTCTTTTGTTTCCCTTGTCTTTGGAGATGTGGCTAGTAAGAATTTGCTGTGACTGAGCTCTGAGAGGTTGCTGCCTGTATTCTCCTCTAGGATTTTGATGGATTCCTGTCTCACATTTAGGTCTTTCATCCATTTTCAGTCTATTTCTGTGTATGGTGTATGAAAGTGGTCCAGTTTCATTCTTTTGCATGTGGCTGTCCAATTTTCCCTACACCATTTGTTGAAGAGATTGTCTTTTTCCATTGTATATTCTTTCCTGCTTTATTGAAGATTAGTTGACCTATAGTTGAGGGTCCATTTCTGGATTCTCTTCTGTTCCACTGATCTGTATGTCTTTCTGTGCCAGTACCATGCTGTCTTGATGATTACAGCTTTGTAATAATAAAGCTTGAAGTCCAGAATGGTGATGCCACCAGCTTTGGTTTTCTTTTTTTCAACATTACTTTGGTGATTCAGGCTCTTTTCTGGTTATGTACAACCATATTGTTTGTTCCAGAAAAATGCTGATGGTATTTTGATAGGGGTTGCATTGAATGTGTAGATTGCATTGCATAGCATAGACATTTTCACAGTATTAGTTCTTCCAATCCATGAGCATGGAATGTTTTTTCATTTCTTTGTGTCTTCCTCAATTTTTTTCATAAATGTTCTATAGTTTTTAGGGTACAGATCTTTTACCCCTTTCTTTAGGTTTGTTCCTGGTATTTTATTGTTTTTGGTGCAATTGTAAATGGGATTGATTCCTTGATTTCTCTTTCTGCTGCTTCATTGTTAGTGTATGGAGATGCAACTGATCTCTGTATGTTGATTTTATATCCTGCAACTTTACTGATTTCCTGTATTAGTTCTAGCAATTTTTTGGTAGAGTCTTCTGGGTTTTCTATATAGAATATCAAGTCATCTGCGAAGAGTTAAAGTTTGACTTCTTTGCCACTTTGGCTGCCTTTCATTTCTTTTTGTTGTCTGCTGAGGCTAGGACTTCCAGTACTATGTTGAGCAGCAGTGGGGAGAGTGGACATTCCTGTCGTGTTCCTGACCTTAGGGGAATAGCTCTCAGTTTTTCCCTGTTGATGATGGTATTTGCTGTGGGTCTTTCATGTGTGGCTTTAAGATGTTGAGGTATGTTCCCTCTATCCCTACATGGCAGAGGTTTTTTATCCGGAAAGGATGCTGTATTTTGTCAAATGCTTTTTCTGCCTCTATTGAGAAGCTCATATTGTTCTTGTTCTTTCTTTTATTAATGTGGTGTATCACATTAATCGATTTGTGGATGTTGAACCACCCTTGTAGCCCAGGAATAAATTCCACTTGGTCATGGTGAATAATCCTTTTAATGTACTGCTGAATCCTATTAGCAAGTATCTTGGTGAGAATTTTAGCATCCGTGTTCATCACGGATATTGGTCTGTAATTCTCCCTTTTGGTGGAGTCTTTGGTTGTTGTTGGTGGGGAGGGACTATAATGGCTCTGTGTAAAAAAAGGTTTTCAATAATTAAGGTAATCAGTAATTAAAACAATGAGGTTTTGGTGCATGTATGTTCAAATCAATGAAATAGAATAGAAAGTTCAAAATTGGTCCAAGTACATACAGAAATTTATCATAGTATAAAGGTAGTGTCTAAAATTGCTGGAATAGGGTGTCTGGGTGGCTCAGTCAGTTAAGCGACTGCCTTTGGCTCTGGTCATGATCCCAGGGTTCTGGGATTGAGCCCCATATCAGACTTCCTGCTTAGTGGGGAGTCTGCTTCTACTTCTGCCTGCCACTCCCCCTGCTTGTGCTCTGTCTCTCCCTCTCTCTAAAATGAATATAAAATTGCTGGGACAAAGATGGAATTTTAAATAAATGGTATTGGGACTACTGGATAGTTATTTGGAAAAAAAATGTTTATTAGATCTATTTGTCATACTATACACAAGAATAAGCATCAAACAGATCAGAGATCTAAATGTAAAAAATGAAACTAGAAGAAAACATTGGAGAATTCCTTTTTAGCCTACATTTGGGAAAAGTCTTCTAAATATGACTTAAATCTTGATATAATAAAAGAAAAGGTTGATCATTTTACAAAATTAAAAAAAAACTTTTTCATGGAAAAAAGCACCAAGTAACAAGTTATGAAAAATATCTACAATATGTACTATAAAATGCTTACATCTTACATATATTAGAAAAAATTGATATTTGAGGAGAAAAGACCAAACATTCTGTTGAAAAATGAGCAAGACATATGAACTGACAATTCACAAAAATGATATGAAATGGCTCTCAAGCATGAAAACACGTTCAACTTTACTCATAATAAGGGAAATGCAAATCACAAGTATAGTAAGATAATATTTCTTCCTTATTAAGCTGGCAAAGATGTAAAAGGTTAATAACATACTCTGTTGGCCAGACTGTGAGGAAGTGCCAGCCTGCACTGTCATTCACTGCAGATGGGAATGCCAAGATGTTACATCCCCTGTCGAGGGGTTTGGCGATATCTAATAAAATTCCATGTGCATTTCCCCTTTGCCCCCCAACCCCACTTAAGGAATTTACCCTAAAGATGTACCTCCCAAATATGAAAATATATGTACAAAATTATTCATTGAAGCATTAGCTGTAACTGCAAGATATTGTAATCAGTCTAAATGCTTACACATGACAGACTGGTACATTATGACTAAATTACGGTATGTTTACACAATGGAGTACTATGGAGCTGTAGAAAAGGATAAAGAGAAAACCTATCAACTCTTTTTTTAAATTGAGGAATAATTGACATAAAATATTTTATTAATTTCAGGTGTACAACATAGTGATTTGATATTTATATACATTACAAAATGGTCACCATAATAAGTCTAGTTATTATGTCACCATACGGAGTTGTTACAGTATTATTTTCCCTTTGCTGTGCATTACATACCCATGTCCTATTTATTTAGTAACTGGAAGATTATATCTCTTAATCCCTTTTACCTATTTCACCTATTCCCTTTCCTCTCTCACCTCTGACGACCATCAGTTTGTTCTCTGTATCTGAGTTTGTTTCTATTTTGTTTTGTTTGTTTTGTTTTTAGATTCTATATGTAAGTAATATCATATGGTATTTGTTTCTCTTATTTCATCTATAATAATACCCTCTGGGTCCATCCATGTTGCTGCAAATGGCAAGATTTCATTCCTTCTTATGGTTGAGTAACATTCCACTATGTGTGTATGTGTGTGTGTGTGTGTGTGTGTGTGTGTGTGTGTGTATTCAGATATATGTATATATGTGTATATGTATCCCATTATATACATACATATATATTCCATTATACACACACACACACACACACACACACACACACACACACACACACTCCTTCTTTATCCTTTTATCTATTGATGGACATTTAGATTGCTTCCAAATCTTGACTATTGTAATCAATGATGCAGTGAACATAAGGATGCAAATGTCTTTTTGAATTAGTGTTTTTGTTTTCTTTGGATAAATGCCTAGAAGTGGAATTGCTGGATGATACTGTAGTTCTATTTTTAATTTTTGAAGAAACTCTGTGCTGCACTAATTTACATTCCCACCAACAGTGCACAAGGGTTGCCTTTTCTCCACATCCTTGCCAACACTTGTTATTTCTTGTCTTTTTGATATTAGCCATTCTGATCGGTATGAGGTGATACCTCATTTTGGTTTTGATTTGCTTTTCTCTAATGATTAGTGATATTGACTGTCTTTTCCTGTTGACCATCTATATATCTTCTTTGGAAAAATGTCTATTCAGGTCCTCTGCCCATTTTTAAATCATATTTTTTTTTGCTATCAAATTGTAGGAGTTCTTTATATACTTTGGATGTTAGCCCCTTATTGATAAATCATCTGTGAATATCTTCTCCCACTGAGTATATTGCCCTTTGGTTTTGTTGATAGTTTCTTTTCCTGTGCAAAAGCTTTTTCATTTGATGTGGTCTCATTTATTTTTGCCTTTGTTGTCCTTACTTGAGGAGACAGTTACAAGAAGAAATCACCAGGACTGATGTGAAAGAGCTTACTGTGTGTGTGTTTTCTTTTAAGGGTTTATGGTTTCAGGTCTTATATTTCAGTCTTTAAGCCATTTTGAGTTTCTATTCATGTATCATGTAAGAAAATGGTCCAGTTTCATTCTTCTGCGTGCTGCTCTCCAGTTCTCACCACATCATTTATTGAAAAGACTCTCTTTTCCATTGTATATTCTTGCCTCCTTTGTTGTAGATTAATTGACTACATAAATGTGAGTTTAATTCTGGGCTCTCTATTTTGTTCCATGGATTCTATGTGTACCAGTACCTTATAATTTTGATTACTATAGCTTTGTGGGATAGTTTGAAATCTGGGAGTGTGACACTTTCATCCTTATTCTTTCTGAAGATAATTTGGCTATTTGGGGTATTTTTAGGATATATTTTTAAATAAAAAGGATTAAAGCACAAAAAAGGGTGTATATCATATGCTATCTTTTGTGTAAGAGAAAGGGGAAATAAAACATATATATATCTTCCTGTGTATGCAAAAAAGAAATATAGGAGAGATGAGGCAGAAATTGATAAAATTGCTTATATATAGGATGTATAGGGTGTCACAAATAATACATCAGCAAAACAAAATTTAATAACTATCTAGAAAATTTTAATGACATAATCCACAAGCTTGATTTAGATACTACTAAGCTCAAAAGTTAGGGAACACACATTTTTCTTTCAGGAACATCATTGAAAAGATAAAAATTGCTCAACTGATTTCATAAAGACTATATTTCTTGTCAAAAATACTCTTAGATTATAAATTGACAATAAAAATTTTTTTAACAATTCTTATACATTTGGAATTTAATAAACATAATTCTAAGTAAACTAAGGGTTAAAAGGGAAATATAAATTGAAATTTTGGAACAATTATAATAAAAGACAATAAAGCTAGTGCATATAAAAATTAGTGAGATGCAGCTATAGCGGCACTCAGAGGGTGGTTTACAGCTTACCATGTATTTCTTTAAAAAATTGACATAAAAATAGTAAGTATTCAAGTCACAAAGATAGGAAAAGAATACAGAAGAAACACAAAAATGGTGGAAGAAAAGGAATAATAAAAATGATGTAGAAAGCAAGCAAACAAAATCAAAACCAACAGGTGATCATCAAAACTGAAATCTGGTTCTTCAAAAACATTAATAGCATGATAACTTTAATAGCATAGACAAATTTCTGGAAAGACTGACTATGGAAAATAAGCAGGAGGAATAAATCCCTAACGTAAGCACCAAGAAAAGGGCTCGGATTACTGTCCAGAAAGGGATGATGACGTGGTGGCAGAGCAGGGGTCATGTTTAACATTCCATCAAGTGTAGCCCAGAGGCTGATTTTGCTTTCATAATAGGTGCTACACTTCTGTCTCTGGGTCTTTTAGGTCCAGCTTCTTAGTCTGGCCATTCTCCTCACTAATTACATAGCTCTGTTTCTTTCCCCACAGTCACAGAAACCACTGTTCAAATCCCTAACCTCAAACCCTTTTTCTTTTCTCTCAGTTGTCTTAAATTTGTTGGTTTTGAAAAACAAATCTGAGTAGATCCTCCCCATCTCTTGTGTTATGCCTTATCCCTTCACTCTGCAATAAGCCCAGGAAAATATTCTAGAGTGCAGTGTGGGAGGAGGAAAAGCAAATCTCTAAGAGAAAAAATATTGAAGATTTCAGAATATTCTTTACCACATATGTTGTATATGTATACAATTCCCTCACAGTAATAACAATAGCTATCTTAGGTGTTGAATCTCAGGCAAGGTCAGAAGGCAAAATATTATTTATCTCATCTGAAACTCCTATTTTAGAATAGAATTTCTTTATTATATTTGGGTATTGGGGTGTTGCTTTAAACTGGAATACTCTAGGAGAATATATTAGACCCTTTGCCGAAGTGATAAATGCAGATATAAAATGGTGATGATCAAATTCTTAACATATAGATATTTACAAAGCGTGTTAACCTTTCAATTAAAGTAAAATCAGCTTGCTTTCCTCTATCCTGTGACTTTTTCTTTCAAACATTTGAATTTGGTAAACTCCCAGTGTGTCTCATTAGACACTTTTGTAACTCTTTAAAACCATGTGTGACTTAATCCGTATGCCTTTCATTCATTTACAATCAAATCATCAAAATACAGCCTTTAAAGACCTATTTGATTTCAAAGAACATTTTTTAATAAGCATCTAAAGCCCTTTGAGAATAAAGACGGGATGCCACATTTTTCTTAAACACAGCACAACCAAAAACACTCATGCCCAGAGAAATATGAGCTTCTGCATTTTAATTCTTTTCTGTTCTTGACTTAATGAGCCATCCCTTATCTCCCTTCCACTCCTGGTGAAGTGCAGTGTGAAGTATTTTGAGATGGGGAAGTAGTATTTTGCAAATCACTCTTTGAAAATCTATTTAGTTATGATTTGAGCAGCTTCTGTTGACAACTTCTGCTTCCATTTGTCTTTGTTCTACAGCTGCAATTCTTTTTTTTTTTTTAAGATTTATTTATTTATTTATTTGACAGAGAGAGAGAGAGAGAGAGAGATCACAAGTAGGCAGAGAGGCAGGCAGAGAGAGAGGGGGAAGCAGGCTCCCGGCTGAGCAGAGAGCCCGATGCGGGGCTCGATCCCAGGACCCTGAGATCATGACCTGAGCTGAAGGCAGAGGCTTTAACCCACTGAGCCACCCAGGCGCCCCTACAGCAGCAATTCTTAAAGGGTAATCCGGAGACCAACAATATTAGCAACATTTAGGAACTTTCTAGAACTGCAAATGCTCTAATTCCATGGCAGATGTACTGAGTCAGTGATGGAGGGCAGAGCCCATGTCTGTTTTACACTCTCTGCGTGATTCTGACAGACACTCCAAGTTTTGAGAACTACT
Organism: Procyon lotor; assembly: GCA_028646535.1. Classification (NCBI taxonomy): domain Eukaryota; kingdom Metazoa; phylum Chordata; class Mammalia; order Carnivora; family Procyonidae; genus Procyon; species Procyon lotor. Next base: position 74,812,233 of record CM053604.1, read on the forward strand.
GTCCTAGGGCTCTACTTCACTCTTCCATGACAAATGTGATTTCAGGAATGGTTTTGAGCTCTGTTGTTCATGTCTTAGTTTGAATTATATATAAATCTTACCTGTTTGGCAGTTATATTAAGAATTAAAGAAATCACGGATGTGAGGGCCATCTGGCTGCGACATCTGTCACCCCATTGATCGCTAGGGTTGATTCGGCTGATCTGACTGGCTAGGCAGGTGTCCCCTTCCTCCCTCACTGCTCCATGTGCATCCCTCCCGAAGCTGCACACTCGGTCGAAGAGGACAGCCTTCCCCGATAGAGGAGAGGACCATTCTTCGGTCAAGGGTATACGAATAGCTGCGCTCCCCCGCTAGAACCTCCAAATAAGCTCTCAAGGTCCATTCGTAGGAGAACGTAGGTTAGTCAAGCTTCCAAGACTCCAGACACATCCAAATGAGGCGCTGCACGTGGCAGTCTGCCTTTCTTTAAAAAAAAAAATAAAGAAATAAAGAAATCTCAAGTATCATGAATTTTTTTGCTTATTTTTAAAAAACTTTTTAAAGACTTTATTTGTCAGAGAGGGAGAGAGAGAGGGAGGGAGAGAAGAGAGAGCACAGCAGGGGGTGCAGCAAGCAAAGGGGGAAGCAGGCTCCCCACTGAGCAGGGAGCAGATGTGGGGCTAGATCCCGGGAATCTGGGATAATGACCAGAACTGAGGGAAGACTCTTAACTGACTGAGCCACCCAGGCACCCCATTTGCTTGTTTGTATTTATTTATTTATTTATTTATTATTTATGTATTTATTAAAGATTTTATTCATTTATTTGACAGAGAGAGAGAGAGAGATCACAAGTAGGCAGAGAGGCAGGCAGAGAGAGAGGGGGAATCAGGCTCCCCGCTGAGCAGAGAGCCTGATGCGGGGCTGGATCCCAGGACCCTGAGATCATGACCTGAGACGAAGGCAGAGGCTTTAACGCACTGAGCCACTCAGGCACCCTCATTTGCTTGTTTTCAAAAAAGGAAATAGATAACCTTTCTGCTGCCACTGAAACTCAGCTACTTGAAACGGCATCTCTTTCCTTAAAATCAGAAACATCCTTAAAGATCTTTTGGTCAAGAAATCAGGAGTTACAAGTTTGCAGCACATTAGGACCCATAGCTCACAGTTTGTGGATTGCTAATTCACATTGTTGCACTTAGAGCATTTTAAACAATGCTATTTTCTGGCTCACACCTTTCTCGGTGATGGAGTATTAATATAAGAAATTATAAAAAGTGAAGTATAATGCCATAGGGTTTTACTAGATGTTTGTTCCTTATATTAGACCTAATGGTAGTTAGAGGTAGCTGTGCACCTTCAAACATCTGGGCCCAAATCTCACTTTTACAATTTACTACCTGCAGACTTGGACGAGTTGCTTAACCTCTCCGAAACTACACTTCCGTGTTCCTCGTCTGTGCAGAAGTGAAACATATTTACCTTTTGGGGTGTCATCAGATTTAAATGAGATAACATATGGAAAGCATTTAGCCTCGTGCTCACTGCAGGAGATGGTTCTTTGGTTGAAAACGACAGCTGGTGACTTGAGTAAATGTCAAGGGGTGAGGTGGGGTGGGTAGGAATGGGGCTGATTATTCGGTACCTTAAAAAGAGAACCAGGTTTGGTGTAGATAAGGATTTGCCAGGAAGCCATTTTGCTCATCACCGCCAGCTTCCTTGAGGACCATGGCACTTGGTTCTGTTTCCTTTTAACTGAGCAATGCCTGGCACAGCTCCTGAAATAAATTCTCAGTCTTTATCTCTATTTCCTTACCCTTTAAGAAGGATTATCAATGAGACGGGCGGGCCAGCTGGTTGACCGGAGTGTGTGTTTACAGGGTGAGATGCCTAGAAACCTGATGCCTCCAAGATTACAAGGAAGTTTTTCCACTTGGTTTTCCTACGGATGCCCCTGCAAGTCTTCTTGGCTCTTTGGGCTCCAGCTGGATGGAGGTGATGTCTAACTCCTGTGATTCTTATCATGCAGTCAATAATAGCGATTGACTGGATCGTCAACCATCTGGTTGCATTAGTGGCTAAATTTAGTCAAGTACAAAAAGCAGAAAGTTCAGAGAGTTTATCAGAGAGTTAAAATTAAAAAGTAATACACCTGTTTTGAGTTTGTTTTGGGAGAAGAAAACAGCTTTGGCTGAGTGTCTTCCAGATTGAGCCTTATTGCTGCCTCCTAGCCCATTTTTTGGATTGTTAGGTCCTGGGAACTTCTTGGGAAGAGAGCCCTAAATTGGACTAATCTGTCTTCCTCCTCCTGAAGGCCTGCCCTGGGGGAAAGCACCCTGCTGAGAATCCCCTCGCTTCCAGCTTGCCTTCAGAATACTGCAGAGTGCCACACTGTAAGGGGAGTTAATCAAAGGGAAGTTCTTCAGATATGAAAGGCAAAAGTAATGCAACAGAATTATGATTCTGGGACTATTTTGGCAAGGACCTGGCTGATTGAGCACCCTGGTTAGGCTTCACATTTTAGCTTATTTTGTCTTTTAACTTGATTCAAGGGGTGGCGCCAAAATTTTTTTTTTTTAGTTAAAAAAACAACCCTGGTGTTCGTAATGACCTTTCAAAAACTTGGAAATTCGCTTTGTACTAGTTTTGTCCTTTTCGATTTGGCGAAGAAGGCTTTGCATGCTTCTAATGGAAATCTTAATTATAATATTTTTAAAAGACTCTATTAACAATCTCCGTAGTAACGGAGAGCTTGCTTTCAGTACCGTGTTGATCAGCTTTGGCTGAGGGCATGTCAGTTTGCTGTGCCTGTACATGAGGGACAATTTTGTCTAATGGAGAGGTTGTGGTACTGATCAGAAAGTAAGGCTATTAAAATATTGCTCAGAATGAGGGCTTTTTGGGAGTATGTGTAAACCTGAGACCACCCCCCAAATTTGTATCTTGCAATCACTTTGAGAAGGAATGTCTCAAAAAAAAATAATTCTTAGGGGTATGCAGAAAGAAAGCAGACTGTGAAGGGCTTTGGGGTTGTGTGAACCACATTTAGGGTTTGCATCATGCTGATGTACAAAATTGGTATTGAGAACCTCATTAAGCTTCCTGTCCTTTGAAATTTTTCAGATACTTCTGATTCAAGTTCAAATAGAAAGTCCCACCTAGTACTGAGGAGAAGTGGATGAGAGATTGTACTGAGGCTACTTGGTGGGACTGGGATATGTTAAAACAGCAGTGTAACTTAAGGATTATGAGTCACACTTGCATGTGGTAGAAGGTCTTACCAAAGACATGGAGGCCAAATTCTTAATTTTGGTTTCATGTTGAATTGATAATAACAAAGTATGTAGGGCTGGGGATTTTGAGTGGAAATGTCTTTAGGAATGAGATAAATCTGGCCAGTGAAAGATAGAGGAA
>CM053604.1:74816128-74841057 GCA_028646535.1 Procyon lotor
CTTGATGTAGGGGTGGTTCTTGCACGTTGTCCCCCACTGTCTGGCACAGCGCTCCTCCTTCCTGTGCTCAAAAAACTCTGGGTTGCGAAGAATGGCCACACGGCGGCCCTCGTACGTCAGGGCAAAGGCCGTGCAGCCGTCCAGTCTCTCTTTATCCTCCAGAGTAGCCGGCAGAACTATAGGCACCGACAGGTTAATGACACCCCCTGCAGGGCACACAAGAACAGAAAGCACACAGCTTGGGTTACTCAACAGGCCTCACATCCACCCTTCACACCAGTGGACACTCTTCAGGTAATACAAGATTTATGGGCCTGGGGACAGTACCTGGCACAGAAAATCAAGAGAGAGAACAAACAATCCGGAGGTTAAAAAAATGAAAATCAAAAACCAGCAAACATTAAGAGCAGCAACATACTTCTCACAACGATTCATGAAACTGTCTCTGGGGAGAAAAAAATGGTCATAAAACCACATTACTAAAAGACACTGTTTAATAAGGAAGAATCAGCTGGTTACACCTAATGTCACCCAAAATATACTGAGCATCTCTGATATATGAATAAGACAAAACACAATGTTTCAGGGCCTTTCCAGGAACATGGAAATCTTTCTGGTATCTATACTGTGAGTGGCAAGTATACTAGAGTATACTTGGGATTCTTGGGTTTCCCTGAAATAGGGGGACAAAAACACCCACAAGGTATTTTTATTTCTTGGTTTTTAATCAGAATTGAATCAATGTCAGCAATTACTGGCCAACAAAGGAAGTAATCAATTTGAACCAAAATGTATGATCAGTGAGACAAAAAGCACATTCTCAGTTTCCAACCTTTCAAGCTCTAATGTTTTCTTTTCAATTCATTGTGCACAGGTTAGGGAAAAAATGCACCCTCAAATTCATACGTGGATCTTATTTACATACCTAGTCAAAGCATATTTTTTGGAAATCATGGCATGCCTTCTTTAGACAAAAGATGTCAATGAAATCAACCATAACTGGTTGGCTGCTTTAAAGTTTCAGTAGGTACAGTTTAAAAGGGAAAATTAGGGGCGCGTAGGTGGCTCAGTCAGTTAAGCCACTGCCTTCTATTCAGGTCATGATCCCAGGGTCCTGGGATCGAGTTCCGTATCGGGCTCCTTGCTCAGCAGGAAGCCTGCTTCTCCCTCTGCCTGCTCTGCCTGCTGCTCCCCCTGCTTGTGCTCGCTCTCTCTCTCTCTCTGACCAATAAATAGATAAAATCTTTAAAAAAAATAATAAAAGGGAAAATTAACAGGTAGATTTGCACCAAACCCAGACTAAATCATTACTAAGGAGGCAGTCCACAAAGTCCACAAAGACTTTACCATTGGTTCCAAAGAAGAAAAATCAAAAAGCAGTATTCAACTGTGACGAAGTTTGAGAAAAATGATTAGGAGTTATAATTTCTAATATTGATTTCATTCCTTAGTTAAAAGAAGTCATAACAAAGAAGAACATGGTAGCAATTCAGTAGGGCTCTGTGACATTTAAAAATATTGTCTTTAATAAATTAATCTTATTAACAGTATACCAAGTTTCAGGTAGTTGAACTGTCTTTACAATATACTAAACATCAATTTCTTTGGCAACTTTTCCCTTTTTAGTGTTTTAAAAGAAGAAGAAAAACTACTATCCCTTTTACCATCTATTTCAGGACTCCTTAACGTGGACTCCCTGGTTCCTTACTAGAACACTCAAGCATGGATTTCAGTAGAGCAAAATTCAGTATAGATGTACACTTTGCAGAGACAGACTTATCAAGGTGCTCAGGTGGATACAGCATAGGGAAACTGTATTTGCTTTTTAAATCCATTTTCAGCCCCAACCCCCAGGTTTTCCTTCTCTCTCTCGCTTCAATAAATGACATTCAGGAAAACAAAACAGGGAAAGAAAAGATCTCAAGTTTCGCTTAGAGTATTCAGTACTGATATAACGTACTCTTAAAATGCTACCTCCATTAAAGACATCACCACTGTTTTTTATAAATGGTGATGAATCTGTGTCATTTCTTTTCCATGCTCGATGTACTACAGAAGTAAATGGTCTTACCATCCAGAAGACAATCAAAGTGAAGGCACTGCAAGTACTCCCTCTCTCTCATAAAGCCATTCAGTGGGGTTGCCCACCCTTCTGCCAAAACCTGCACCCACTGCATATCCACCTGGTAAATGAGACAGGAAAGAAAAGTTTTCGACTCCAGATACTTAGGAACAAAAGCAGCAATAACCTTTAGGAGTTTAATTTTGAAAGCAATGGAAACAAACACCTCAAGAATGATTATAGATTATACAAATCTAATAAAGACTAAGGGCACTAGGAAAATGTGCATTTCTCCTAATAAATGTAAATAACATTAGGCTTCAAAGCATTCTAATAAGGATAGCATCTCCTCCACTAGTGGTTCTCAAGCTTTAATGTGTTATAAGAAACCCTGGGAAGGCCTTTATTAAAATACTGTTCCACCTCCAGAGATTCTATTTCAATCATTTGCTGTGGGGCCCAAGAATTTCTATGTTTAATAGGTTCCCAGAAAATCCTAATGGTGATGGTCTGGAAATTAGACTTTGATAACTACCGCCTTAAACTAAAACAAACTCTACACAAAAATATTTATCAAAACAAGTGCCTCCCCAATGTCAGAGCACTCCTCATTTTACAGAGACTGTATGATTTCTCGATCCTCAAGACTTCTAGCATCTCCTACCAGAACGTTAAGGAATTGGTGGACTATGTATCATTAAGGTAAGCTGGATGTGCTCGTTTTCTAACTGAGCGTGTGCACATGTGCCGTGCGTGTGTGCACGCAGCAGCGGCTCTCAGATGAGAAAAGATAAAGCAACTGGCCAAGTGGCATGCAGTAAAATGTAGCTTACTATTTACTCCCCAAGGACGCTGGTCGATGTGTTTCACTTCACAATCAAATAACACACATTCCCCCTCCTTCCAGTCATAGGAAAAATCACCTGCCTAGACCAAATTGCGTCACTAACTTTCAAGCTTTCCTCTCATCAACTATTCCTAAACCTCAGACGTGGCCGTTATTTGTCTCCCCTGAAATCCGATTCTAGATGGTATGTGTTAGGAACTAAATGTCTGTGTCCCAATCAGTAGTGTATTAGCCTGGCACCCCAGGCTAATACACTACTGATTTAAGATGAACTTTTTAATTAATTACTTTTTATCCTGCCACGCAAAAAACAGATCCCTATATTAAAAGAACTACTGTGTTTCTGGGCTCTAGAGTCTGACTGGCCCGGATTCATATCCATTCATTCTCATTCTCATATTTTCTCTCTTCCCCTGTATGTGTGGGTTCACTCCATGCAAAGTATGTTGGTGACAACATCTGTTCCTTTGCAGTAGTCACCTTTCTGAGGGGCTCTGCTCTCTCTGACCCTCCCTCTCTGCTCCCCCAGCATATCTTAGCTTCTGGTCAGACCCAATCATACAAAGTGCATCAAGTAAGCTACTCCTAATCGGGGATTTGAATAACTACTTAAAGAGGCTTTCTCTAAGCCCAGAAGTTTGTTGGTCGGCGTTGTTGTGGGTTTTTTTTCTTTTCCTCCTTACTTTAAGATTTCGTGCTTCCCTGGGTGTTCTGGATTTTTACTAATTAAAAGAAAGGCTAGGAAATTCAACTTCTGATCCAGGTTCTCAGTCCTTAATCTCCCCATTTTTAAAGTACGTCTAAATTATACAGTTTAAAATTCTCTAATATTTCAAAATGATATATTATAGTTTCCATTGTCATCATATCCAGTTTAGCTGAGTACTTTTGGAGGAGGGGGGTTGGGAGCTGGGATGGGGGACACTCAATGATATTAGAGCTAAGACATACATAGAATTACTCTTAACAAAATAAGAAATTCAAGGTTTTGGCAGAGGATTATGAAACTTGTTTGGAGGGGAAAAATTCATTATTATATTTATAGTATTTTGAAGCATTAAGAACCAATTCTTTCTGATAAGTCAGAAACTTTTACATAATCTTTGGCCTTCACTATTTCAAAACAGGTAAATATTGGGGTGCCTGGGTGGCTCAGTCGGGTAAGCTTCCGACTCTTGATTTTGGCTCAGGTCATGATCTCAGAGTCGTGAGATGGAGCCCAGCATCAGGCTACGTGCTAGACGTGGAGCCTGCTTGAGGATTCTCACTCTCCCTCTCCCTCTGCCCCTCCCCCATCTAAAAAAAAAAAAAAACAGTAAATATTATGAATAAAACCAAATCAAAGCCATGATATCCTGGGAATATTGCTTCACAAATTAAATGCATTTCCCATCCCTGGAAATTGTGACATAAACTACAACTATCCCCCCCTCCCACCACCACCCATGTCCTCAAACATAGTTATCAAACAAAATTTACAGATAATGACTATATGTAAGGCTAAATCACTTGGTATGAAAAGCAACAAAGCACTTACTTTATTAATTTTCAATGCTGGTAATGTCTCTGCATCTGTTTTTGCCAGATGGAGTTTATTTTCTGGCACATATAATTCTTTTACTTCATAAGAGGCATCCACAGGTACGATATCCTATACAACAAAAAAAGTACAATTAAATGTTTGATTCAACAATTTAAAGTTCTCCAAAGGGTATCTTAATGAAGAAAATTCAACACCTCAAAAGAAGACTTCAAAAATGAAATATGAAAGAGGGCTCTGAATCCTGTGCCTCCCCAGTCACAAATTTTCCTGAGGTCGGCTGGTCTACTCTCAACACATAATATGCCATATACAAGAAGCATCATGTCCCATTACCTAGCAACAAAGGATAAATTCTGAGAATGTGCCACCAATTTCTAAATCAAGCAACTGCAAAAAGATGACCTCAAATAAGAGGTTACAATAAAAGAATTCAAACAATAAAAACAATAAAAAGAATAAAAAGAAATAAAAATCACTCTAAATATAATCATTTTCATCTTTAACATGTCACAAAACCCTTTTATTTCAGCTTTCATATGCGTCTTTATCCCTAACTGTCACTAACACCGCCTTCTCAATCATGCCACATGGTACTCCTGAGTATGTCAGCTTTACCCCCACTGTTGTGGTTTGAGAAATAGTGCTTTTTGATCCCATATGGAATGGTCTAGAAGTTCCACGTGAACTCTGAGTACTCATTTACACAACACTTCGACAGTGCTTGTCTCTAAGAACATATAAGAATGTACTTGTGGGGGTGCCTGGGTGGCTCAGTGGGTTAAAGCCTCTGCCTTTGGCTCAGGTCATGATCTCGGGGTCCTAGGATCGAGCCCCACCTCCGGCTCTCTGCTCAGCAGGGAGCCTGCTTCCTCCTCTCTCTCTCCCTGCCTCTCCGCCTACTTGTGATCTTTCTCTCTGCCAAATAAATAAAAAAATAAAATCTCTTAAAAAAAAAAAAAAAAAGAATGTACTTGTGGTTACCACAACACAGATCCTTAGAGGAGCTTTACTAGGCTAGCGCACAACACTTGTCAGACACCAAGGAATAATTACCAAATGTGTTTAATTGCTTCGACTTTTTTTTAAGCCAAATCTATTAGGTCACCTTTATAAGCATACAAAGTTGGCAATGATTAAGGGCTCTTCATACGTGTATCTCATCCAAGCAATACTTTGTTATTCAAAATAAAGTAATTCTCAAGAGAATGAGTAGATAAGCCACAGACCAGGAGAAAATATTTGCAAAAGGCATATCTGAAAAAGGACTGTTATCTAAAACACACGAAGAGCTCTTAAAACTCAGTGGGAAGAAAACAATTTTTTTTTTTAAATGGACCAAAGACCTGAACAGAAACTTTACCAAAGAAGATAAATAAATGACCAACCAGCATATAATCATGTCGTCAGGGAAATGGCCAAAATCCAAAATACTGACACCACCAGCTGCCAGTGAGGATGTGGAGCAACAGGAACTCTTCATTCGCTGCTTATGGGAATGCAAATGGTGCAGACATTTTGGAAGACAGTCTGACAGCTTCTTACAAAACCAAACACACTCTTACCATACAATCCAACAACTGTGCTCTTGGCATACCCAAACGAGCTGAAACCTATGTCCAAAAAAAAACCTGCAGAGATATTTAAAGCAGCCTAATTCTTAATTGCCAAGAAACGGAAACAACCAAGATGTCCTTGCAAAGATGAAGGGATAAACTGGTACATCCAGACAACGAATGCACTAAAAAGGAATAAACTTATCAAGCCATGAAAAGACATGGAAGAACCTTAAATGCATATCACTAAGTAAAAGAAGCCAATGTGACAAGGCTACCTACTATATGATTCCAACTATATGACATTCTGGAAAAGGAAAAACTATGGAGACGATAAAAATACCAGTGTTGCCAGGAGTTATGGGCTGGGGCGGGCTGAGGGCAAGAGGGGATTTTTAGAGCAGTAAAATGATATGATACTACAACAGTGGGTAAGTGTCATTATACATCTGTCAAAACCCACAGAAGTAGAACCCTACTGTAAACTATGAACTTTGGGTGACAATGTGTCACAGTAGGTGTATCAACTGTAACAAATGCACCACTCTGGTGAGGGGTGTTGATAGGAAAGGTGCCTGTGGGGGAGAGGGGGTATATGGGAACTCACTCTACTTTCTCACTTTTGCTGTAAACCCAAAACTGTTCTAAAAAAATAGCCCATTAAAGAAATGCAAGACAACAAAAGCAATTCAAAATAAATATATAGTAAATAAATAAATATTAGATAAACAAATAAATATCAACGGATGAACCAGACCCTTAAAGACAAACCTTACTATTTTCCTAAGTGTGGGAAGAAATTTCTACCTTGTATTTGGACTTACGTCAATATCTTCAATAGAGGAGAAAAGCAGTCAGATATGTGTATCAAAGCTAGATTATCTCGCGAAAGGCCTGGTGCCACTACTCAAGCAGCCCCTAGAGGTTCTGAAATCTAGAAACATAGATGCTCCCACATTTCTCCTCCAAAATGGAACAAAATAGACATAGTTCAGCATTAGCTAAATTCATGTGTCAAAATCAGTCTGCTCCCATTCGTAAATTCAAGTCTTCTGATCTTTCTTATGATAAACCCAAGAATAAAGATAGTAAACATGAAGGAAAAGAGAAAAGAATAAAATTTAAATACAGGAAAGAAACACTGCTTGCTACAATACCAAGTTTAGCTAATTGTTCATGGTATGCAAACATGGGTACTTTCTGGGGACCCTCTTTGTCCCTTGAGCCTCCCACTGCTCACAGGAGGAAGAAAGAGGAAAAGGGAATGTCTACAACATAAACCATGCACAGCACAGGGCACTTCATGTACCTTCTAGGCCCTCTGCAGTGAAGCTTGCAGCAGGCACTCATGACTGAAGGCTATCTGTTGTGTTTATAGGGCAAATACTACATGAGGGCATTCAAGACAACGGTGAAGGAAGAATGACACCTGCCACCAGCTTCCTGTAGATAAAAATACTATACAATTTTGTATTAGTGAGGTAAATTTTTCGCCCCCCCACCCCAAGAGCATGAGTACAGGAGAGGGTGTGGAGGGAGAGGGAGAGAAATCCTTAAGTTGACTCCCCACTGTATGCAGAGCCGGATGCAGGGCTCGATCTCAGGACCCTGAGATCATGAACTGGGCTGAAACCAAGAGTCGGACGCTCAACCAACTAAACCACCCAGGCACCCATATTATTCTATTATTATTTCTAGCAGGGTTATATTATTTCTAGTAATTCCAAGCTAAAGAGGCATATCTTAAATTGTATCAAGAGTCAAAGAAGCAGAAAATATACATACACAATTTATACATAATACTTGATTTCACTGTGTACCTGAAGAGGAAATCACATATAGAAAGTCCCTTGTTTTCTCTGTATGCCAATTTTACCTCAATAAAACTGGAAAGAAAAAAAGACTCCTCATAATCTAGCAAAAGAAATAGCTTAAGGTAGTCTATTCTGTGCAATAGCGAGGAATAATTCCAGGAATGACTGTTAATACATTTATTTCAATTATAGCAGTAAAGAGAATTTGGAATTGAGAAAAACAAATTATCCCACATATGGTAATCATTGTCATTTTTACATATCCCCTTCCCATTACAGGGCATTGGTGGTTTCAGGAGTCTGTACAAAACCTATTATTTCATCGACTAGAAAATAAAAATTCAGAATCAACTTTTCCTACAAGAACAATATGACATGCATTAGGAGAACTGCACGCACCCTATCTGTTCAATTAGCTTCTGGGATATGTAAAGCTCTCAAAGATGTCTTGAGCCATCTTGAGACCCACTTTTCCAGCTGCAAAATAAAGAACTTAAACCCTCCACACTTGGAACAAATGCTAAAATTAATTTACACAAAAAGTGAGGCATTCATTAGGACTTTCATGAGGAAGAATGTGATAAAGTTCCATAAGCCAGACTTAAAATTAAATACATTCATCACAAAACATTAGAGACATATCTTCAAAACCAAAGAGGGACAAGAGAAAGCAAGAGAGGTCTCTAGGTCAGTTATTTTTTATGTTTACACCCAAGAACTGAGTTCAAACTCTACCAGGGCAACCTTGAGCAGGTCACCACATCTCTGAACCAGTCTCCTTCTCAGCTGTTTAAAACAGACACATATGCACATATGTTACAGGTCTGTCATGAAATTCAGTAAATTAAAATTCCTGAACTGCAGGAACTAACATTAGCTGGATGCTTACTACGAAACCAGCACTGTCCCAAGGGCTTCCTAGGAACAAATTCATTTAAATGTTCATACAATCCTACCTAGGAAGATAGAAGTATTTTCCTTGAACAGATTTAGAAATTGTGGCTCAGAAGAGGTTAATAACTGGCCCTGAATCCCTGCTCTTCTGTCTTCCAATGCACTTCACACACAATAAATACTCAATCTAGCGAGCGTGCCACATTCCAGGAGTTGTTCTAAGCATTCAGAGAATCCTCAGTACAATTCTAGGACAGGTATTATTATTACTCCTCATTGAGTAGACAGGACAACTGAAGCCAGAGAAATTAGGTATTTTTTTCCAAGGTCATGTAGTTAATTGATAAATGTTAGAGCCGGGATTCCAACTGAAGTCCCACTACTATTCTCCTCCAAAAAAATAAAAAATAACTGTTACTGTTTCTCTCATGAAAACAAGCTATAACTCATTTGTCACACAAATTGTCCCTAGTTTATCTTCATCATTTTATTAAACATTCACAATTGCCAGGGTTGTTGGTATGTGATCTTTGTGTGTTGATAAAGTTCTAGACAAAAAGTAAAGATACTCTACATTTCCATTAGGCCTAGACGTTTCTAAGAAGGGTAAGTGAGCGATTTTCAAACAACTTTTCCAAACCGCATCACTGTAAATATGTTGAAAACCTCCATATCCACTGTGTTGGACCTCTTAGAACTTCAAAATACAGAATCCACAGTTGGGCAAGAAGTAACAGAGGGACTCCGGGAAAGAGAAGGATTTCACTGACAAGAACAATTCTACCCCAAGTTTTCTTTGCCATCCCTGGAGCCCACATTATTGTAAGCCCAGGAGAACTTTTTTACGTTGTAGGGGCTGACTATCCTCTCCCACTGCATTTACCGCGGGTCATCATCTACAGGTCTGGAGGGCCAGAGGAGAGCTTCCGACAGACTACTCTTTTGATCTCTGTTGGATGCAACAGGGCATTTTCAGATGGTTTCCTAAGCCGGCATCACTAGATTCGGCTCACAAATAGTGAAGAACAGCAGCAGGGACCACGGCCCACTGTGATGCCCCAGGCCTGGGGCTGAGCTGTCCCCACCCTGAAACCACTCTTCCCCAGAACCACACTGGAGGGTACATCCGGGTATGTCAACCCACTCCCTCTGAAGAGACGTTCGAAGTAAGAACGGACAACTAACAAATATTTCTATACATCATCTCTTCCTTCCGACCATATCCTAAGCTAAGAAAACAAATATACAATTTGTGAGCAAACCTGTTTCTCCAAGAGAACCAGTCTGAACATGAAAGAATAGCATCTACACTAGGAGCTCAACCATTTTTCTAATGTTTTGTGCACTCGTATAAGCCATGAACCTGTTTGGGATGAATACATTATTAATTAATGTGCTGCTTTATATGCATGAACATAGAGGCTATAATCACTTTCAAGAAAGGGGGAACTTTTTTCTTATTTTGAGTCAAGATAATTTTTTCATTATAAGTATTACACAAAATTGTTCCCTTTTCAAAATTCACATCCAGCAATGTTTTCAAATGAATTGTAGCCTTACAACTTAAATACAAAATTCTTCTGATGATTCTTTTGACTAAAGTCAATACTAAAGTTGAAGAGATTGCTACTGTTTTTCTCTTCTAAAAAAAAAAAATACATCAAGTCAATGTTTTTTGAATTAGCACAAACATCATGAATCAAGAGGCACATAGAATATTTGCTCAAAGGAAGCAAGTTCTGTATAGATTGTATGTGTAGAGAGAAGAGAATTATCAGGAATACAAAAAGAACTTTTTAAATCTACACACAGCCAGTTTCTAGCACCTTCTACTGACAAATCTTTCCAGTTCCCAAAACCACTCCTAAACATCTAAAAGAAGCAAAACCACCTCAAAGTGAGACAAGATATCTGGACAACATAATGTAAAGTCCCGGCCACATGAGCGGTCCATTTTATTTGGGATTCATTAAGATTTCCAGAGACACAGTCAGCTATTAGAAAACAATGTGTTCTTCTTCAACTTGTACATATAAAACTTTTTATTTCACAGAATTTCCTTTAGAACAAAAATAGACCACAAGCCAGGCCTGGAGCAAGTGTTTATATACCTAAACCCCTCACCACCAATCTTTTTTTTTTTTTAAAGATTTTATTTATTTAACAGAGAGAAACACAGGGGGAGAGGGAACACAAGCAGAGGGAATGGTAGCAGGAGAAGCAGGCTTCCCACCATGCAGGGAGCCCGATGCGGGGCTCGATCCCAGGACCCTGGGATCATGACCTGAGCCGAAGGCAGATGCTTAACGACTGAGCCACCCAGGAGCCCCCTTCACCACCAATCTTGAGAGCACCGCAGTCACCCAGCATTTATGGGTGAAGGGAATACAGGGGGGCCCCTGAGATGGGGGTGAGCATACAATTCACATGCTACCATTAATCTCGTAGGTCTAGAAATAGTTAAAAATTATGAATGTGTAAAAATTAATTCTAAAATGTTACATGGATACTCAAAACTTTTTTTTCGCTTGACTGACCAAACACAATCTAAGAGCTAACATATACAGTATCTGTAATCTTTGTTCAAAAGAACAGTTGTTTGTTTTTATCTGGAAATTGGCAAAGGAAACAAACATTCACTACCTGAAAATAGTAATGTCTTTGTCTTCCCTTTCGATTCTTCCTAAAGAACTGTGAACATGTTAATAAACACAATGATTCCACATTCTAAGCTTTGCCCTTAAGTATTTTCTGCACTTTTTTCCTGAGCCAAATGTGCTCACCAGATTTGAAGGCTAGCGCTCATTCATATTTTATGTAACTATTAAATTCCTATTATCTAAACTACATGCATCCCAAACATGAACACCAAACGGCGTGCTGGCAAGACTTTAAAACTGAGCTGCGAAGTCAGGTTTTTATGTGCAGTATAAAATCCATTTAGAGCACTAAACCACCATTTCATAAAAAGACAAACCTGTAAATAATTTATAGCACTAGTAAATCTCGAGTTCCTAGTAGATTTAAAAACAGTATTTAAAATATCACTTTAGATTAAAACCAGCAGCAAGAAGCCTACGTCCTTATGTCATAACACACCAAGTTAAAATGCGATACCAGCAGGCCATCTAGTGACCATCCAAGGGTTCAGGGAAAAACTTAAATCTAAAAGCCCTCAACATTTTTCAGCATCTTCTATTTTCTTGAATAAAAATATGAAAATATGCCAACTGAAGCACGTTAAGAAAATGCAGATGCTCTGACCAAACACTGAGAAATTAAGTATTAATATATACGAACACATTTCCTTATCCCGATTATATTACACAGGCCAGATCGAAAGAGAAGTAAGACAATGCAAAGATGACTGAGGATACGTAACATTACACTAACCAAAATGCCCATCATCCCAAAACACTCACTGTATAGAAAGAACATTAAAGAAGCAATACCTGGTAGAATTCATTTCAGGAGAGTCTCTCCAAAGCAACACAAGCATCAGATAGAAAAATGCCTTGGCTATCGTGGATACTGCACTTCTCAAACATCTGTGTTCTCCAGAAAGCCCCAAACCAGGCTACCTTCTCTGCTCCAATACAAAGTTTCCCATATATTACAATGGGAAATATACAGTTAGTCTCTGTCTCTGGTTCCTGTCACAGAGCTCTTAAAACCCTTGGAATCTCCTGAGTGGTGAAGGGTGTGTTTGCTGTGATAATGTGATGACTCCAGGCCAAGAGGCTCCTCAAGGAAGACGACGCCATATGTAGATGAGAAAGTTGGGACTTTCAACTCCATCTGCAGAACTCTAGGCTGGTGTAGAGGATGGAACTGAGTTCAGTCACCAATGGCCAAAGACTCAATCATGCCTCTGTGATGGAACCTCCATAGAAACCCCTAGAGGACAAGTCCAGAGAGCTTCTGAGTTGGTAACAGTGCCCCAAGTGCAGAGAGGCACCACGGCTCTCCCTGCCCCAGACCTTGTCCCTTAGGCCTCGTCCATTTGCCTGTTCCTGAGCTGTACCCTTTACAATAAACTGGTACTTGTGAGCAAAGTGCTTTCGTGAGTTCTGTGAGTCAAATGACTGAACCAGGCTGTGGGGGGCCCGGGTCACTCATGAATGGGCAGTCAGCCAGGCCAAAATGCAGGTATCTGGGCGCCCTACTTACAACTGGCATCTAAGGTAGAAGCACTCGTGTGGGACTGAGCCCTTAACCTGCAGTGTCCGAGCTAACTGTGGACACTTGGAGTCAGCACGGAATCCAATTGCTGAACACCCAGTGAGTATCAGAGGATCAGGCAATTAGTTGGAGGGAAAACAAAAAAACCCTCACAAGTCTAACAAACGGAGCCCAAAGAAGAAATAAAATGTACTTAAAAGAAGATTTTGTTTTATATGGCTTAATAACCCACGGGCTTATTTACCATTGAGATTTAGGTTTCAGGACCGAAGCAGATTAATCCATCTGGCACGATGGGCCCCGACTCTGCCAGGTAACTCGGGCAACCGACAACCACATCCTACTTCACACCACATAGAACAAACACTTCAGACTAACCGGAGACAGGCGCAGGCAGTTTCCTTCTTTACAAGGTCAACATTCCCTCCTATGCAGACACTGCTGCCTCTGAACTGCTCTGAAGGCCTCTGAGAATATTCTCAAAATATTAACTCCTTCTAAGACCCAATACTCTCAGGTTCTCAATCCCAACTACACTTCAGGAAAAATGGTCAAGGAATGCACAAGAGAGCCACAGAAAAGACTGAGGTTTCAGAAACCAACTGGAAAGGGAAGGAATCCAGGTTTAAGGACAGGCGGTGTAGAAGACAGTGGGCTGCAGCATCCTTCACACTGTGTTCAAATCCGATACTACCCCCGACGGCGCTGTCCTAGGACAGACGTCACTGCTCTGAGTCGTCTCCCATCAGTAAACTGAGATCATTGTACCCACTTCTCAGAGTTTTAACACACTCAGTGTAGGAATGCTCCTGAAGCAACTACCGAAGGCCTTGAATCCGTGGGAGTTCTTGATGGTTTCCATCTCTGCCCGTGACACTGCCTTCTAGCACACACAATTAGTCTTACACGTGATGCTGGATAGTGCAGGACCTCTAATCTTCATACCCACACCCCTTGCTGTCACCCCTGCACCTGACATTGTCAGCCCCTTCAACTCCCCATCTAGCTTTGTGAGATCAGCTCTACTCTGTGAGCTCCCATAACCCACCGTTGGAAAACCTCACAAATGCCTCCGTGATGACAATGAAGTTGCACGGTTTGTGCCACCCCCAGGTCACCAGGGATAGGCTGCTTTGGAAGGTGCACACTGCACTAAGCTCCCTTGCATCAGGGTGCGGCAGGCAAAGACTCCTTGTATCACCCACTAACCATCAATCCGAGCTGAATGCCAGGTATTCACCGGCTTACCTGTGTGCCCTAATGCTCAGCTGCGCTGCAACTTTGTGAGAAAAACAATCAAAGGAGAACAAATGCAGAACAGTAGTCGTGTATGTGTGTGTATGTGTGTCTTCCTTCAACTATGTTCTTAAATTCTATATTATGCTATAAAAGAAAAAATTCAGTGAATTAATACTGTCATTTGAGACTGTAACTATAAATAATGGTGATAAAGGACCAAAACTTAAGGTCCACGAAGCAGAAATTTTTACTGTTTAATTCACTGCCATGTCCTCAATGTTTTATAATAGTACCTAGCACATAAAGCACTCGGTATCTGTTAAATTAACTAACAGAATCAACCAAGTAAAACACAGAAATATATACTTTCAATGGGAAGTGAGGTCATATCTTTTCCTCAAATGAGGGTGGTACCAAAAGAAAGCAACTGCATTCTGCCCCTCCTCTGTCTAAAAGAAAAAAAAAAAAGAAAGAAAGAAAAAAGGGAGGAAGAAAAGAAAGAAAAGAAAAGAAAAGAGAAGAGAAGAAGAAAGAAAAGAAAAGAAAAGAAAAAAAGAACAAGAAAAGAAGGGATGCCTAGGTGGCTTAGTCAGTTAAGCATCTGACTCTTGATTTCAGCTCAGGTCATGATCTGAGGGTTGTGAAATCAAGCCCTTGTCAGGCTACACTCTGGGCATGGAGGCTGCTTGAAATTGTCCCTCTTCCTCTCCCTCTGCCCCTCTTCTCTCACTCTCAAAAAAAATAGCAATAGCATTAAGGAGCCACTTGCATTTCTTCCATCACCATCGAGCTTTACGATAAAAATAATTTTTCAAAAGAAAATTTCTCCATCTTCAACTAATACAACCAGAACACCTTTCTGGTTGTAGATTTAATTTACATATTTACATTGCACTTTAAGTATAATGAGAACACCATTCAAAGTAAAAGCCAGAGGCACATGGAAATGAATCCTAGGAAATCATACACCTGGAATCCTAGGCATAGAATCCATGTCCATGTGTAAGTTATTCAATATCTCTGAAATTCACAGGTTTATTCTGTGAATAAAATTAGAAAACATACAAAGTACTCAGCGCAAAGATCACTTGGAAGCTGTCACAGTAATTAGAGCAAGAAGTGGTTAGAAGCTAAACTGGGAGGAAGGCCACTTGCCTTCAGATTCTAACAATCAAAACAAATATGTTGGGGCACCTGGGTGGCTCAGTCGGTGAAGCATCTGCCTTTAGCTCAGGTCATGATCCCAGGGTCCTAGGATCAAGTCCCGAATCAGGCTCCCTACTCAGCAGGGAGTCTGCTTCTTCTTCTCCTTCTGCCGCTCCCCCTGCTTGTGCTCTCTCCCTCTCTCTCAAATAAATAAATAAAATCTTTAAGAAGCAAAAACAAAAAACAAAAGAAAAAAAACCCCAAATACATTAAAACATACAAAGCCCCACATATATGACCAGGATAGTGAGTACTCAGTAAATGTTAGCTTTTTAATCTACCCCTCTTTTTTAAACCTTGAAGGAAACTGTCCAATTATCAGATTGTCTAGTAGGCATAATGTAGAATAACATCCATATAAAGAAGCAATTAGTATAATCATTAATTAGGGGCAAACATTAGAGGTAAGGCTTTAAAGTCACGGAGACTAAGGTAAGCAACAGCATAAATAAATAAATAAATAAAGTGGCAGGATACATTAAGGACAATAATATGAAAATATGCAGCTTGGAGACAAACTGTGGAGAACCTTGAATACAAATTACCTTAATTCTATAAACTATGGGGAGAAAAAAAACAGCAATTGGACTATACTTGAGAAAGAGGATTCTTTGAACAGTACAGGATGGAATAAAAGGCATATGGAACTAGAAGCAGGGTAACCAGCTAAGAGAGTCTCAGGTAGTGTGAGCCTAAAATCGTGTAGGGACAGTTTGCTCTCAAGTTTTAAGCACTGGGGGTAGGGGCACCTGCAAAGTCCCAGGCACGACAGACACCATGTGAAATCTGTATTTTCATTTCAGAGAATCATGGTTAAAACCCAATTTCTGACTAAGTACAGTGTGGGATCCTGGGTCGAATCCTAGTACAGGACAAGACCTTAGTGGAAAAACTTGTGATACCCACATAAATGTGTGCTTTATAGAATCTTACCGGGATTCGTTTCTTAGTTTTAAGAAATGTTCTATAGTCATGATATTAAAGGAAGAGGAAGCTGGGGAAGGGATATACAGGAAATCTCTGTACTATTTTTAGACTTACAGACAAGATGCAAAATTGTCTCAAAATATAGTTTTAAAAGCCTCTATGTAGGTGAGGTGTCAAACCCAAAGGATGCTATTCTACACCAGGCCCCAAAGAAGTGGTTAGGAATCGGGGCGCCTGGGTGGCTCAGTCAGTTAAGCTTCTGCCTTCAGTTCAGGTCATGATCCCAGGGTCCTGGGATGGAGTCCTGCATTGTGCTCCTTGCTTCATGGGGAGCCTGCTTCTCCCTCTCCCTCTGACGGCTGCTCCCTGCTGCTTGGACTCTCTCTGCCAAATAAATAAATAAAGTCTTAAAAAAAAAAAGTGGTTAGGAATGAAAGGGAAGACATAAGGGAGGGAGATACATGCAGCACCCACCACACGTTGTATTTAATAAACCCATATAAATGTCTGTGCTACCTGAAATTATCTACAATCCCTAAAATGGCTTCAGAGATTCCGGAGCCCCCTACACTATATGTAAAAGTATCTGTGTATTTTCTTGAGTTTCTATAAAACACTTAAAAATCACTAATTGGATAGGAACACTAGATAACCCAAACTAACAGAAAATAAAACTCTGTATAGCTTCCTAACATTGATAAGACAAATCTCCAGTTAAAAAAAAAAAAAAAGATAGGCTCAATGTACAAAAAATGCAACCAAAATTACAACCCAAATAAAAAGGAAAAATACTGGAAACATAGACAACCCCAGGAGGCTAAAAGCAGAGCAAGAATTGACGGTTTGCTGAAAATTAAACAGAGATACCAGAATAGAACATTATGTAACAAGAGGAAAGGCCAGCTAATCTATGAAATTGTAAACGTTCTTGAGTCCATCACAGAGCTGAGGTCCTAACACAGTACAAAGAACTGCTCCCAAAGAGTCACAAGTCCCAGCAAGAAAAAACAAGACCTGGGGCACCTGGGTGGCTCAGCGGGTTAAGGCCTCTGCCTTCAGCTCAGGTCATGATCTTAGGGTCCTGGGATGGAGCCCCACATCAGGCTCTCTGCTCAGCAGGGAGCCTGCTTCCCCCTCTCTCTCTGCCTGCCTCTCTGCCTACTTGTGATCTCTCTCCCTCTGTCAAATAAATAAATAAAATCTTTAAAAAAAAAAAAAAGAAAGAAAAAACAAGACCCATGAATATGCCCCTCAGGAGCACATGGGAGGAAGAGGTGGCTGCCATAAAAGCAGGAAACAAAAAAACAGCTAAGTGTTTTTAGCACTCTTCAAGGCTGAGTGAGGACTAGTGATAGGTTTGCATACCTGGGAACCACGGATGCTAGGAGTTCTACACTCACTCACAAGCAGGTCTACCAGCATGCTCAGAACAAAGATCAGGAGGTCTCACAACTAGAGAGCTCCCGTTGGTGACACACAGGCACAAAACTCTGTCCACACTCCCTGGATCACTGTCTCATACAACACAAAGGCCTTCAGCTGATGGAGAAGGCAGGGAACCCTCCCAGAGTCCACTGTTTCTGGAAAAGGAGTAGCAGTAAAAATGGTCTGCTAAAGGGACATGGAGGAACTTCTCTTGGCCCAGGATATCCTGAAATGATACCAACCAGAAATCTGCTAATGCATGGCTCAAAGCTCCCAGGCTCAAAGCAGAGGCTGGCTACCATGCAGGGACAGGAAAGGACACTGACAAAGACCCACTCTAAGACCCTGGAGTATAGATCCTGCTTAAGAGTGGGGTTGGATCAGCAGACTCGAGAACCACCACTGCTCCCCCACCATGAGCCTCGTACTCAGTTATGAACAACAGCATGACTCTCCTTCCACTGAGAAAGGGGTGACAGCATGTAGGGAGACGCCTTCTGAGGTGCAGTCATCCAGAGAATGTTAGAAGCTCAGAGTGGAGCAGAAACACTAAGAAAAACCCTGCAGCAGGCCAGATCCCATACTAGGCACAAGGTAGGGCAGTCTACCACTGGAGGACTTTGAAACTGGTAGTGCATTAAGAGTAACTACAGGATAAGGAAACCCAAATCCAGCTGAGCTACTAACTAAATTAACTCAATATACTATACTAACGGTGTGACAGAAAAAAAAACATTAATGCCCAGAACATAGATACAATTTGTCTCAATCTCTACCATGCTGCCACATACAATGTCTAGAATCCAATAAAAAATTACAGTACACCAAAAAGAACAAGAAAAGCCAGCAATAAGAGATACAACAAGATCCAGAAATGACCCAGTGGCTAGAACTGCCAGGTATGACTTTCTAATTACTGTATTAAAGGATCTAGTGCAAAAGTGGACATCATGTGTGAACAGAGAATTTCAACAAAGAGATGTACACTATATTTAAAAAAAAATGCAATTTTTGCAATGATTATCAGGGTTTAATAATTCTAAGTGCCAATCAATATATTGCCTATAACTGAGGAATGACTAAACTTGAAAATGAGTAGAAATTATTTAAATTAAAAAACTAACAGGAAGAGAGTGAAAGTAGGGCACCTGGGTGGTGCAGTTAGTTGAGCATTTGGCTCTTGGTTTTGGCTCAGGTCTAATCTCAGGGTCATGAATGAGAACAAGCCCTCCATCGGGCTCCAGACTTGGTACAGAATCCACTTGGGTTTCTCTCTCCCTTTCCTTCTGCCCCCGTCCCCCCACCCTCTTCCTCTCTTGAAGGTAACAAATCTTTGGAGGGGGAAAAAGAATGAAAGAACAGAGAACCAAGAACAGAGCACCTAAAAGCGTGGGATAATATTAGATTGTCTAACAAACGTCTAACTAGAATCCCAGGAGGAGATAAGAATAGGGCAAAGGTAATATATGAAATGGCCAAGAGTTTTCAAGAACTAATAAAAGAACAGAAAGCCAAAGAATCCTAAACTGAAAGAAAAAAACTAAAAATACTGAAAGACCTAGACACAACATACTAAAATTACTAAAAACTAAGGAATAAGAGAAAATCTTGAATTAAGGCACAAATAAAAGGAAACATTATAAGGAGAGCAGCCAAGGAAAGAACTGCATCAGACTTCTCATCAGAAACATTGCAAACCAGAGGACCATGGAGCACCATCTTTAAAGTAGCAAAAGAAAAAAACCTGTCAACCCAGAATACTATGGCCAGTGAAAATATCTTTTTAAAATGAGCAAGGGGTGCCTGGTTGGCTGAGTCGGTTGGGCACCAACTCTTGACTTCAGCTCAGGTTGCGATCCAGGGGCCGTGGGATCAGGTCTTGCATCGGGCTCCAGGCTCGGAGTCTGCTTGTCCCTCTCTCTGCTCCTCTTTGTGCTCGCACTCATGCTCTCTCACCCTCAAATAAATCAAATGTTTAAAAAAAAAAAAAAATGAGCAAACAGATAAGAAAGATGTGATATAAAACCTCTCACTCCTCTGTGCACTCCAGAGTGCTATGCACATGCTGAAACCATGTTTCTATTTTTTTTTTTTTTTAAGATTTTATTTATTTATTTGACAGAGAGAGAGAGCACAAGCAGGGGGAGCAACAGAGGGAAAAAGAGAAGCAGGCTCCCTGCTGACCAGGGATCCCGATGTGGGACTCCATCCAGGACCCTGGAATCATGACCTGAGCCGAAGGCAGACGCTTAACTGACTGAGCCACCCAGGTGCCCTTGAAACCATGTTTCTAACACACCTTCTAGCAGTTGTATGCTCTCATTCCCATTTCCATCACCTACAAGGTAAATCCCTACAGAACAGAGGCACAGCTGGTTAATCTTTGTACTGTTAGTGCCTAGGACTGTGATAAACTACAGCAGACATCTGATTGCTGATGCTGAAAGAATGGATAAAGAAGAGAGGAAAGCCACAGGCACAGCAGCAGGACTCAAGAAGCTCCAGAGCCCAGAAGCTGGGTAACAGGAAACCCAGATGGCAAAAAGACAAACACAAAACGTCCCAGGATGAGGTCGCATGAACCTGTAGATGGTACAGCAGCAAATCCAAAGAAACACATCAGGGCAGTGCCGTGACACATCATTTCATTTATTCAGCTAAAATGTAAGATAAGGGAGGACTCACATTAGGAAGGTGAGTCCCAGGTCAATTATCTGGCAGATATTTTACAACACGAAAAAAATTCTAAGGCTAAACATTATTAATATATTCAGACATAGGTAATTTTTTAAGTTGTACGTCTAATATACCCAGTAAGAGAGACTATACAAAAGAGGTTTATGGTAATAGGATTGTAAAAATCGAGGGGGTTCAGATGCCATAGGTCACAGAGGACAGAATGGGGCCCAGTGATGCCTCACTGTGTGTACCACTGCGTCTGGAGTCCCTGCACAGCACCAGGCAGCAAAGGTGAGGACATCCTGACAAGGGAAGTGAGTCACTACTGACACCCACACAAAGGCCAGATCCTCCCCAACTAAGTAAACTGCGTGACCCTCTGCTGGGACCAGGGAAGATAGGAACAGGGAAGAAAAGAAAAAGAATTTCTAAAAACTGAAACTGGACTAAACTCTGACAGGATCACTGACGTCCTGGAGGGCCTGAGTGCTCGGGAAAATAGCCAGCTTCTCTATGCCTCCGTACACTCAGGAACCAGCAAAAGATCTTTACGTTCTGGAACCTTTCCCTTCCTAAAACTCAACCACCTTATCATCGTGTTGCACAAGGAAAATCCAGGCACTCTCTGAGAGCCTAGGAAAGCTGGCTACATTATGTACCTCAACTCAAATACAATAATGTCAAGGTAGTAGAGCTTGACTAATCGCGGCTGAATGTATTAGGTATCTGTGTGGTAAATTACTACTAGAATAAACCAAAGAGCCTCTGGCTCTCAAGCCTCCTGTGATCTACGCTGACCAGCGTATTTCATACATTTTAGACCTGGTGCCCCCACTACACCTAACACAGGGATACACACACACAAAAAACTGTCAGCACCACAAAGAACCTGAACTCCTTATCACCACCACCTGTTTTTTCGGCAGGGGAAGAGTACAAGACAAATGCACTCATTCTGAGGATTCCCTCTTTTGATCTCCTCCTACCCGTTCCTGCAGAAGCTCCACCACCTGCTGGACGCAGTCGTTCACATCGCAGGAGTCTGTCTTCAGCACCAACTCAGGAGCCTCTGGCTTTTCATACTCAGAATCGATTCCAGTGAAACCTACAAAAGGGACCAGATGAGAGAGGCAGGTGGAAATTAAGACGGGCTTATTTCTTCAGTGCAAGTCTCTGCTATGTCAAAGTTCAAATTTATGCTGCCCCTTCGGAGTTATAGTGTTATGGGACTGAAACGTTTTTCTTGGGAGAAGATTTCTGATGAAACTTCCGTTTCTCCTTCAAATACACAGAGTTGGTTCTTATTCGCAGTTCAATAACATTGCACAAACACTGAATTAGTGACTCTTGAATGACAGGCTCCTCACACGGGGTTAGGTTCCTGCAAGCCTCAGTCATCACAAAATTTTTTGACCCTTCTTTGTGGTACAAAAGCTGAAACACGAAGGCCGAGTATCACTTTGTTCAGCCTCAGCTGGGAACACATACTTGAGGCAGCTATAACTTTTGCCACTCTGCATGTGCCCACAAGTGACTGCCAAAGCACCGTGAGTACTGATGTGAGGGTCAAAAAACTTTAGTGAGTAAAAAAACTCGCAAATATGGACTCTCCGAATGATGACTGACTATGCTTCTTCGGTCATCTTTCCTTTTCTAAGTAAATGCCTAAACTGCCAATGGAGAAATAGGAATGAATACCAAGGGATCCAGAGCCTCTCAATTTCCCCAGGGGAATACCAGATACAGTACTTACCCCGTAGGCATAAGCCAAACTCAGCAAGGTTTTCTTCGTCTCAATGCAAACAACTGACACCTAAGTCTAACTGTCCACTACAGTAGTCACAGGGATTGTCTATGGCCAAATTTAAGCCCTATAGGCCTCTGCCACCAGGATTAAAGGTTGAGGCAAGACAAATTAACTACTACTCGCTTTAGCCAAACATAAATAAGAATGGGAATCCTGTTATATCACAAAATAGACCCCACAACCAAACACAATTAGTTTAGATATTAACCCCTATTTAGATTTTCCCTTTAAACATGTGTTATTAAGGAATTGCCGAGAAAGAATGCATCACGCTTCTCCATTATGGGCCAGCTGAGCTGAACACATGCTGTTCCTATCTTACACCCTTGGTATCACCTTATACGTTAGTCACTTAAGGCCTATCTGCCATGGTATGCTTAGGTCAACCTTAGGTCTACCTGGGGTAGAATAGTCAGCACGAATTTAAAATCATTACTATTAAGAGAAACAGTCACCAAGAGAGTTCTAAAATATACACTACAAGTCAATGGCCCACATATATTTTTCTATGTCATATTTCTAAGTATCACATGAAGTCCTGAATCCAAGAAGGAGATTTCTGCATTACCAATATTCCTAATAGAATCACAGTAAAATAGTTGGGGAAAAATAGTTCTGGTCAAAGCAAAACACTAGTTTTGTTTGTTTGTTTTTCTTTTTAGAGAGTGTGTGTGTCTGGGGTGGAGAGGTGGGCAGGGGAAGAGAGAGAGAGAGAGAATGTGAGTCTTAAGCAGTCTCCATGCCCAGTGCAGAGTTCAATGCAAGGCTTGATCTCACGACCCTGAGATCATGACCTGAGCCAAAATCAAGACTTGGACACTTAATCAAATGAGCCAAGTCAGGCGCCCCAAAAACACCTGTTATTAAGCTCTATTTCTCAACTGCAGCTACACAATGGAATTGTCGGGCCCCATCCCCATGAGATTCTGATTTCACTGGTACAGCTTTTGGCATTGGATTTTTAAACATCCCCCCAGGTAATGTTAAAGTGCAGCAAAGTTTGAAAACCACAATGTTAGAAGACCCGGCTTAGCATTTTAAAAGTCCAGGAATTCCCTCCCTAGCTAATTTATCCCGTAAGTGATTATAGTAAATGTACACTTAAAAACAACATTTATATTCAAGTAGATAATAACTACTAGAGTAGTTATCATGAAAACAATCTAGCATTAGAATGGCTGACTCAGGGATACATTTAGAGTTTAGTAAATGTCCCATAAAGACCTATAGAAGCCTGAGGTCCACTGAACGTATGCAATCCGTTCTGTCCTCGAACACTTATCACCACAGCTCTGAAACACCATTGATAGGGGACTTTCAAGCACCATTCCGACAATGAGTAAACGATTTTTTAAAACAACTCTATAATCAGAAACTCTACCACCACAGCAAACATAATGTTTGCACAGGCACACATTAATATATTAATCTAAGGAACATTTTATTAATGTCTACTCAGAGGATTTTTTTTCTTTTTTAAGATTTGAGAGAGAAGGGGCGCCTAGGTGGCTCAGTGGGTTAAAGCCTCTGTCTTCGGCTCAGGTCATGATCCCAGGGTCCTGGGATCAAGCCCCGCATCGGGCTCCCTGCTCTGCGGGTAGCCTGCTTCTCCCGCTACCATTCCCTCTGCTTGAGTTCCCTCTCTCGCTGTGTTTGTCTCTGTCAAATAAATAAAATCTTCAAAAAAAAAAAAAAAAGATTTGCAAGAGAATTCATGCATGCACGCATACAAGCAGGGGTAGGGATAGAGGGAGAGGTCAAGAATCCCCTAGCCGACTCCCACTGAATGTGGAGCCTGCCGTGGGGCTCAATCCCAGGACCCTTAGATAATGACCTGAGCCAAAACCAAGATTCGGATGCTTAGCCGACTGAGCCACCCAGGCACCCCTAGTCAGAGGAATTTAAAAACACTCAGGAAAATAAATAAGTGACACAGAGAAAACTAAACTAATACAAACACACTCCCAAATAGAGAACGAAAATTGTCAATGGCTCAAGGTATTTTGCATGTGACCTTATTCATCTTTGCATCCCAGCTCCAAATATATACCTCAGAAATGGAAAGCACTGATCCATGTGTGTTGAACATTCAATTTCCACTCCCTCTTCTAATGTATTCAACAAGCACTTACTATGTTTGTGTCAGGTGTTGGGCTGTGGGCCTCCACACTGTACTAAACACTAATGACAGCAAAATAATGTCACTCTGTTCACAGCAGTGTACTCCAGAGCCGCGGAGACAAACCCACCTCCCAACCAATCCAGGCTTCCAAAAACAACAACACCAACTACAATTAAAATAAGATTTAGACTTCCGGATCCCAGGCACATCACTTCACTTCTCTTTGCCAAATCTCTATTACGAAAAACTGAAGTGAAAACTGGCCATCGACAAACAGAGGGTAGTACCGATGATAAAAAGAGCTGAACGGGTTTCCCTCCCAGTGACGTAAATTATTCAGGTGAGGCGACCCGTGGAGGCAAGACAGTGCAGGCTTAATGGGTGAGACGGACTCTCCGTGGATGTCAGCCTGCTCTAAGGAACCAGATTTCACCACAACAGGGGGCACTTGCCCCAGCCGCTAACGTGTCCCCAGGTCCAAATGTACATGAGCCCAGAATCATAAGAATTGTCCTTCCTGGTCTACCTTTTCCTATGCAAGGCCAGAAGCTGAATGACAAAATACCAAATTTGCAGAGCCCCAGGGAGCTCCTATGATCTTCCCAGGCAACCGCACCCCCTATTGGGAA
>CM053604.1:74841557-74875774 GCA_028646535.1 Procyon lotor
GGTCATGATCTCGGGGTCAGGAAAGTAAGCCCCAAGATGGGTGGCATGCTCAGCAAGAAGCCTGCTTAAAGATTCTCCCCTTCAGAGGCGCCTGGGTGGCTCAGGGGGAAAAAGCCTCTGCCTTTGGCTCAGGTCATGATTTCAGGGTCCTGGGATCAAGCCCCGAGGCTGGGCTCTCTGCTCAGCAGGGAGCCTGCTTCCCCCTCTCTCTGCCTGCCTCTCTGCCTACTTCAGATCTCTCTCTCTCTGCCAAATAAATAAATATTTTTTTTAAAAAGTCCTTAAAAAAAATTCCTCAGGGGTGCCTGGGTGGCTCAGTCATTAGGCGTCTGCCTTCGGCTCAGGTCATGATCCCAGGGTCCTGGGATCAAGCCCCGCATCGGGCTCCCTGCTCAGCAGGAAGCCTGCTTCTCCCGCTACCACTCCCTCTGCTTGTGTTCCCTCTCTCGCTGTGTTCTGTCAAATAAATAAAATCTTTAAAAAAAAAAAAAAATTCCCCAGAGTAAACAGATTTCTTCATTGTTCCTGAAGTAAAAATAATATTAATTCTTATTCCCCACCCTTATTCATTCCGTGCCTCTCTGACTCACAAATCTGAGCACATTTCTCCTCCATAAACCCTCCCCAAACACCCAGGATAAACTAATCTCTGCTTTAAATTGAGCTAAAACATGTCTTACACCACTCACTGTGGTCTGATATATTCATCACCTGGCAAATACCACTTACAAGCGCAACCAGGCCATGAGCAACTGGAAGGCAAGCACAGAGTCCCTCATATTTCATCTTCTCCATGAGCAGCACAGGTCTCTACAAAGAATACACACCTATTTGGCAAAAGTTAATAAATTATGGATGGTGTAACTGAAATTATCTGTAGATAATTTAGCCAACCTTATTTTCCTAACTAGGAAATACTGCAAGGTACAGGAGCAATATTAAGGTATTACAGGAGCAATATTACATGGTAGTGGTTTCATCGAAACTTCAAATTCATTATCTTTTTTACTCCTCGAAACACCCTAGTGAAATGCACACTATTACACCCTTGTTAAGTTGGCTAAGGTTCAAAGAAATTGAGTGTTTTTTGTCAAGAGCACTCAGCTATCAAATGGCAAAGCTGGGACCAAAGACCATGCCAGTAGCCCAATGCTCTTTCCGATGTTGTAATTCACCTTTTATCTCCTTTCCCTCCTTATCAGGTTAAGGTTAAAAGGAGAAAGGAATCAGATGAGAATCCTTGGTAACAACAGATATGGTAAATTCACGACTTCAAATGAGTATTTGCCTGAAATGACTTTTTTTTGACTCATCAAGGGTAATGAAGATTTGCAAGGTTGCATTTAAAATTAAACCTCATGATTGTATCGTACTGTGAAATAAAAACCCATCTAAACTGAAAACCATTTCCTTTCCGGACTCCAAAGTTGGACACCGCCTCCCCCTCCCCCAGTGCAATCTGCCCTATACTTACAAAATCTTAAGGCTGTTAATCATCAAAGAATTAAGGAAGGAAGCAACCTTCTGAGGGCACAGCACTAGACCCTCAAATCCAACCGGCAGTTCTTGCTAAACGTTATAAACCATTAGTCTTTCCGTACCTTACTGTCTCCAGAAATCGGATCCTTAAAACTCCATGTTATTTGTTAGACATTCCAATTTAATACCGAGCCACAAAGAACCTCAGTTCAGAGCAGTCTCAACTTATGAATGGCCACATTGTTGGGAACTCTCCCTTCACACTGAAACTCAGAAATGGAAAGACGTGGAGATGGATCCAAACCTGGGCTAAGTGCACCGGCAGAGCCAAGAAAAACCAGAACGCACCAAACGCCCCCGCCTTCGCCTCCTCTGCAGACCTTCAGGCCACTTCAAGGGATGCGGGCAGCATCCCCCGTCGGGGGTTCACGCTTCCGCAGCCACCAGCTCACTCTCAAAAGATTTTCTTCCAGGTCTCCTCTAAGCCAACGAGGTGGGGAAGGGGGCATTCTTCCCCCCAGAAGGTGGGTAGGACCGCACACCGCGCCCAGACGGAGACCCCGGCCGCGCCAGCCCGCCCGGCACCTCCCCATCGCCCCAGCAGGGAGGCGCCGCGGCCTCGGGTACCATCCCAGAGCTCCAGGGAGGATGCAGAGAAGGCGGGAGGGAAGCAGCGGCTCCGGAACGAGCAGCAGCCACAGCCTCCCAGAGCCTCCTTCGCTTTGCTGCCCTGACTCACCCAGTTCTGCGCATTATTGCTTAGCTTGACTTTCTTGCACAGGCTCCCAGAGACCTCCATAGCCGCCGAGTGCGCGCGGGTGCCGGGATCCTCAGTTCGCCGAGGGTAGCAGGAGGAGAGGCAGGCGGGGGCGGGACGGGAAGGCGGGGCCTCTGCGCGCTGGGGTCGGCGCGCGCTTACGTACGCACGCGCTCGTGCTCGTGCCTCCTGCGTAGCGCGTCGGTCGCGCCTCCGAAAAGGGTCTAGAGCTGAGGTATGTGGAAAGGGGTGAAGCGGCGGGCGCGAACCTTAGGCCAGAGTTAGGGGCGGGGCTTTGGCGCTCGGAGCGCGCGCGACGCTCCTCCCTCTCGGTTCTGAGGAAGGGGCGGGGCCTGGGAAGGTAGTCGTGGAAGTTTCCTGGCTTCTCCCCAGCTCCCCGCTTTGTGCTGCGCAGGCGCTGAGTGTGGACTGGAGTCCCAGGCCCGGGCCGCCCACAGAAGGGTAAGGGAGATACCTGGCTCTGGGCTTTTAGCGTGCTTGGCTCCCTTTCAGCTGATGCTGGTTGGAAGAAGACATTGATGTAGTCTCACCGGTCTCCCATCTGCCCAACCCGTAATCCTTGTCACCCTGGCCACGTTTAAAAAGGGATTTTACAGCCTCGCAAAGGGAAGAAATGATTTACCAAAGAGTTCATTCGTCACACGTTCTGCCTGGTGGCTTTAAAATTCTGCTCGGCGGCACACAACTTCAAAAAACAGTCAATACGCCATCCTTGGTCATCAAAAATTAATATCTTGACTGGGATTCGTGGTTATCTGCAAGATGCCTCCTTCCCCACCTGGAGACCTCGCTTCATATCCGGAGATTTCTGTCCAGTAATTCTCACCGGGTAGGCCAAAAGGGCCCTGTGTTATTAGCTTTTCCGGAAACCCTTAGAGGTCTTAGAGGACTGAAATGCAGCCTTAGGGAAGGCTGCTGGTTACCACAGGGTAGAAGGCCCACCTGTGCAGGACATTTTCAAATTCACCTAATCATTACAGGACTAGTCATAGGAAAATGGGCTGGGGTGTGGGGGAGCTTCCTCCACGGGTTCTCTCCCCCCTCCCATCACCCTAGGGACTTTTTCGCAGCTTACCCCGGCATAAAAATAGTTGTTTGAAGCTCTGCTTCTCGTGCTCTCCACCTCCCACCCTCCCATGCCCCTCCACACACACACCATCTTCAATCACTAAGAACTGAAGCTATTACTTTATACTAGTTAGCAAATCAGTTCTCTATTTCCCCCACTGTTGCTGTGTTTTATTAGGCCTTGCCAAGATGAATCACAATTAATATCCTTAACTAGGCATCCTCCCACCTGTGCAGCGGCTGCCCACACCCGTCACACACACCGTTCTTGAATTGCTGTTAGAGTGGTACTTCTAAAATGGAAATCTGACTTTGTTTACTTGAACATGTAAAATATCAGTGGTTGCCTATAGATTTTTCTAGGGATGTTCAATTTGAAGTCTGCATATAGAACTGAATTTCAATATAATTTCAATTCTACCAGTAACAGGAATGAACTTGGAAGTTCAAACGAGAACACAGCACCTCATTTGGAATCAGCCATTTTTCCAACGAGTCCTACGAAATGATATTTTAGAGGGAAATGATATAAAGACAACACAATCTGGGCTTCTAGTTGTGCTTATTGCTTCTCAGTCCAAATTTCCGAGATTTTCCAATGAAAGACATTTTTAGGGTTAAAATATATTACAAGTTTACTCTGATAGTCTCAGTTCAGATTCATGGTTCCCAGCATCAGTCATGCTAATGAACCTGTAACATCTTCTCAAACCAGAAACAAGGAAATCATCAAAAAACACTGGCATTAAACAAACAATCACAAAAACCACAGGATTATGTCAAAAGGACTCAGAAGCCAACTTCAATAAGTTTTCTCATCTCGATGGCAAAATCAGAGGAATAAAAGGATAATAAATATAAGGTATTGACGCCAATAAAATATGTTTAAATATAGATGTTGATATGATGATAATTAAAAGAGAACTCATTGTCAGCTTTGGAGGATGCTAGAGAACCAACTCATTATTTTGAAAACTGATAAATAAAAGGAAAGAAGTAAATATTTACCCTGCCTTCTCTGTATTAACTGTAAGTCAGGTAATGAAAAAATTGATGAGAGGGGGACCTGGATGGCACAGTTGCTTAAGCATCTAACTCTTGGTTTCAGCTTGGGTAATGATCTTAGAGTCTCAAAATTAAGCCCCATGTCAAGCTCTGTGCTGAGCACCGAGTCACCTGAGATTCTGTCTCCATCTCACTCTGCCCACCATGCACACACACACACACTCTCTCTCTCTCTCTCTCTCTTAAATAGATAAATCTTTTTAAAACGTTGATGAGAGGAAGTTCTCCTTGTAGAAATATAGCTAATAAATGAAGAGAGGATTATGATATCACAATTTTTGCCTTCTAATGAAATAATGGATGAAGACAATGATGCTCATGACTGCTAACATCATGAAAATAAAGAACATCAGAACTTTTTTGCCTCCTGATGATTTTTTGCCTCCTGTAGTATTAATGCCCCCTCATAATCAAACTGATTCTATTCAAGCTTTCAGGCCTAATTACCTAGTTTACAGTAAATGCAGAGGAAAGAGTAAGATGTAAAATCACCATAAATGCAAGCAGCCAAATCCAAACTGTGAAAAACCCTGCATTTTAATAACCTGATTCTCAAATAATTCAATTAAAAGGGGAGGGAGGATGAAGAACTAAAGATTAAAAGAAAACTTAAGATAACTATTAAGCAATTAAAATGTATGGAATTAAAAGAAGACTTAAGATAACTAATAATTAAGCAATTAAAATGTATGAAATTAAAATGATAACTGGGTGGCTCAGTTAAGCATCTGCCTTTGGCTCAGATCAGGAACCCAGGGTCCTGGGATTGAGCTCTGTGTTGGGCCCTGCTCAGCGGGGACCCTTCCTCCTCACTTGTGCTCTCTCCTGCTATCTCTGTCACTCTGTCTCCCTTTCAAATAAATAAAATCTTAAAAAAAAAAAATACATGAAATATATCTGACCACTGACTCAGAGAAGAATTTTTAATGTATATAGCAAAAGAGAAAAGTTGAAGAGTCCCTGGGTTCTTGATATTAAAGGTTTATGTTTTTGGTGATAATAGCTTTGTTGTTATATTTTTTAAGGAATAATTTTAAGGCTACATATTGAAGGATTCATCAATGAAATGACAATGCCATAAATATTCAGAACCAAAATAGGGCTCTTAGAAATTAAACACAAGATAGCAGGAGTGGAAGAAAAGGTGAAGATATCTCATGAATGCAGATCAAAAATCCCCCAAAATAGAAATAGAATTTTTAAAAGCAAGAACAGTCCAGGAAACCCAACATCCAAATGTTAGGAATTCCAGAAAGAGAAAAATCACAGGAAGAAATAACCAAGGAAATTATTCAACAAAATAGCCTAGAAGTGAAGGACTTGAGTCTTTTCCTGACTATCCAGGTCAATGGATAAAAATTGAACATAAAAAGCGTAGCACTGCTGTTTGGAAACCCTATAAGCTTCCAGGGAGAAGGAGAGTTCAAAAACAAAGAATCAGGAATGAAAATTAATTGAGGGTACCAAGAAAAACACTGAGAGCTAGATGACAAATAGAACAATATGTTCAGAGTTCCAAAAGAAAAGAATTTCCAACCTAGAGTTATACATCCTTTCTCAAGGAAATAATGGAAGATATGCTCCACTTAATGGAAAAAGGGAGACATGGCATCCAGAAAACAGGAGTTTCCACCCAGGAGACAGCCCAAAGGGAATTCCCAGGTTGATGGTGAAGGAAGATCCGGGGATGACTGCCATGTACTGGGTCTAGAGGATACCTGGTCAGAAGGCTCTCCAAGGAGTCAGAAGGTCCTTGCAAAGCCTTGTTTAAGACAAAATTAATAGAGCTTCTTATGGAAATGACTATACTAAAAATGATTCAGACAACTGAAAAGTTTGGGGTTATATTAGTGATAACTACTTAGAAAAGTAAGTCAAAAAGGACACATTTATTGCACCTTTTTTTTTTCTTAGATTTTATTTATTTATTTGTCAGAGAGAATGGCAGGCAAAGGGAGAAATGGGCTCCCCACTGAGCAAGAGCCCAATGCAGGACTGGATCTGGGGACTCTAGGATCATGACCTGAGCTGAGGGCAGATATTCAACTGACTGAGATACAAACTGTATTTCAGGGTAATCAAATAGTTGATAAAGAACAGTTTGTCCTGATAAAATTTTAACTAATAAATGCGGTAAGAATGGTAGCATTTTAAAATCACCATTTTTGATGGGTAGTAAGGAGAGCACTTGTTAGGACGACCACTGAGTGTTGTATATAAGTGATAAATCATTGAATTCTACTCCAGAAACCAATATTGATTGCACTTCGTGTTAACTACCTAAAAGTTAAATAGTGAAAGAAAGAAAAGAGAAATAAAAATCACCATTTTAAGCTCCTGATGGGTAATTAATATAGGCAATAATCCTTAGTGTCTGCTAAAAGTATTCCATGAAAGATAGTGTGATGGTTAATTTTATGTATCAACCTGAATGGGTTCCAAGGTGCCGAGATATTTGTTTAAACATTATACTTACTGGGTGAGTCCGTGATGGTGTTGCTGGATGAGATTAACATTGCAATCAGTGGACTAAGTAGATTGCTCTCTCTAATGTGGATGGGCCTCATCCAGTCAGTTGAAGGCAGGATTAGAACACAAAGATGACTCCTCTGCAGTAAGAGGGAACTCCTGCCTTACTTCTTTAAGCTAAGACATTGGTCTTTTCCTGCCTTCAGACTCAAACTGAAACATTGGCTCTTGGGACTCACACCTACTGTCCTTCAAACTGGAATTTAGGCCATCAGCTCTTCTGATTCTCAGGCTTTGGGACTTGGAGTGGAACCGTACCATCTGCTCTCCTGCTTTCGATGGGTCCCCGGCTTGCTGACTACAGATCTTGAGACTTCTCAGCCTCCGTGATCACGTGAGCCAATTCCTTATAATACATCTCCATCTATCCATGCTATTGGTTCTGTTTCTCTGGAAAACTCAGACAAATACAAGTAGAAAAGGGAATTTTACAATGGAGGGATCAGGCTGATACCACCTACACCTACTTATCAATTTTAGCATCTTCTAAAACTGGGACGCCAGATATCATGTACCTTAAAATATAATATAATAAGAAATACTCAGCACTAATTGTCTTAATCTGTGTTATTCAAGAAGCAGGGCATGGAAAGAAGGATTTGAGTACAAGTCATTTATTTGGGAGGTGAGCCCAGGAAACACCATGGGTAGAGTGGGAACATGATACAGGAACATGAAGGAAGTCAATAAAGCAGCCATTGTAGGTAACTGGAGCCTAATCCCACTGAATAACTCTGAGAAACTGTTGAATACGTGCTTCACAATATAGTACCTAAGAGGAGAGAGCTGGTGTGTTTATACCACTCCCTTCAGTCATTATTCAAAGACTATTCCTAGGAAGTGGAGTGTTCACTCTCTGGTTATTTTGGATTGCAATCCACATAAGTAGAGAGAGCATTGGTCCCCAAGAAAGCCTTCATGCAAAGAATGGAGGCTCATTCACAAGCGGAAGTCAGGATGGTGTGTTCCACAACAGTAAGGCCTGAGTGGATATGCATGCAGCACCCGAAGTGTTTGCTGTAACCACTTGTGAAGTATTTGGCAGTTTGGCTAAGCTCAAGTGACGTATTCTTTAAAAAAACAACACAAAACAAGAGCATACGTCTCTTTTTGTACATAGGAATTTTTTTTAAGATTTTATTTATTTATTTGACAGAGAGAGAGATCACAAGGAGGCAGAGAGGCAGGCAGAGAGAGAGAAGCAGGTTCCCCGCTGAGCAGAGAGCCCCATGCGGGGCTCGATCCCAGGACCCTGAGATCCTGAAGGCAGAGGCTTTAACCCACTGAGCCACCAGGTGCCCCAGGAGTTGTTGTTTTTTTTTTTTTTTTTTTTAAAGACTTTATTTGACAGCGAGAGAGAGAGAAAGAGAAAGAACATGAGTAGGGGCTAGGGGGAGAGGGAGAAGCAGGCTCCCCACTGAGCAGGGAGCCTGATGTGGGGCTGGATCCCAGGACCGTAGGACTGTGACCTGAGCCGAAGGCAGACGCTTAACCAACTGAGCCACCCAGGCATCTGAGAGGTTTCTTATTTTTAAGAAGAGAAAAAACAATAAAGAAACTCCACAAAGAAAACCACACACATGCACACAATGAAAGAAAAGAAAGACGAAAAAAAAAACTGTCTTCAGAATAAAACCATCGTGGTGGAAAGGAAGGATAGTAATAGTTTTACTACATGGCTCAGCTCTGAATCACACATACTTGGTCCTAGTAACGTAAACACGGGTGCGTGTATACACACGTATGTGTGATGGCAACAGAAGAAGAAAGAGGGAGAAATCTTCATTTTCCAAAGTGAGAAACCAATAGAGATATTGTCTAAAACATAAAGACCAAGAGTAGCAATACACTGTTATTTCAAGATATGGAGATATGGATCAAAAGATTCACCTGAAAGACTTCAGAGTGGTTGCCTCCAGGGAAGGAAAACTGGGGGAGGAGATGAAGATGACCAGGGATTTGCTCTTTGTCTTAAAATTCCTTATAGAGTCGTTTGAGTCTAAATTATTTAGATACATAATTTTTTTTTTAGATACATAATTTTGACACAGACGTACAAAAAACTTTTTAAAAAGACTGAATTAGAGGTCAAATGAAGTGAGCATGTGAGAACAACCCCTAAGATGTTTGGCTTAAAAAAAAGAGCAGAGAAATGAGACAGAGCTGAAGAACAATACAGAATCAAGGTAGGATGTTTTAAAAAGAAAGGATAAACTAGAGCAAATTATATGCTGATAAGAATGACCCAAAAGAGAGCAAAGGTCATTAACTAATGGGTAGAGGTCCTTGAGGGTTGGATTCCGGGGCCAAGTGAAGGTGGGCCTTTGACCCAGAGTAGCTTATTCCTGCAAAATAAAGTAAAAAGAGAAGACAGGTATAGATGCCAGCCTATTTGTATGGGAGGTGGGAAGATGTAGGACTTTCCACTGAGGGTTTTTATTTTCTCATATGAGTATGAGGCAAAGCCATTAGTGAGAGAGGACCATACTTTGAGAACTACAGCTCTAAATGATGAATGGGCATTCCTAGCTATCTGAGATAATTAGCCTCATAACATATTATACATTCCAACAATCATCAAAACAGATAAGAGCAAATTAAATATTTTAAGCTGAACCAAGGAGCTATAAAAATTGGGAAACCCAGAGCAAAGTGTATCTTAACCCTCTCAGGAGCACAGGTATTCTCAGAAAGAGGGTAATAATAGTCACATAAAAGCTTGGTAACATTGTATCATAAGTCACTCACCTGGGTAGTAGCAAAGCGTCAGTCTGAAAAGATGGTGTGGTATGGACGGAACTTAAAAGTTGCTGCACAAGGTAACGAGTGTGAGGATCCCATTTACCCTCTACCCTCCTTATTGTTAGTTAAAGCCCCAACAACTGAGAAACTGGTGGGATGATTTGGAGGCAAGCAAGGATGTTTTATTTCCATCTGGAAGGAATCACTGCAGATTCTGGAACATTCCCTTCCTCCTACTCACGTCAAGTCTCTGTGCTTGCCAGAAGCCAGTTTATAGGGAAAATCACCC
The DNA here is from genome assembly GCA_028646535.1 of Procyon lotor. Taxonomy (NCBI): domain Eukaryota; kingdom Metazoa; phylum Chordata; class Mammalia; order Carnivora; family Procyonidae; genus Procyon; species Procyon lotor. Next base: position 74,851,508 of record CM053604.1, read on the forward strand.
TCCTGGTCAAGGCAGTTCCCTTTCTTCACATTTTGCATATGTAGAGAAAATACATGAAGATATCGAAAGACGTGTATCTTCTCCAGCAGGGGGATTTGATTGAACAATTGAAGTAGGGCCCCAAAAAATCCTTTCAACATCACTTACCAATTTCATCTGAAGCATTTCCCTGGTGTTTATTGCCACTTTTTTTATCTTAGAAAAAAGTCCCCAAATAGTGACTTTCATAAGACAGCTTACTAAAATGTGTTATATTTTAAAATTATGTTGTTTGTTCATAATTCAAAGGAGATCTTTTTCCCAATGAGTAGAAATAATTGCTAGAATTGCTAGAATTCTAGGTTTTCTACTAATTAAAAGACGTTGGGTATATCATATAACTTCTGGGGTGAAGCAGGGGAGTCAGTTGGATAAATTTACTCAAGGAATTCTTCCGGTTCTAAAATTATTCTAGGTTTTTAAATTAGGTGTCATTTGTACCTGAAAACAGATCCACAAATTTAATCACCTTACTGTGTTAAACATTGTGTTGATAATTTCTATATGTCAAAGTAGCTGAGTAATAAGTAATGGGAAGCAACCCCAAACACAGCATATTCTTTTCCCTAGATTCTTTCAGCATAATGACGATGAAACTCATTCATGTTGTTGTGTGTATCAATAGTTTATTCCATTTTGTTGATGACTAATACTCTGTTGTACAGTATTGGGATTTTGTTAAATTAACATTTGTTAAGTCGAGCACAGGTGCTGAATGGTAAATTGTGGCTCAACAACAGAACACAAAATAAAGAAGTTTAGGAGTACCTGGGTGGCTCAGTTGGTTCTGTGTGTGCCTTCAGCTCAGGTCACTACTGATTCCTGAAGTCCCAGGATCAGGGCCCACATCAGGCACCCTGCTCACCAGGGAGTCTTTGTCTCCCTCTGCCCCTCCCCTTCTTCCTTCTCTCTCTCTCTCTCTCTCTTTCTCTCTCAAACATATTTTAAAAATCTTTTTTTAGGGGTGCCTGGGTGGCTCAATGGGTTAAAGCCTCTGCCTTCGGCTCAGGTCATGATCTCAGGGTCCTGGGATGGAGCCCCACATCAGGCTCACTGCTCAGCGGGGAGCCTGCTTCCTCCTCTCTCTGCCTGCCTCTCTGCCTACTTGTGATCTCTGTCAAATAAATAAATAAAATCTTTAAAAAAAAGGCTTTTTTTTAAAAAAAGAAGTTTATTACTCATAGGTCCTTGAGGAAGTACACGGCACACTTTGAGGGACCACACAAGGCAGAATACAGTCAGAGAAAGAGGCAGAAAGAGGCAAGGCTTGGGGCAAATGCCTTTATTAGGATCCCAAGGTGGAATGCTGTGGGGTTCCCAGGCTAATCCCAGATTGATTAATTCAAATCAAAGAGAGCAGGGTTTGGGTCAGCTCTGCATCATCTTTTTTTTAAGATTTTATTTATTCATAAGGGAGAAAATACAAACAGGGGGAGGGGCAGAGGGAGAGGAAGAAGCAGGTTCTCTCCTGAGCAGGGAGCCCAAGGAGGGGCTCGATCCTGGGAGCCTGGGACCAGGACATGAGCCGAAGGCAGATGTTTAACTGACTGAGTCACCCAGGCGCCTCTGTGGGATCTCATCTAAGGGGCACACGGGAGAAAGTCCTAGAAGGCTGGGGAGACTGTTGATCACAAGGGCAGTTGGGGAAGTCATATGAGGAACTTACATTTGCATGTGAGTCTGTGGGCTGTTATCTCGGGTATGTGCTTGCATATACCAGGGGCTGGTGTCCATATAAGGTCTCTGCAGTTCCCTTGGCCAAACAAAATAGATGCCGAGGCAGCAATACAATGAATGGTTTAGTTAAACTCACACCATGTGCATATGCCATGATTTGTTTATTCATCTACTGAAGGATATTGAGGTAATTTCAATTTGGGGCTCTTGCAAATAAAATGGCTATAAACACTCATATGCAAGTCTTTGTGTGAGCAAATGTTTTCTTCCCTCCCTCCCCCACCCAGGGAATAAACCTAGGTATATCACTATCAGGGGAATGACTGGGCCATATGACAGGCATATGTTTAATTTTTTGGAAAAACAGCCAAAACCATTTTCCAAAGTAGTGGTACAATTTTACATTCCTGCCAGCAGTGTATGAAAATTGTAGTTGCTCCACATTCTTAACAGCAGGTTGGTATGGCTGGTCTTAATTTTAGTCATGGTAATAGTATGCAGTGGTATCTCATTACAGTTTTTTTTTTAAGATTTTTATGTATTTATTTAACAGAGAGAGAGAGGGAGGAAACACAAGCAGGAGGAGTGGGAGAGGGAGAAGCAGACTCCCTACTGAGCAGGGAGCCCGATGCAGGGGACGCAGGGCTCGATCCCAGGACCCTGGGATCATGACCTGAGCCAAAGGCAGATGCTTAATGACTGAGCCACCCAGGCGCCCCAAGAAATTAATATTTTAGGTAGTAGTTCTAGTACTTATGTAACTAATATTATTAATGATATTGTCTATAACAAATGAAACCAATTTTTAATATAATAATATGCCAGTCTTGAGAAATCATCACAGCCAAGAAGAGCCTAAGAAGACATGACAACTAAATGTAATATGGTGTCCTGGGACAGAAAAAGAAATTAGGTAGAAATTCAAAAACTAAGAAAGTCCAAATAAACCACCGACTTTAGTTAATAATGTATCAGTTTTGATCCATTAAATGTAACAATGCCTCATACAAAGGTAAATGCTAACAATAAGGAAAACTGAGTATAGGGATATATGGGAACTCTCCATACCATCTGCTTAATTTATCTGTAAATATAAAACTGTTTTTGGGATGCCTGGGTGGCTTAGTTGGTTAAGCCACTGCCTTCAGCTCAGGTCATGGTCCTGGGGTCCTGGGATGGAGTCCCACATCGGGCTCCTTGCTCAGAGGGGAGCGTGCTTCTCTCTCTGCCTGCTTGTGCTCTCTCTCTCTCTGACAAATAAATAAATAAAATCTTTAAAAAAAAAAAAAAAAAAAACCTGTTTTTAAAAAAATAAAGGCTATTTAAAAAAAGGGAATCCTGACATCAAATGCTAAATCCCCAAATGGTCAGCATCCCCTGAGCCTGTCTGGATAACAGCAGGCGAGTACTATTCACTCCTGGTATCTCAATTTAATTCTCCCTCCTGAAAATTGCAGCTGTGCCTACTGTTTGACTTGGTGTTCGAATGTCAGTATTCTGTCTCTTCTCACTGACATTCTAGACATGGGTTTCTGGGGATTTAATCTGAGTTTTCTGGGGCTGTTCTCCACTGCTCACCGCCCTCTCCTAATAAATGCCCTGGAGTAGGGTTGCATTTTGACTCCATCATAGGCTTAGACTAGAGGCCAGAAACCCTTTCTCCTGGTTTCCCACTGTTCCCTAGGCGAGCCCTGCTTTAGTAAGTAGTGCAATTTCCACAGTTCCAGCTTCCCTAGTGTCCATTTGTCCTGGTGCTCTTTCCTTCCACCTGTACCTTCCTCCTATAATTAATTTCCTGATAATTCTTTCTGGTAGCCGGTGGGGGGAAATAACATATCCAGAACTGGAATTTTCATTATTTGTTTCTGAGATCCTTTAAAGAAACATCATCACCTCTAGCCAGTTTCTTCTGCAGCTATTGCTCAAAGAGTTTCCTACGACGGTTGAAAACATTGAGAAGTTCATTTGCCAGCTGACTCTGTGCTACCTGTTGCTGGGCACACTAGGAGGAGCTCCTACTATGTCTGCATGCTTGCAAAGGGCCATGTCATAGTGGCACTACTCCCCTGACTATGCAATTGAATAGAGTGTTTTCTCATTCTGAATGAGAGAACCTAGGCCTTACTCCCTGACATCAGGTACTAATTAGACTCTTTCAGACAGTAAGAAATAGAAACATAGATGGCCACCTTAGTTAATGGGGTTTTATTCTCAAGATGGGAGAAGGAAGGGAAAGAAGAGGAGTTTCAGCAGCCACACAAAATAGGATAATAAAGAAATAGCACCAGGGTGCCTGGGTGGCTCAGTGGGTTAAAGCCTCTGCGTTCGGCCCAGGTCATGATCTCAGGGTCCTGGGATCGAGCCCTGCATCGGGCTCTCTGCTCAGCAGGGAGCCTGCTTCCCCAACTCCCCCACCTGCCTCTCTGCCTACTTGTGATCTCTCTCTCTCTCTCTAATAAATAAACAAAATATTTAAAGAAAGAAAGAAAAGAAAAAGAAATAGCATTAAGGGCACCTGGGTGGCTTAGTCAGTTAAGTGTCTGCCTTCAGCTCAGGTCATGATCTTGGGGCCCTGGGATCCAATGCCGTGTCAGGCACGCTGCTCAGCAGGGAGTCTGCTTCTCCCTCTCCCTCTTCCTCTCCCCACCACACTTGTGCTTACTCTCTCTCTCTCTCTCTCTCTCTCTCTTTCTCAAAGAAATAAAATCTTTAAAAAAAGAAAAAGAAATAGCACATAGTGTTCCAGAGTATGGAAACACCTTTACTCTCCACTTCTGCTTCTACTAGTTCTACATCTACCAACTAACTGACGGATTTTCTCACAAACTACCCAAGTCGCAGGATCTAACTTGATCTACCTATCACAATCCAATTTAGGCTACCCCTCCAGAGGGATGGGGCAGCTGAGTGATGGACATTGCAGAGGGTATGTGCTATGGTGAGTGCTGTGAATTGTGTAAGACTGATGAATCACAGACCTGTACCCCTGAAACAAATAACACATTTATGTTAATAAAAAAATAAATTAAAAAAAACAATTTAGGCTACGCCTTTTAGTAAAGATCTCATGCCTGCATATCTTTTAAGTTGCTGGCTAGCCTACACATAGGTGCCTCCAGGTCAGCTGTCCATCTGGGGTCTACTCACCTGTTACCAGGAGGTGAGGTTCTGTAGTCCAAGGTACAGCAATTCATTCATTAGAAAGCACGTAGATGGGGGTTGTAGGTCTGGAAGAAACTCAGAATCATATATTCTCTCACATTATAGACCTATTTTCCCAAAGTTCCTTCTGTTGTAAATATCAATTCTTTGTAATGTCAACGTGTGTTTTGTGGAAAAGGGTCCTGTGAAAAATCTGATTCAACAAATATTTATAAGTGATTACTAAGTACCAGGCACAGTTCTATGCACTTAAATGTGTGGGAAATGCGGGTTAAACAAAATAAATTTTTATACCGCAAACTCCCGTTTTTAGTGAGTCATTATTAGCTCAAGAGAAGGGCAGTAGTCTCCCAAATCTTTTAAACCAGGTTCTTTTTTTCTGAGAAGAATTGGTTTTTTTTTTTTTTTAAGATTTTATTTATTTGATAGTGAGAAACACAGCAAGAGAGGGAACACAAGCAGACGGAATGGTAGCGGGAGAAGCAGGGCAGGGAGCCCGATGCGGGGAGCCCGATGCAGGGGAGCGATCCCAGGACTCCGGGATCATGACCTGAGCCGAAGGCAGCCGCTTAACCACTGAGCCACGCAGGCGCTGGCACCCCCCCCCCCCCCATGAGACGAATTTCTTAAGCCTCAGATTACGTGAAAGATACATCTTGAGAAACACTTGATTTTATGATTGGGGTTCCAGGAAATGATGTTGTCGGGGGACACACGTGCTGTAACAGCCAGTCTCCACAAGGCACCTCCTCTCCCCTGATGAACCAACCCTCCTGGTCTTCACCCGCGCGTGGAGTCCTCTCCCACACTGACTCTAGGCTGACCCTGTGACTTACTGTAGCCAACACAATGTAGCAGAAGTGACTGTGTCAGTTCCAGGCTTAAACCTGGCAATTTAAGCCATCTGGCTACCTCGCCCAAAGTCCTACATGAAGAGGCCACGTGGAGAAAGAGAGGCTGTGATACGACATGGGAAAGACCAAGGAACCCAACCAACAGGGAGAACCAAAGCCCCAAATATCTGACTCCAGTGGGACTATACCAGCCAAACCTCACGGTTCAATCCACCTTAACTAAAATGGCAGTCGTGTGCATGTGCATGCATCCTGGGCATTCTGGTCCTAGTGCTGAAATACTCAAGCCTTGGCCAAACCCCAGTCCACAGAATTGGGAGGCGTAATAAATGGCGGTTGGTGTGCGCTACTGATTTAAGTAGTTTGTTAGATGGCAATAGACAAACAAAAATGTATAGAAATAATTTGAGAAATTATTGCATAAACTTAATATATTATGCCTAATTTATATTGATGATTACATGTGTCTGTTCAGAAATGACCCATTTTAGGGGCGCCTGGGTGGCTCAGTGGGTTAAAGCCTCTGCCTTCGGCTCAGGTCATGATCTCAGGGTCCTGGAATCGAGCCCCACATCGGGCTCTCTGCTCAACAGGGAGCCCGCTTCCTCCTCTCCCTCTGCCTGCCTCTCTGCCTACTTGTGCGCGCTCTCTCTCTCTCTCCGTTGAATAAACAAATAAAATCTTAAAAAAAAAAAAAAAAAAGAAATGACCCATTTTAGAGGAAATACAGGTATTTATATATCCATCTATATTTATCTATAAATATTAAAAATTAAAAATCAAAGAAACTTTTGAAACGTTTAATCATAGAAAAGCCAATTTAACTGTGTATACTTTTTGCAGTAAACAAAATTAAAATACTTTCATACAATAAGGAACTAAGAAAAATGGAATTGAACTTGAGGCATCCATTTGTTTATAATTGGCAAATCTAATTTTAAAGCACATCTGCTCCGTTTAGCCTGCAAATATCAATAGCAATTAGGAAATTAAAAATTCCTAACATTAAAACAAGATCCTAATTTCAGTCAGGGAACATTATCCTTTATTTACAAGCTTGGGTATACTAATTATTTACAAAGGATAACATGTTAAAATCCTCTTTCCTCCCCCTCCTTTCCTTATTCCTAATTCTTTTCTCCCTAGATATCCAGAATACTGAGTAGGTCACACTGGCCTGAGTGTTTGTGAGTAAGATTCTGAGAAACAGGCATTCGTTTCAAACTAGCCACTCAGAAGGCCAGACCTTATGTTACTATGTTGTAGCAAGAAATCATCCCCCACTTTAGGATTTGTCCCTTTCTGGGTCGAGCAGTGTAGCAATATAAAATGCATAGGATCCTAAATCAGATCTCTTCACTCCTTATATAAAAGTTGCTTTCTTGGCTGACGTTATTGGACACAACTCCCAGATATCCAATGGAAATTATTCCATATAGATACCTGAATAAATGAAATTCATGAAAGCAGGGTTGTTGAATAAGACTTTAAATATTTACAAGTTAAGTTTTTATTTTGGAATTATAGGAGCACATTTCAAGATAAAATGAAAAAACACACTAAGTATGACAGTATGTCCAATAAAATACAAAGTTAATGTTGTTAAAGGAAAAATTGGAAGAAAGGAAGGCATTGTGGAGCATCAGAGACAAATATCATCAAACTAATATGTCATAGTTTTCTACATTTGTATCCTTCCAAAATTCATTTATTGAAACCTTATCTCCAAAGTGACGGTGTTAGGAGGTAGGGCCCTTGGGGCCTGAGGTTATGAGGGTAGAGCCCCCATGAATGGAATTTGTGCCTTATAAAAAAGACCCCACAGAGATCCCTAGCCCCTTCCAAAACGTGAGTGCACAGCAAGAAATCACCAGCTATGATATAGGCAAATGACCCTCACCAGAAGGCAACCACTCTGGAGACTTGATCTTAGACTTGCAGCTTCCAGAACTGTGAGAAATAAATGTCTATTGTTTATAAATCACCCAGTATGTGGTATTTTGTTATAGCAGCCTAAACCAACTAAGAGAGAGCTGATTTCTTTTGTTTCTCCAGGGCACACATTTATGTCTCAGTTTGTGATTTATGCAGAAACACAACTCAAGAACCAGAGTCTATAAATATTCAGGTATAGTTCCTTTAATGACATATTTCCTCCAAAGATATAAATTGGTGATAGTGATCTGTTTCCTTCAATACAACAGTTTCTCTTAAGATCAGTATAGTAGGATCTGATTTATGATTAGAAGACAAAGGACAACAGGGTGCCTGGGTAGCTCATTCGGTTATGCATCTGACGCTTGATCTCAGCTCAGGTTTCTATCTCATGATCATGAGTTCAAGCCCCACACTGGGCTCTATGCTGGGTGTGGAGCCTGAAAGAAAAAAAGAAAGAAGAGAAAAGAAAAAGGAAAAAGAAAGAAAAGAGAAAAGAAGGAAGGAAGGAATGAAGGAGGGAGGAAGGAAGGGAGGTAAGGAAAGAAAAAGAAAAAAAGACAAAGACAGTTAAAACCAGGTACTGCAAGCTAAAAGATGAAACAAAGTAAAGCAGAGTACTATCGTTACTTGACAGAACTGATGAATTCTTACAGGAGATGGAGAGATGAAGTCTGCCCAAAATTGTAATATTCCTCTCTATGAAATATGTATTTACACCCCACCATTTACCTTGGAATAGTAAAATATAGGAAAGAGACTGAAAGGTCAAACCTGAAGAGAATGAAGCCACATATGTTAAAAAGAAACAAAATACATGCAGTTAACACTATACTGACATCCAAATACTGGACTGCAAGAAAGAGAAAAATAATTCTGCATTCTATTCAAGAGTAAACCTGGATAAACAAAAAATACAGAGAAATATATGCAAGTATGTTTTATCTCACATCAAATCCTAAAAAGGTCATTTTATCTGAAGAGAAGAAAACCAAGATGAATAAAATCTTTGGTACATTTACTCCATTTTCCCTTACTGTGTGTGGGGGGTTGTGTGTGCAGGAGGGGGGCGTAGAGGTGGGAGAAGGGCCTGGTATATACATACCATTTAAAAATAAGGCCAAGTTTTCTTTCATTTGGACCTCAAGTTGGAGGTACTATAAATGTTTGTTAAAGCAGAATGTTTCAGGAAAAATCTGTGCTTAGCAATTAACCATTTTCTTTAACCAACCAAACTAGTCAAGTCTTTTGGCTGAAAGCAACTGAAATCATTTAAATGGATTTAAGCTGAAAATGACTGTTGGCACAGCTGGTTCTAGGTGCTCATGGATATTTGGACTGTTTCTCTCTCTTAGCTCTACTTGCCTCTGTGCCGGCTTTGCACTCAGGAGAGTTTCTATCAAGAAATACCAGTTTGGTCAGCAGTGACTCAAGACTTATGTCCTAGCTGAGCAACCACAGACAAAAGAGAAGAGCCAGAGAGATGCCAGAGACCCAGAGAAGTGTCCCGGAACGGAGTCTCATTCATTTGTCCTGGACAATGTGCCTACCTATTCTAAATGAATCACAGGGCTGGGGAGGAGGGATGCTACATGGTACATTCTGTGGCCAAACTCAGGCCTATGTCTTCTGGAACTTGGGCGGGAGTGGCAGGGCAGGGATGTTATCCCCATGAAAACCACAAGGAAAGAAAGGGAGAAGGAGTGACCCACTGAGGGAAGTTGCAGGTCCCTTTACCAACTTAAGGAGGAATGAGTGAATGCTTGGCAATCAACATCTTCACATTAACCTAATTTTTTTCTTTCTTACAAAGGTACACAACACATGGGGGTTGAAGGGTCCAGCTATTTGTGCTTAATAGTAATTTGAATTCTAGACCAGGGAGCATTTTATCCAATGAAAATAAAAATTGATTCAAGAAAAGGTTACAGACCATGGAAATGACAACTAGGTCTCAGAGAAATGGACCACCTGAGCAGCTGGTCAAAGAATCATACCACTGAGATTTTGAAGTTGATTCCCTTTGAGTGCCTTTTCTGGCATACCACCACCCTTGACAACCCTTTCTCTGTCTGCGAAATTTTCTGCCTTTTGATCCACTTCCCCAAGGCAGAAGCCAAAATACTCTCCCACACTCAACTCACAGCTAGGTTGCAGGCATAGAACCTAGGTTCCTCCAATCACACACACCCATGTGGGACATCAAACCAGAAATGAGCTGCATGACAAGGCAAGGACTGCAGGAAATCCTTTTGTTTGTTTGTTTTTGCCAAAGTGACAGCTTAGATGTCATCTTTCATTGAAAGAGGACTTTAGGGGTGCCTGGGTGGCTCATTTGGTTAAGGGTCTGCCTTCGGCTCAGGTCATGAGCCCAAACTTCTGGGCTTGAGCCCATTGGACTCCCTGCTCAGTGGAGAGCCTGCTTTTCCCTCTGCCTCTGCCTGCAACTACCCCTGCTTGTGCTCTCTCTCTCCCTATCTCTCTCTCCCCTATCTCTCTCGTGTCAAATTAATTAATCAGTTAATTAAAAATCTTTTTTTTTTTAAGATTTTATTTATTTATTTGATGGAGAGAGAGAGAGCACAACTAGGAGGAACAGCAGGCAGAGGGAGAGGGAGAAGCAAGTTCCTCGCTGAGGAAGGAGCCTGATGCAGTGCTCGATCCCAGGACCCTGGGATCGTGACCTCAGCCGAAGGCAGACCCTTAACCAACTGAGCCACCCAGGCACCCCTATTAAAAATCTTTTAAAAAATTTTTTAAATATTAAAAAAAAGAAAGAGGACTTTAACTACCATTAACTACCTTCATTTTTACCTCAGGCTATCCTTTTTCACTGAGTAAGTTCTCCTTTCCAGCTTATGTTTTAACTCAATCAAAAGACCTCATGGGTGAAGAAAGCCTCCTCTGATGGGGACCCAAACTACCCCAAACTACCCTTCCAGCAATAATGACTGCCCTGTAAGACTGGGCATAATTCACCCCAAGACAATGACCTACTTGAACTTCACAACCACCTGCATGTGCCCACCAACATTTGACCCACATTTTCCTTACATAAATTTAGAAGTATTTGAAGACGTCTTCGAGACATTAGCCCCCTGTCTTCCTGGTGCTGGCCTCCTGGAAATAATCCCTTTCCTGTTTCACCGCCACTGGGTCTCTCTGCCTTTGTATTCTGGACTAACCTGGTCTGTTTGGGACACCTGGAGCCAGGTGCTCTTGCACCCTTGGGCCCCGGTTCCATCATGATCAGAAGACAGGTGTTCTGGCATCTCATGTCTAGATGAGTGCCATGCATTAGAGCGTCTGGTTTCATTGGACCGGTTACTGGCACAATCTCATGATGTGATTAAGGCATTATTTTTCTGAAGTGCCTCACCTCCAAACCTGGCTCTCTAGTCCTCTAAAGACCTCTGAGCTATCTCCTCTTCCTTGAGAAATGTCTCTTTTCTTTTTAAACTAGCAAGGTGTTTCTAGCAAGTTTTTTAACTAAGACCCTGATTCATACAGTGACTGTGTTAGTTGGCAAGGGTTGCCATAATAAATTGCCATAGATCCACAGATTGGGTGGCTTATACAGCAGAAGGTTATTTTTTCACAGTTCTGGAAGCTGGAAGTCTAGGATCGGATGTTGGCAGGGACAGTTTATTCTGAGACCTCTTAGAGATTCCAGTAGAGGTAGCTGTCCCTGTGCCTTCACATGGTATTCCCTCTGTAACCATCTGTCCGAATTTCCTCTTAAAAGGACATGAGTCAAAAAAAAAAAAAAAGGACATGAGTCATACTGGATTAGGGCCACCCAAGTGAACTCATATTAGGTTAATTACCTCTCTAAAGACCTTATCTCCAAATATAATCACGTGCTGAGGTCTTAGGGGTTAGGACTTCAATATATGAATTGGGAGTGGGATGCAACTCAGCTCATAGTGACCATAGTTGGGCTGGTGATCAAAAAGAGGATTAAGAGTTGAGGAGAAGAAATTTACCACTACTACTAAAGAAGAAGCCAATATACATACTTTACAAATAAGAGTAGAATACTATAACATTTTTATATTATTTTATTTTGTTTTTAAATATTTTTTAAATTTATTTGTCAGAGAGAGAGAAAGAGAGAGAGAGAGCGAGCCCAAGTAGGAGGAGTGGCAGGCAGAAGGAGAGGGAGAAGCAGACTCCCTACTGTGCAAGGAGCCCAACCCCTGACTGGATCCCAGGACTTGGGATCAAGACCTGAGCCTAAGGCTGATGTTCAACTGACTGAGCCACCTAAGCATCCAACTATAACATTTTTAAAAATATTTTATTTATTTATTTGACAGAGAGAGGAGTAGGCAGAAAGGTAGGCAGAGAGAGAGGAGGAAGCAGTCTCCCTGCCAACCAGAGAGCCCCATGGGGGGCTTGATCCCAGGACCCTGAGATCATGACCTGAGCCGAAGGCAGAGGCTTTAACCCACTGAGCCACCCAGGTGCCCCCCACTATAAAATTTTTATATGAAAGGCATATATATGTACTAAAGTTTGTCGAGAGTATAGCAGATAGATATAAAAGGGAAAACTAAGCACTTCTGTTGGATGAGTTTACCAGATCCAGCTAATAAAAATAATAAAATTTGGTCAAAATTATTCAGATAGTTGACTTAACTTTCTATCTAATGTTATATAGTAACTTCAGCCTAAATTCTGTAGTTATTTTAAAAGGAAGACTAGCACATGGATTAAGAACACAGACATTGGATCCAGCCCTTGGTTTAGACAAAGCACAGTTTGTACCTCAGTTTTTTCAACTTTAAGTAGGGGTTACTAACAGAGTAATTATAGAAGTCAAATATGTATTATAGGTAAAGCACTTAGAATATCTGGCACTCACTAAACACTCAGCAAGTAGGAGCTTTTATTATCTAAAAATAATCCCTCAAAAGTTGCAAACATAAAACACATGTTATTTTTTAAATTTCCCATCCAATATATTTCAAAGGCCAATTGCACTATTTTCCTACCACTTCAAAGATTGGACCCTCAATCCTTAAATAAATTTAGAATTTATAGAATAAAATAATTATTTTCTCCTCACATTTTTTTTATTCTCCCTAAAAGATCTTGTGTAATTGCCATTTTCTGCTCTCCTTGTCTATCCTCATTCATTGCTGTCCTCACATGTATGTATATACACATCTTTAGTAACCTCCTCCTTTCTTAATTTTAAAAACTAAGTTACCTCAGGAGTTACCTCCTGAGTTACCTCAGGAAACCCTCTCTTGATCTCTGGTTCCAATATCAAAGAGTCAAGATTTTAACTACATTTTCAAATAATCTGTCCAGATTACACTAATTTTATGGGACCAATTCAAAAACTGGACACTAGATGGCAACATCCTAAATTGTGCTGTTTTCCTAAGGCTTGGTTTCTGAAGCCTCAAAATGGGAGTGTACAATTCTTGAATTTGTTGAACATTTTAGTTCTGTTTTAAAATTAGAATATGCCTTTGGACATCTCCATAAAGGAATTCTAGTGACCATTCTTGAAAATTAATTCTTCCTATTCATACCTTGTATGATCACTAATTTCCACCTTTTTTTATTTTTTAAAAAGATTTTTATTTATTTATTTGACACAGAGAGAGATGACAAGTAGGCAGAGAGGCAGGCAGAGAGAGAGAGGAAGAAGCAGGCTCCCCACCGGGCAGAGAGCCCGATGTGGGGCTCAATCCCAGGACCCTGAGATCACGACATGAGCGGAAGGCAGAGGCTTTAACCCACTGAGCCATCCAGGCACCCCTAATTTCCACCTTTTAAAAAAAATGTTTGAATCTTGGCTTATTTTTTCCTCAAAATAACAGAAATATAAGTTGTGCCTATTTTTTAAATTATATCATATTCTGTTTGGGGAATTTTAGGTAAATTTAATTCTTTGACATAACTAATAAATTTTTACTTAATCTCACGGGGATCCAGAAATGATATTTTACATGATAAACATAATAGAAGGATACACACATTTTTCTCCCTTTTTAAATATGTTTTTCTTATGGAACTTTGAGCTTAGGGACAGGAAAACAATAGCTGCGAATTTCCTCATAGTGAAGATGAGAGATCAGAGGGGCATTTTCTTTGAAAAGGGAATTATTATATAAATCTTCTGTCTAATTTTCCGTAGGAAATTAAAATATTAACTGGGATTTCATCTCTTATAAGATGTAAAAGTTATTAAATAAAAATATATTTATTGTTGTTAAGGCAAGGAAGTTTTAATATGAAGTTCATTTAGGACTCCAAGAAAAAATGGACAAAGGATATGAACAATAAACTAAAGAAGAAATCCAAAAAATCAACTACCACATGAAGAAAGTTTAAAATTGCAGGCATTTAAAAAAGCAGAAGTAAAATTTTCTTTATCTAAAAACAATGTTTGGTTTCCTCCATCTTTATACTGAGTATTAGAATATAGTGACAGCTTGAGTTCAAATCCCAACTCAGAAATCTGCCTGTTATGTGACCTTGGTGAAATTTTTTGACCTCTATGTTCCAATTTCCTAATCTGTGAAAGAGGATTAATCAGGAAAATAAGGGCTAAATGAATTCATTTAAGTAAAATTCTTAAAAGAGTATTTCATTGAAATAAAACTTTGGGAATACGGGGTTAAATAAAATATATTATTAAAAAAATTTTTAAAGAGTACCTGACACATATGTGTTTATCTAATGTACATGGCAGTTATGTTAGCATTATGTAAGTGCTACCTAGTATAACAATTCTAACTTAACGGCAGATTAGAGGATTGGGTATAGAAATATATATCGAGGGGCACCTGTGTGGCTCAGTCATTAAGCATCTACCTTTGGTTCAGGTCATGATCCCAGGGTCCTGGGATCGAGCCCTACATCAGGCTCCCTGCTCAGTGGAGAGCCTGCTTCTCTTTGTGTTTGCCACTCTCTGTTGTGCTCTCTCTCTCTCTGACAAATAAATAAATAAAATCTTTAAAAATATATATACTGAAATAAACAATGAAATTATTTAAATTACAATGGAATTAAATGATGAAATTAAAGATAAGCAGGCGAAACAAGACTAACAGGAATAATTTGATCTAAAAAAGAAGCTAAGCGTTTTCTAAAAATGTAACTTAAAATGAGAAAAAAATCAATAAGAAATTAAAAAGGTTTAAGACACATAGAAATAAATTCAGATATATCACTAATCATCATAAACATAGATGAACTAAACTCACCAGTTAAATGATAGATTGTTGAATTGTATTAAAAATTCCAGCCAAATACTGTTTAGAAGAGAGGGACATAAAACATAAAGACATATAAAAGAGGGGCATAAGGACATAAAAAACATATAAACATAAGGACATATAAAAGCTGAAAGTAAAAATAAGTGAAAGACACACTTGGCAGGTACTAGCCAAAGGAAAGTTTGGTAGCATGTTAGCACTGAAATAGGTTTTATGACCAAATGGAAATAAAAGAACCCAAAACATTATTAAGGAAGATTGAGTTCATCAAGAAGATATAATACTTTTAATTTTGTATGCATCTGATAAGACTAGCTTAAAAATATAGAGCAATAAGTAATAGAGTTATAGGAAGATATTAATAAATCTACCATGTAATCAAAGATTTTAATATCCATCCATTTACTTTATTCAGTAAATATGTTTGAATGCCTACATGCTAGGCATGTAAGTCCTACTCATTCATGATATGGCTCTGAATGAAACAAAAAAAAATCCTCAAGCTTTTATAGCTTATTTTATAATGAAAGGAGAGAGCAAAATATACAAATAAATACAACAAAACCTTGTAAAAATATACCCCAAATTTCATTAATTCTGAGATTATACAATGGAAGATTTGTTCTCATCTACCACCCAATCCCACAGGTAAAATAAAGGGAGGAAGGAGGATAAAGTTCTTACCTTCTAAGGTTGGGAAACGGTAGAGGGGACAGGTAGAGTTGGGGGAGCTAAAAAGAAAAATAACATGAAACCCAGAGAGCAAATGGAGTTTGAATCCTATTTACTCAATAATCTCCCAACTCATTATTCCCAAAGTGAACCCAAAAACCTGGCATGTTGCAACTAGGAATTTCCTGGACTCATTGATATTTTCCTGAAGTCCATCCAGTCAGCTACAGACCAGGAGTGGCTCCCATCAGTGTGTGGATAATCACCACCAGATGGTGCCAAACTGCAGTGGGGACGAGGATGGATGTGGGTGGGGAAGCTAGAGCCCTGGGACTATGCAGGTTCTCCTACTCATTTTATTAATCTTACGCTGAAAGACAGGAAAAAATAAAGACAAAAGGTTGGAAAAGAAGACCAAGGGCTTCATTATTTCACAAATGATATGATAGTCTCCATAAAAATCCAAAGGACAACTTATTAGCAATAACAAGAGTTTACCAGGTGATCAATATGCAAAACTCAGTTGTGTTTCTATAAAATCTGATAAGTACTCAGCCAAAGTTTTCTACAACAGCAAGCACATAAAAAACATAATTTAAAAAGATGTTCCATTTAAATAGCTCAAATACAAGATGTTTAAAATTAAATCTAATAAAAGATGTATAAGACCTGTACAGGAAAAAGACTATGAAATATTATAAAAGGACGCTTGGAAGACCTAAGTAAATGGAGAAATATGCTATGTTTGTGGAAAGGAAAGTTCAATTTTTTTTAAAAAAATTGAAATCTCATCAATGTGCAGATATCTGTTGTGTTTCTATACACCAATAACAAAACAGCAGAAAAAGAAATCAAAGAATCGATCCCATTTGCAATTGCACCAAAAACAATAAGATACCTAGTAGTAAACCTAACTAAAAGGATAAAAGATCTGTACTCTGAAAACTATAGAACACTTATGAAAGCAACTGAAGAGGATACAAAGAAATGGGAAAAAATTCCATGCTTATGGATTGGAAGAACAAATATTTTTAAAATGTCTGCACTACCCAAAGCAATCTACACATTTAATGCAATCCCTATCAAAATACCAACAGCAGGACACCCACGTGACTCAGTTGGTTTGAGCATCTGCCTTCGGCTCAGGTCATGATCCTGGGGCCCTGGGATCAAGTCCTGCATGGGGCTCCTTGCTCAATGGGGAACCTACTTCTCCCTCTGCCTGCCACTTCCCCTGCTTGTGTGAATGCTCTCTCTCTCTCTGACAAATGAATAAATAAAATCTGAAATATAAATAAATGAATAACTTTAAAAAATACCAACAGCATTTTTCACAGAGCTAGGACAAACAATTCTAAAATTTTTGTGGAACCACGAAAGACCCTGAATAGCCAAAGTAATCCTGGAAAAGCAAAGCAAAGTGGGAAGCATCCTGTTTCTGGACTTTAAACTCTATTACAAAGCTGTAGTCATCAAGACAGTATGGTACTGCCACAAAAACAGAGACATAGATCAGTGAAACAGAAAAGAAAACCCAGAATGGGGTGCCTGGGTGGCTTAGAGGGTTAAAGCCTCTGCCTTTGGCTCAGGTCATGATCTCAGGGTCCTGGGATCGAGCCCCGCATCGGGCTCTCTGCTCAGCAGGGAGCCTGCTTCCCCCTCTCTCTCTGCCTGCCTCTCTGCCTACTTGCGATCTCTCTCTGTGTCAAATAAAATAAAAGAAAAGAAAAGAAAAGAAAAGAAAAGAAAAGAAAAGAAAAGAAAAGAAAAGAAAAGAAAAGAAAAGAAAAGAAGAGAAAAGAAAAGAAAAGAAAACCCAGAATGGACCCACAACTATAAGGTCAACTAATCTTCAACAAAGCAGGAAAGAATATCTGGTGGAAAAAATACAATCTCTTCAACAAATGGTGTGGGGAAAACTGGACAGCAACATACTCAAAATGGATGAAAGACATAAATGTGAGACAGGAATTCATCAAAATCCTAGAGGCACACACAAGCAGAAACCTCTGCGAGCTCCACCACAATAATTTCTTGCTAGACACATCTCCAAAGGCAAGGGAAGCAAAAGCAAAATGAACTATTGGGACTTAATCAGGATAAAAGCTTCTGCACAGTGAAGGAAACAACAAAAGTAGAGGGCAGCCTGTGAAATGGGAAAAGATATTTGCAAATAACATATCTGATGAAGGGTTAGTATCTAAAGTTTCTAAAGAACTTATCAAACTCAATACCCAAAAAACAAATAATCTAGCTAAGAAATGGGCAGAAGACATGAATAGACACTTTCCCAAAGAAGATATACAAATGGCCAACAGACACATGAAAAAATGCTCAACATCACTTGGCATCAAGGATGCCCCAAATTGGCCTGCCAACTAATTTAATTCCAAATATCAACAGAGGTTTTTGTGAAACATGACAAGTGACACTGATTTTTTATATGGCAAAGGGAAATATCCAAGGCACTCCTTAATAAAAAAAAGGGAACTTGGCCAACCAGACACTGAAACTGATGGTGAAGTCATGATAATTGATAGTGTTGCTTTGGCGAAGGGAAGACCAAATGGCCAATTGATCAAGAGAGCCCAGAAAGCTCCAAGAACACGTGGAAAGTTGTTGTATGACAGATGTGGCCATGCTGATCAGTGATGAAAGTTCAAGCTTAGATTAAATAAACAGATGAGTTTCTACTGATAATAAATAAACAGAAAAGAAGGAAAAGTGTTTCCCTTATAGTAGAATTTTATGCAGAAGGAATCATGGAGATAGAAAACCCCCACTTAGCAAGTATTTTATTAATAACTGACTCAGACAAAATTGTCAATGGATGCCAAAACTATTGGGTTGAAATTTGATGAAGAACAGGATAGTTACATAGTCTCAGATGTCTCCACAACTTACTTATTACTCCCAAAGAGGGAAACTAATGCTTTTAAAGTGGATAAACCTGGAAGACATCACCTTAACCAACTGATCCAAGTTGCCATCGCCAAAAAATGGAGAAAAATGACATACAGGCTTCCTGAGTGTTGCACTGAAAAGGACATGACCTCACTTACATAGTGATCCTGCCAAAAATCCACAACCTAAATCTAGTTATAAAGAAACATTCTATGAAGAAAACCCACACTGAGGGACAGTCACAAAATATTTGGCCTGAACTGTTGAAAAATGTGAAGGTCAGAAAATAGCAACACTGAGGAACTGTTCCAGATGAAGTAAGACTGGAGACAACTCAACGTAATATGTGACCCTGGACTGGGTTCCATGGTGAGGGTTGGGGCTGCCCGAGGAGTGGAGCAGGATGGCTATCAAGCATATTTTTATCAGGGTAACCGGTAAAATTCGAAAGTACACTGTAAACTCTAGAGTAATGTAAGCAGTGCTAAATTTTCTGATTTTGATAACTGAATGTTTTCAATCCTCGTATTTAGAAAACATACACTCAAGTACTTAGAGGCAAAGGAGCATGCTATCTGCAATTTATTCTCAAATGCTTCAGAGATAACAATATGCGTAAGAGAAAGAGAATGAGAAAACAAATGTGGCGAAACGATCATTGTTGAATCAGTTGAAGGGTACACGGGAATTGTTGTAAGCTTTTTAAAACTTTTCTGTGCTTTGAACTGTTTTGAAATAAAAAGCTAAAGAACAGCAAGGGGATGATAAATACAAAACCTCTGGGAGGGAGGGGAGCCGAGAGTGGGGGAGGGAGGAACCCACGTAGATGCAACAGGACTATGTTCCAGTTCCTAGATTAAACAATGAGATCGTGGACATTCATTTCGTTATTTAGTTTTAACAATGATATATAGTATATCTTTTTGTCCAGATCAAATAGCATCTTTTAAAAGATAATAAAAGGAAAAACAAAGACAAAGCATAGTAAGGCATGAATCGGAGGTATCTGATGAGCTCTGTGTGTGTATGACCCACATGGCCTTGGGCATGCTTCTTTTCCTCCCTGAAGTTCACTTCTCTTACTTATAAAAAGGGAATTAGAGACCTACTGTGCAGTTTGCTTGAAAGTGCTTGGCCTTCAGTGCTCATTAAGTGGCAGCGGCTTTTTTGTTTCCTCTGATAGGGCAGAGATAGGGGGAGTGCATCTCACAGTGATAGGCTTGGTTAAAGTGATAGGGGTTTCGCATCATCTCTGTGGCCAGTTGGGAAGGAGGGTATCTAGGTAGCAAAATCAAGCTCATGTTGGAAATCCCCCAAATAATTACAGGGCCAATGAGTCTTGTGTATCCTTTTCCAAACTGGGCTCCATTATCTGGAAGTAAGACTTGGAAAAAAACAGATATTTATGTTGGATGGTCTAGAGGAAGGTCACTAAAGCAGAAAAGTCTGCTGAGAGTGAGGCAGATTTAATTGGTCAGAGCATCCTGCCTAAGTAGTAAGCTTTCTTTTGTTTAAAGTTCTGAGAAAGAAGACTATTTCTAGGAGGTAGAAGATATAAAGTGAGCTGATAATTTCGTAGATTAATTAGAGGCTGTGTATGAAAGCATACATAGCAGAAACGTGTTTTTCCCAGTGCAGAATAAGGGAATCCACTCCTCCCTTTTTTTTGCAGCACATAAAAAATAATTCTTATATGATATATGTACACCCTGTTTGGACAAATTCCCTTATGGCTTAGCTACTTTTTATATACCAAAAGCCTTGAACAAATTGAAAAAAAAAAGAAACAACCAAAAAAGCAAGCAAATATGTACTGAGCAACCACTTCATTTCAGGGGAGCTCAGGAGAGAAACACATTCTGTGTTTCTCAACACATTTTAACCCATGATTGCATTTGATAAACAAACGAACAAAAAACAACTACCAGATCTGTGTATTCTTTTAATGTGATTTGGAGATAAGGATAAAACAAACTTTGTGACTAGAAACAATTTAAAGCAATGAGACAAAATGCTATTTGCCCCTCTTGCCCCTACTGCAGAATTAAGTAAGAACATGCCTCTCCATCTTTGCAAAGATAACAACTGTTCACTTTTTCTTGTTTTCCGACTGAGGATCTTAGTGTCTCCTTATTTCAGTCAATTCGATTTAATGCATTCAATACAAACTCTTTTCTTTCTGGCTTTTGATGCCCTCTCTTTTTCTTCCCTGTCCTCTACCTATCTAACCTTATTTTCCATTACATCACAATGGGCAACTCCTGTAAAGTTGGATGACGCTCTCAGAATCGGGCATACATACCCTGGGCCCTGCCTGCTTTCATCCTCTAAGTCGAGCTCTTGCCTGAATACTTGGGCCGATCTCTTCTGGACCTGGCCCAGGTCTTCCTGTCCTTCCAAACCTGCTTCAAGAGGAGCAAAGACATTTCTTATGATACTTCTACTATTTTATCATCTTTGAAACTTTGGTTTTTGATAAAGTTTCTATAAGTTTTATCTATAAGTTTTCTATAAGTTTTCTTTTAAGTCTTTCTATAAGTCTTCTTTAAGTTTTATCAAAACTTATAGAAGAAAAAAAATTGAATGGAAGACACCTTTTATGACCTACTTGGGCAAAAAGAAAATTTAAACGAATGAACATTTGTCCAAATTCAAGAGATTGTGCTCCATCTATTGGGTTGGCACCTACTAGTAATTTTCAAAATGTGATGTGCCAGTGATTTTTTTCAGCATTATGCCATTCTCTATGAAGGAAAGATCATCTTTTTAAAGGACCCAGTCCCAACAACATGAACACACATATAATTTGTCATTGTCTATTGGAAGAGATAAATAGCAAATTAAGGCTAGATTGAGAAAAGCCAACGAAATATGATACAAAATTTTATATTGATGTTTCTGTTAATTATTTAATGGTTCTCATTTTTATTGCATTTATTATACAAAAAACATAATAATACCAAAGAACAAAAAAAGGAAAAAATTATCTCTACTTCCACTGCTCAAACTGTTTTCACTTATTCATGTATTATTCCATTTCTCAACCCTATGCGTATGTAATTTTACATACAAAGTATTCTACTTTTTATCCTTGGTATTATAAACATTTTCATGTTATAAACCCTTCTTTGCACTTCACATTTTAGTGTTTATACAATAACCCAGCTCTTAATATCCATATAAGAATTCATCTATTGCAGTACCATAATTATTTGTGTCTCTATCATTAGTCACTTATTATTCTTTCCAACTTTTTTCAGTAGGTTGTGAGAAAATAGGCAATTGTATGCACTGGCAGTAATTATCAAATTTAAAATGTGCATATCCTTTAACCTAATAAATCTACCTTGTGGAATCAATCCTTGAGAGATAATTATAAAAGTTGCAAACATAAATATGCTATTTGCTGTATTATCTAATGGTAAAAACTGGAGATGATCTAAATGATCCATAATAGTGTAATAGCTAAATAAATTTCAGTATACCTGTATATAACATATTACATGATGATTAAAAATAATGATTTAGATCTGTTTGGGTTGACTTGTGAGGGTGGGAAAGGAGGTTTGGATAAATAGTTGGAGGGGCACCTGGGTGGCTCAGTGGGTTAAAGCCTCTGCTTTAGGCTCAGGTCATGATCTTAGAGTCCCGGGATCGAGCCCATCGGGCTCTCTGCTTGGCAGGGAGCCTGCTCCCCCCGCCCCCTGCCTGCCTCTCTGCCTGCTTGTCATCTCTCTCCCTCTGTCAAATAAATAAATAAATAAAATCTTAAAAAATAAAAAGATAAATAGTTGGAGCTCATCGTTGTGGGAAAAATGCTGTATGGGTTACTTTTAATAAATATATACACAGATGTTTGCGCATACATAAGAAATAGATATAAACTATGTAACAACTCAATATAGACTATGTAACAAACTATTATTTTTTCCTTTATATCCTTCAGTATTATTTGAATTACCACAAACATGTATTACTTTTGTTATTTTTGAAAAATAAAATATAAATTATCTAAATAATACTCAGCAGTGAATTATTACTTTATTTTCATAGATGGTCCATTCCAGCAGTTTTTTTTAACTGCTCTAGAAGGAACAGGAGACTTGGCAAAGCTGGTCAGTCCTCTCTACCTAAAAATGAGATGAGGGCGCCTGGGTGGCTCAGTTGGTTAAGCAACTGCCTTTGGCTCAGGTCATGATCTCAGGGTCCTGGGATCGAGCCCCACATTGGGCTCTCTGCTCAGCGGGGAGCCTGCTTCTTCCTCTCTCTCTGCCTGCCTCTCTGCCTACTTGTGATCTCTCTCCCTCTGTCAAATAAATAAATAAAATATAAAAAAAAAAATTATTTCCAAGGTAAAATATTAAATGAAAGATGAAAGGTCCAAAACAGTATGTTGAGTATACAGACAATATACTGATGCAGAAAAATATAGTATGGCATCAAATACCTGGAGTAGAGTCCCAGCTCTTCCCAACTAGCTGTGTGATCTTGGACAAGTTACTCGACCTCTCTGTTCCTCCATTTCTTTATTTTTAGAAGATACTATCATATGGTTAAGTATATTTTGTACACCTAGTAAGAGGATTAAAGAGATCAATTTCTATAAAATACTTAGAAGAGTGTCTGGCATAAATGTTGTCATTTGTGATCATTATCATCAGCAAAATATTGATAGACTATCTCTGGAAAGATTTATAAGAAAACTGGTGAGAGTGGTTTCCTCTGGGCAAAGAGGTCAGGAAAAACACAATTTATAATAGATGCTCTTTGGGGATTTTATATTTCTCTACTATTATTTATTCAAACATTTTAAAAAGACAATTTAGTTTGAAAAGGTTTTATGAACAGGGGTGCCTGGGTGGTTCAGTGGGTTAAAGCCTCTGCCTTCAGCTCAGGTCATGATCTCAGGGTCTTGGGATCAAGCCCCGCATCGGGCTCTCTGCTTGGCAGGGAGCCTGCTTCCTCCTCTTTCTCTCTTTCTCTGTCTGCCTCCGCCTACTTGTGATTTCTCTCTCTCTCTCTGTCAAATAAATAAATAAAATCTTAAAAAAAAAAAAAAAGAAAAGGTTTATGAACATATGTTGAACTCCTACCTTTTATTTTGTAAAAAGATAGATTGAAACTTCTGAAAAACTAGCTACTTTATCTCTGCTGCTAAAATAGCCAAAATCTGCTTATTGGTGATAACAAGGTAACATCAAAATTGTCTCTATCCCCTGCCCCAAGGGGTTGGAGAAAAAAAACAGAGAGGCTTCATTCTTTTCCAGTTTAAAATAATAACAATTTCATCTGGCCTTATTAAATATCTTATTTTATAGTGAATCCCATGTTCACAGAAATAGGAAGGCAAAGTGGCAGATGGTTCAAAATATTGTGTAGCTTTATGATGTGATTTTTTACTTACATTATGTATGTCTCACCAGCACAAATGTCTATACTAAAAATCACCCCAACAGTGGAGAGGCACTAGAATTGAATTTAATAAGTAAAGGGAGCAATTTATTAGAAAATGTAGGATTTTTTTAAATTAATTTATTTGTTTGAGAGAGAAAGCAGGGCATTGGCAGAGGGAGAGGGAAACAATCTCAAGCAGACTCTGAGATGAGTGCAAAGCCCAACACAGAGCGTGATTTCACAACCCCAAGATCATGACCAGAACCAAAACTAAGAGTCAGATTCTCAACTGACTGAGCCACTCAGGTGCCCCAGAATATGTAGTTCTAATAGTGACAGGAATGCATTTATTTGCAAAGGTTTACAACTAAACACCCATTGCAGCGAAATAT